>OU612047.1:104547292-105054852 GCA_914767935.1 Coremacera marginata
GGTTCCCCATACAAACATTTCAAAAACTCGCCAGTTTTGGCACTTTACATGAAAAAATCAGCGAAATGCCTATGTTTTTTTCTTTTTAGAGTTTTCTTTCTCTTTAGAAATTTATTTAACCCTTTTAAAAAATGAAGGTATCACTGTGACACAATTGCAAATCGGAAAATTGCTTGTGTGCGTTTTTTAAGGCACCACAAGACACAGCTGCATGTCGTAAACTTACTTGTGTAGTTTTTTTATAGCACCTACTTAAGAAATGAAGGTTGTTTTTACAACACTTTTTGTGGGTATTTTATGGCACCTTCTTAAGAAATGCGCGTTTATGCAACCATTTTAACAATTAAGGTATCACTGGAATGCACCGCAACCCTTTTAAAAAATTAAGGTATCACTGTGACACAAAATTGCTTGTGTGCGTTTTTAAGCCACCACAAGACACAGCAGGTAGAATTGAAATTACCATTTCATTCTTATTACCTCGTCTCGTAGACCATATATAACGCAACAGTTTTTGTGAATGCATTAAGTCGTTGTGAAGAACTCAAAGTGTGAAGTGCTAATTTCAGATAAAAAAATATTTAAAAAAAAAAATAATAAGTGAAGTTGACCATTCCAAATCAAAAAGTTTACAATGAATCGACCATCCTCTACACCGCAAGATGAAGCAACAACAACATCAACAACTATCGAAAACCCAATGAGTCATATACCCAAGCACGATGTTACTGTTTTTGGTGTGTCTACTGATTTGACTGATCTTAATTTACCAACCCATCTGGATATCTTGAGATATTATTTTTACTTAAGCGAACGTGCTAAAACAGAACAAAAAAAGTTTTCCCATAAATCATTCACTATTCAAGTACAAGATAAGTTGAATGGAATTTGGGAAAAACTTGGTATGGAAATAATGCTGAAAAAAAGTGTATTTAATAAATTGAATAAATTGCTTGACAAGTATCAAGAGCAAATCAAGAGAAGAAACAAACCCAACAATTTACAGAGTATGTAAAATCTCTGGAAACAATTTTTTACATTGGAACATGTAAATGCGATTTGAAGGCAGCTCCATGTGCATGCGGCTGGGTTCCCGAACGCCTCAAAGAGTTCAATCACGATCAACATAATCAGAGAAGACTAACAATGGATGCAGTTGTGATGGAAACTGAAGAGCAAGGAGCCATCAAGAGCAAGGATGCATCAATGCCAACATACCAAGATCCCGATGATTCAACATACGCACCGCCACCGGTTCAAGAAGATATGGATAGAAGCACAAGTTCACAATACACAGAGAGATACGATTTTTTTAACTTTGCCTTGGTATGTGACAGATTTGGTGTGCTTGATAGAGTAGCATCGGCATTGGGAACAGCTCTTTTCCAAGATTTTAAAATGAAAGATAAGCATGGCAAACCTCTCATCATGGATAAATCGAAAGTTCGCAGAGAAAAAGAGAAATGCAGACAAGAAGTGGTTCGCAAACGGTTAGATCATAACAATTTGTTAGCGTTTTCATTCGATGGCAGAAAAGATGATACTTTAATGACAGCTAAAGTTGATGAGAAGTATCTACTAGTAATTACTAGGATGGTAAAAGAACCTCATCTTGTTATTTTGAGAGAACCCAATTCTGAATTGATTGGTTACGTAAGACTGGAACATGAAACCGCTGAATACAAAACAACCAAATTAAATGATTTTTTCAACGATAAAAATATATCACTGGATGCATTAATTGGAATATCCACTGACGGTGAGCCAACAAACACTGGGCCACACGGCGGAATTATACGACGATTCGAATTGCTGTTAAAAAGACCATTGCATTGGTTCGTTTGCCTTCTACACTTCAACGAACTTCCGTTTCGGCATTTGTTTGAAGCTTTGGATAAATCAACCAGCACTGGACCAAGATCGGCAACCGGAAAACTGAGCTGTCAAATCGAAACTTGTGAAACTCTTCCGGTAAGTTATTGCTATCACTCATTTATTATAATTGTCAACCATTTTTAATTATTTTATTATTATATATTTTCAGGTGGTGGACGGCTTCCGGAAAATTGAGTTGCAAAATATGCCCCCGCTCCAGAAAAAAATTGAATTTTCCACCGATTCGAAGTACTTATACGACATGGCCCATGCAATTTCTAGCGGCTGGTTTCGGTGGATCTGGCTAACATCAAACCAGGCTCACCAAGGCCGCTAGATTATTACGATTATATGTGACAACGGAAAATCCAGATGCAAATTTAAGAATTCTGGTTGAATTTATAATTAAATGTTATGTGCCAATGTACTTCAATATCAAGTATTACAGCTCTGTCGTGTACGGCAGTGCATTATTTTTCAACTTCATTAGTTGGTCACGATTTCTAGAACCTCGTTTACGCAAAATTGTCAATCAAGTAATTACAGATAATTCATATTATGCGCATTCGGAAAATATCTTGTTATCAATGTTGTTTGATGATAGCAAAGAAAAGCGCGACTGTGCTATCAACATAATTCTACGCTATCGAACAGATGTTGACGACCCAACGCAACTTAGAGCTTATAAAAAACCAGATATAAAGTTTAATTGCACAAGTTACACGGAAATGATCAATATGAATGACATAAATAACGTATTTGAACCACCATTCACGCGAAGCATGTGATGACCTATTTCAGTAAACTGAAATAGGCCCACACATGGATCGACCCACACATAGGTCGACATACACATGGATCGACACATGGCGCCCTTAGGAAGCCAGAAGTGAAACAAGCAAGTGCCGCAGAGGCCGAGAAAAGGCACCCAACATGGTTGTAACTCAAAACCATCCACAGTGGTCATGCCACGAAATAGGCCCACTGTAAACCTACGTAACGAGCCCCACAGTATACATACCGGCTAGCAACATGTGTAGCAACAACGACGTAAGCCGCTAGAGGCAGAGCACAAGCAACATGGTATACGGAGCATGCTGCGCAACAAACTCGGAGACAGAACTGCAACCATAGCTGCGCACACATCTACACCACCACATCTACACACATTCCAACAGGCAAGAGAATGCAGACGTTAGCAACATATACTATGTATGACGCTCATGTTGAGAAATGAGTCAACATATATTATATGCACGCTAACCAATAATTAAGATATTATATTATTTATGTTATTTGATAATTAAATACATATTCTATGCAATGTATAATACATTTAAATCACTGAACTGAACCACTAAGCATGAAGCGAAGTTATTCTAAGTTTATCTCTTCTACTTACTAAACTTAAACCTGCATATGAATTACTATCAAAAACAATGTTATTTAAATGTTAATATTATTTTGTTACTATTACCATATTACAATTTGTATTTGCTTCATTTATTTAGTTAATCATATTAACTATTAACATATTATCATATTAATAAGCTTATAAACAAATCTCAGTGAAATCAATTAGTTTAAGTTTGCTATGAATATACACACACAAACATTGTTGCTATCACTAAAACTAAGGCAACAAGTTGCCACACATATTATGTTTAAGAGTATATTAAGTGATTGAGTTTTGAATAAAAAGTCAGTCGAGTACGGACCACCAAGCAATTCAGACGTCTTCATTTTTTCCCGCATCCAGCTTAGCAACCAACCGGTCGCCGCATCGTAAATCAGTTGTGCTGTGACTATCGACGAGGAACAACGTGCCTTTCCTTTCTCTCCCTATCCCTCTCCCATTGAGTAGACACTGGGGTATCTCGGGCCGCCGTAACGGATATCGGCCCTCTCACGTGTGCTCTCACTCTCGCTCTACACGAGTGACACTCTATGAGTTTTTTCCTTTCCACTGAGTAGACACTGGGGTAACTCGGGCCGCCGTAACGGATATCGGCCCTCTCACGTGTGCTCTCCCTCACGCTCTTAACGAGTGACATTCCCTTTGAGTAGACACTGGGGTAACTCGGGCCGCCGTAATGGATATCGGCCCTCTCATGTGTTCTCTCACTCTTGCTCTACACGAGTGACTCTGGTGAGTTTTCCTTTTGCCTTTGAGTAGACACTGGGGTATCTCGGGCCGCCGTAATGGATATCGGCCCTCTCATGTGTTCTCTCACTCACGCTCTCCACGAGTGCTCACCCACACACATTTCCAACTAACGCATTTTTCCCCGACACGACGACGGACAAGAGCCAGGCGCATAAGTACGTGATAACGAGATAGCGGCAATAAAAATAAGAAGCCAACTAACAGAGGAAAAAGTACAGTCACGCAACCTGAGAAAAGCTACCTCGAGATGAGCCATAAGTTTCTGGGTCATCGTGACAATAACGCCACGACCTTTGCAGAGGTCACCACCGCAGATCGACACGCCAGATATAGTGTCAGATCCACCAGCCGTCCCACATACCTCGACTCAAATTCGAAGGGAAAAGAAGACAACTACCCGTGGACACACCCACACACACCATCCCTCGTCAACGAGGAACCCTCAACCAGAAAACCTTGGTTGAGCTTGTAAGAACACTGGACAGCCGCTGAGGATACCTCAGCGAGTTTGTTGTAACGATCAAATTTGTTTAACGCAAATATCAATAAAAAATTTAATGTTGTCAGTTACGAAAATCAGATCAAGAATCCTATTGAGTCTATTCCCGAATTGATTTATTTGTAATAGATCGACACTCATAAAAGCATCTATTAAATTTATTTCATTCTCACGGTTTACGTTAGCTGGGGTTAAATAGATATCATTTGACACGAAACACCAGCTTATATTTTAAAGATAAAAATCACCGAAAATACAAATATTATTATTACCACTTAAATTACTAGCAAGTTCAACGACGTTGTTAACATGTGCAGCATTGAGTCCATAAGAACTATTTGGCGGCACGTATGAAACACAGTTTAGAAGATCACCTGAAACCCCACAGATATTAACACACAGTTGATCTAATAATGTATCCATATCAGATAAAATAACTACAGATGAACGAAAGAGTCATCTTACTGCTGCCAGTACACCACCTCCTCTAGAATTCCCAGATTTCAAAGCATCTCTGTCCTTCCGATAGACGACAAAAGTATTTGAATCGAAAAATTCCTCATCACGAAACCGTTAATCATAGTCACTCACTGAGGAAAATGCCAAAATATTATCAGCCTTAGTTCTCATTCCTGCTACATTATAAAAATAGATTCTTAGCGATAGGAAAATTTTTATTCTTTTTTGGGTTATCCAGGGGCGATAGGCCAGGTTTGGCCCTGGAGGTTTTTGAATTAACCGGAAAGGGCGCACCTTAATGTTGGATTGCCATTAGGTTGGTTTAAAAAGCAAATCAAAGTAATTTTTAATAAATTAATAATAATAAAATATATAAAAATAATAAAATATATTATATATATATAATATATATAAATATAAAATAAAATAATAGTAATAAAAAGTAAAAGTTGTATTTATTTTTTTTTTTTATTTTTTGTTTTTCTCTCCTCTTTCCTTGTTTTAGGTGTAGAAGATATGCAATTCTCAGTGGGCGTAATCCGCCCACATGAATCGACACATTTTCAAAAACACGTCAAAAAGAAAAGACAAGAAGAAGAACGAAGGGGGAACTTATATACTAAGCTTACATACTGACAGATTTTATACACATAGTAAAAATATGTACTAATTTTTAATACTATGCTTAAATATTACGTAGGGTGCCTTTTATATTTCGGGATTTGGCAACCCTGGTGTTGCAATCTGTCAACTGAAAGCTCTATCGCAAAGTTTGACATTTGTTGGCTTATACGTACTCAGAACGTTTTGACATACGAGCGCTATTTGTGTTGTTTATAGTAACTTAAAAGATTCATCTCGGTCTAAAAATGGAATTAAATCGTGAACATTTTCGTGCGATTATTTTTTACAACTTTCGAAGTGAATTAACACAGCAACAGTGCATGGATGAACTTAATTCAATTTTTGGCTATGAAGCTCCATCAAGGACCAGTGTTTATCGATGGTATGGTGAATTCAATCGTGGTCGTAGTTCACTCCAAGACGAATTTCGTGAAGGTCGTCCGAAATCAGCTGTTGTTCCGAAAACCATTGATGCTGTGCGCGAACTGATATTGCAAGATCGTCATGTTACCTATCGTGAGATTGAGGCAACCTTAGGCATAAGTGGGACCAGCATACATTCAATATTGCATAAACATTTAACTGTCAAAAAAATTTGTTCGCGTTGGATCCCACACAATTTGTCAATCGCTCAAAAAAAGGCTCGTGTCGATTGGTCGAAGGAAATGCTCAAAAAATACGATCGCGGTGCTTCGAAACACGTCTATGACATCGTGACAGGTGATGAATCGTGGATTTACGCGTATGAGCCCGAAAGTAAACAGCAGTCGACTGTATGGGTGTTTCAAGATGAGCCAAGTCCAACAAAAGTTGTTCGCGCACGAAGCACTTCCAAGCAAATGGTCGCCTGTTTTTTCGGAAAATATGGACATGTCGCAACCGTACCACTAGAACAACGCAGAACAGTCAACTCTGAGTGGTACACAACCATTTGTTTGCTAGTTGTCTTCCAAGAAATCAGGAAAACCAACCGCCGAAGACGGATCACTCTTCACCACGACAATGCGAGCTCTCACACATCGGCTCAAACAACTGCATTTTTGAGCACCCAAAACATCGATTTGATGGGTCATCCGCCGTATAGTCCTGACTTGGCACCGAATGACTTATTTTTATTCCCAACCGTGAAGAATAAACTGCGTGGACAACGATTTTCGACGCCCGAAGAAGTGGTTGCGGCATTCAGAATGCATGTTTTGGAGATACCTCAATCAGAGTGGCAAAAGTGCTTCGACAATTGGTTCAAACGCATGCAAAAGTGTATAGATCTTAATGGAGAATATTTTGAAAAACAATAAAGTGATTTTCGATGATTAATATTTGTTTTTGTTCTCTAATCCCGAAATATAAAAGGCACCCCTCGTATTAAGATGGAAAGCTGAGTGGGAGAACAACTAAATTTTGTTTAGGTATGGGTGGTAGACGGCAATGTAAGAAGAGGCATTTGGATATGGGAGAATAGAGTTAATATTACAATGCGGTGTTTTACTTATTTAACATTAAAATTTTTGATTTACAATTTTTCTACAAATACTAGATCAAGGAAATAGAAAAGGGATCAGAATGGTGAAAAGGAATTGGAGAAGATTCTGAAGTGAATTGGTGTTTAATAAGGGGGTAGTTATGTAAAGGAAAGTGATTTGGAAAGAGAACGCTTGAATCTGAATTTCGATATTGGCGGTGTATAATGCTCGCTGATATTATTAAATATTTTACAACATCTATTCAAGGGCTCGTTCAATGCGTAAATAGTGTTGCGATGCGATTCTTTTAACAATTTTGTATACCTTGTTCGCCTTATTGGTTCATTAAATAGTACCTTGCTCGAGATGTATTCGCTATCGATGTTACCAGTAATAACATCGAATGTAAAGCATGAGCAAAGTAATATTCTCCTTGATGACAGCGACATTAAATTGAGGATTTTAAGTCTACTCTCGTATGGTGGTAAATTTGTATAGTCACGAGGATCGTATAGGTCTCTCAATGCAAAAAGCAAGAATTGTCTTTGAATAGATTCTAGTCTTTCACTATGCACTACAAAAGCTGGGTTCCAAATTATGCAACAGTATTCTAAGATTGGTCGTACTAATGTGCAGTATAAGGTTTTAGTTACCCAAAGGTTTTTGAATTCTTTTGCACGTCTTTTTATGAATCCGAGCATTTTGTTTGCCCTGGATATGATATGATCGTAGTGAAGGTTAAAGCGCATCTTACTATCAAGAATTATTCCAAGATCTGCTATGTGGTTGACCCTTTTAAGTTCTACCTTATTTAGCATGTATCTGCTATATGTGATTACGTTTTTACGGGCAAAACTTATAACGTAGCACTTATTTATATTTAAATAAAGTTTACTTTTACTACACCACTGTTCCAGAGAAAAAAGCTTTTTCTGTAAGAATACTGAATCCACTTCTGATCTAATGTTATAGTATAATTTTAAGTCATCTGCATATAAGAGATGGGGGACATCATGCAAAACTTCAGATATGTCTGCAATAAATATGTTGAAGAGAAGTGAGCCAAGATGGCTACCTTGAGGTACACCCGACGAGACAACAATCTTTTGAGACAAAGTACCCTGAAATTTTACATATTGGGATCTTTCACAGAGATAAGACTTGAGCCATTTCAGCACAGTACCTGATATACCAAATTTTTCTAGTTTCTTAGGTAGGATTTCGTGATCAACACGATCAAAGGCTTTACTAAAATCTGTATAGACTGCATCTATTTGGTGGCCCTTTTCCATTTTAGTAAGAATGTCTGATGCCATGATTGCAAGATTTGTGGTTGTTGATCGTCCTTTACGAAAACCATGTTGCTGCTCGTTTAAACACGGATTAATTATGCTCGTGATTTTGGAACATATAATTTTTTCAAATAGCTTTGGAATTGCTGACAATATTGCAATACCCCTATAATTTTCAACTGATCTCTTGTCGCCATTTTTATAAATTGGCGTAAGATGACAAGATTTCCAAAAAGTTGGGAATATACCTGTATGCAAGGTCTTGTTAAAAATCATATGTAACGGCGTAATTAATTGGTCTAAACATTGAACAAGTGAAATTAGTGGTATAAGGTCTGGACCTGGAGATTTATTTGAATCTAATTCTTTAATGGAATTGGTTATGTCACTCCATGTAATATTTATTTCACAAACCAATGTCGGTCTACTAGTTATACTGGCAAATGTAGGTTGATTTTGGGAAGTAGTTGAACAAAAGACTTCTTTAAAATGATCCGCAAAGAGATTACAAATTTCCTGTGAGTTAGATGAAGTAACATTGCCTTTAAACATGAAGTTTGGGTATCCGGTCGATTTCCGTTTTACATTTACAAAATCGAAGAATTTTTTCGGGTCTTCAATAATCCTTTCTCCAATTAAATTTGTGTAAAGCCTATAAGCCTCTTCGGATTTAATGGAGAACTCCTTAGACAGCTCTTCGTATCTAACCTTTACCTCATCACTTACAATGACGCAATTTTTAATGACTGTAAGGTTTATTTCTTTGATTTCTCAAATTTCTAAGATTTGAATCAAGCCACGGTTCCGATAGTTTATTTTTTTTCTTCTTTTTCGGAACATGAGTATCAAATACAGAAAAGACTTTTTGATAGAAAGCGATAAAGCATCGTCCAATTCTAGTGCAGACAAGTGGTTTCAGTCCAAACAATTTAAGTCATTTTTAATGTTATTGTAATCGGCATTGAGGAAATCGTATACCATAGAATTATTGAATGACTGTATAAAAGTTATTTTGTTGGTACATAACTCAGTGTGGTGGAGGGTATTGGAAAATATCTGCTCGGCCTCACAGGTTGGACAAACCTTTACTTCGTCATATGTGTTAGTAAAAATCAAATCTAGCCAGCGATTCTTTCGGTTTGGAGCTGGAGCTACTTGCTGACAATCATTACTATGACTAGTACTTAATAACTCGAAGTCGACCGCATTGGACAGGTTAATTGGAAGGAGATGGTTGTCATCATCTTCGTGCACAAAAGTTATATTGGGACGGTTGAAGTCTCGAAAAATAATAATTCTATCATCTTCGTTTAACGCGGCTGCTATTGACGTTATGATTTCACATAATTCATTGTATTAATTGTAGGTTGAATTCGGAGGAATATAAATAACACCTATGTATACGGAAGCTTTTTGATCTAGCCTTATTTTGATTATTTTGTGCTCGAAGCATTTGGAGGAGCAGGTTACAATGAATTCACTAGATAAGGAGTTATGTGTGGCAATTAAGACACCGCCTCCTCGAGACAGGCCAGAGCTTGCATAGTCTCTGTCATTCCGGTATATTGTCCAGTTCCTATCTAGAATTTCTTCATTTTTGATAGCGTCATTCAACCACTTTTCCATAAAGACAAATACATTGAAATGACAAGATTTAGCTTCAACAAACAGTTTATTGAGTTTGCCTCTCATGCCACCACAATTGTGGTAGGATATATTAAAAGACGCAATTGAAGGTAGTGTATTTCGGGAGGCTGGATAATCGGACATTGTTTTAGGATGAGAGTTAGGGGCAATAAAAATGTTTGAAGTTAGAACGTGCTCTTTGTAAATGCCATATATACTTTGAGCTAGTATGCGATGCAAATGCCGTGAGGTCGTTTTCAACATCATTGGGTGAAATGTTGAGGCTTTCATGGAAGTTAATGAAAATTGTTTTCAGCTCGACAGGGTCGGTAGGAAGACCTTCTTGTTGGATGGATACCATAGCACTTGTTCTTGTTGTACCTTCAATACAGACTGAGTCAGACTTATTATGTAAATAAGACAGGTATAATCGAACATTATCATACAACCGACGGTCTCTTAGACGAGACATAACGAAACGACCCTCACTACTTACGTCAGCGAGATTTTTTGTGAGCTTCGCATTAGGTGGCAGAAGAGGATCTAGAAAGGCTGGTGTAACATTAGTGAACCTTTGAGTATTAGTGCAAGTAATTAAGGGAGGAAGTGTGTTAATGGAGGTGTGATTGCTGGTGAACGTGTTGCTGTAACAGGTTGTGTAAAAGTAGGTTTAGGTATGACTATTGCGGGCTGTGGGGATGGATTTAGTGTATGGGAATGGACGAAATTAGGATATTTATATGGATAAGTTTTATTTTTTTCGTCGTTATTGAGGTAAAACGAAACCCGTTTAACTTTAGGATAAGGGAGTTTCGACGATTGAGTAATAGGAAATTTAGAAGAAGATAACAGTTGAGAAGATAGTTTTGACTGTGGAGAAAAATTTGGGAATAAATTGGTTTTATATGACCAGTTTTGATCTTGAGCTGGTTTTGAGGGTGTTCTAGCAAGTGGGATTATTAAATAAATAAGTTTGCTTTACATTAAGATTTCTCTGCTCTACATCATTGCTGCTACATACTTAACATATTATATATTTAAAGAAACATTTCAATATTTTTTTATATGTTTCAATTTGACATGGTTTCTTTTAGTTCAGTTTTCAATAAAATTGATTGTGTGAATACAACTGTTTGCAATAATATCTATTATGTTTTTCTATAGGGGTTTTTTTTTAGCTAGAACTTTTTGTTTTTTTTTTTATCCACGGTGCATTCTACACTTTTACAAGAAACAAAATCTTGGTAATACATTTATTAAATGTACAAAAATTCAGTTTTTTGTATCTAATAATAATTACTTTTTTTATATTTTATGCTAACGTTTGATGTCTTTCTCTTTGTTTTTAGCAAATTTACTTTAAGAGTAAAAAGTTTGCATCGTTTCTTTGAATGCAAGCAATTTTTTTTTCTTACATACTTCTATTTCATCTAGTTGCCAGAGGTTTTTCTATATTCTAATCTATTTGGATTTTTATAGATTTTAGTATTTACAAAAATTCCGTTTTTTTATCTAATAATAATTACTTTTTTATATTTTATGCTAACGTTTGTTTTATGTTTCTTTGTTTTTAGCACATTTACTTTTAGAGTAAGAAGTTTGCATTGTTTCTTTGAATGAAAGTATTTTTTTTTTTTTCGTTATGCATACATACTTCTATTTTATCTAGTTTCATCCAGAGGTTTTTCTGTATTCTAATCTATTTTGATTTTTATAGATTTCAGTATTTCGGTTAGCTTAAGTTTGAAGTCCCTGCATAATCCATCTAGCCTGGAAGATAGGTTAGCTGCCACGTGCCCGATATATGCACGCTTTCATGTGCCAATATTTACTTTGATTATTATTCTAAGGAAACTTAGACAGAAATGAAAAAATTTATCCTTTGTATTGGCTGCTGGTTATCCTGGTTGCATTTATTCTTTATGCAATTTGTGCTACAATTAAGCTTTGTTCTTGTTTTGAGATTTTCTGCCTTTTTGTTTTAATAAGCAAACGGTTCACAATTCCAAGCAATTTTTTTTTAATGTGCTATGTGCCGTTCTCCGAAAAAAAAATCCAGCCAAAGCCTTTATGGGCGGAAATTTCGCACGAGATTTCTTTCCATTGTTTTAACTGAACTATAAGCAGTATCAATTGTCCAACATCTTTGATCCAGTGCTGTGATCTCCTCGGTGCCGTCTTCCCAAAAAAACCGCCAGCCCAAGCCAAAAAACCATTTCTCCTCGGAAGTTTTTCATTTCGATACCTCGGCTCGTTAACTTTCCCTTTCCTATACCTTTCATTCACACCCCGCAACAAACGGTACAGATGGTCGAATGTCTAGGGTATTTGCACGTCAGTCTGATCATTAGGGATATTCACACTTTCGTCCGTGATTAAACGTCCGAATAGAAGTAATCCTCACCGATGCACGCGAAGTGTGACAGCTGGGCATTACTTGTGACAGTTTCCGAAAACCACAGATTCTAGTCAGATTCTAGTTAAGGGAAATGTGAGAATTCAATTCAACAGAAATGTCAGAAGTTTAGTGACAGGAAATGTCATATTTAATTGAGAGGGAAACGTCAATTTTAAATGCAAAGAGAAATGTCGATTGGAATGAAGGGGATTGGGAGAATTTAATTCAAAAGAAGAGAAAGAAAAGAAAGAAAAAATGTCGGATATAAAAACTACTATACTGTCAGCTCTTATGGATGACTTGTTAGCTGTCAAAGGAAAAGGGTTAACTGTCCAAGTACAAAGTTTCAAAATTAAGTGCAAGAGAAATAGCAGATGTTAATAAACAAGAGATGTAAAAAAATAAAAATCTTAAACTGTCAGCGTTGTAAAACGAGAAATGTCAGAAGTTTAGTTAACAAAAAAAAAAATGTCAAAAATAACATTAGTGAACTGTCAAATTTCTATGAGATGCAATGTCAGAATTAAATGAAAGGAAATTTCAGATTTTAGTAAAGGGAAATTGTCAGAGTTTAGTAACTTAAACGTGTCAGGTTTGTATGAGAATACTGTCGGATTTGAATGAAGTAAAAATGTCAAATAATGTGCGCGAAGTCAAATTTAACTACAATTAAACTGTCCGACATGAAGGAAGAGTAATGTCACATTTGAATGACCAAAAAAAAAATGTCCGATATAGAAGATAATAAACTGTCAGATGGGAATGAAGAAAAATGTCACATTTGAATGACCAGTAAAACTCTCAGCTGTCAAAGGAAACGTGTGCCGGTAAAAGTCCAAGTGTCAACTGGCAATGACATCCGTCAAGTGTCAAAGTGATTTGTCAGCTGTCACAGTAAAGGTGCTGGCGGTAAAAGTCAAAATGTCAGCTGTCAAAGTGTCCGCTGTCAAAGTTATCTGTCAGCCGTCACAACTCGAACGCGTCAGCCGTGATATGAGCAGTATGTCACTCATGTTTGCATACGACACTGCCATGGCGAATTCTGGCCCCCATGTGCAAATGTGGATTGAACTTCCCAGTCATGGCCACCATGAAAGCAAGAACCCAACATTTTGTATGCCGCTACAATTCCCACAAGCGGCCAACATTCTAAGCCGTGACATGTATGTAGATGATTGTTTGTCTGGAGCTGATTCAGATGATGAAGCCGAAAAAATTGTTATGCGAGTTATCAGTATTATTAAAATTGGGTAACTTTGAATTAAGAAAATTTTGTTCTAATCATTTATCTAAAAAAAAAAAAAACGAAATGGCCATTTCAGCCCTTGAAAGGACTTTGACCGAGCTTCTTATGATCAATTGTGTTGTGTGTGATGTCAAATGTTTGCACACAAATGATCGAGAACTGGACCTACATGTTTTACGCCGACTCCGAACGGCTTATGTTCTCTAGAAGCTTTTCATGGCAGTTTTTACTCTCTGAGGTTTGCCATTGTCTGCAGAGAGGTGACGGCCGAACAGAAAAATTAATTCAATTGAAAAAACTTTCTGTGTCGGATGGAGAATTCGAACCTGGGTTCACTGGCGTAAGAGTCACACACTCTACCCACTACGCCACGGCCGCCACTCACACAATCATTTATCTATTCTTACAAAATGTCCGGAAGGACATCGAGAAAAAACATTTATTTCTCAACAGACTGAAGCGGTGAAGATATTAGGGCTCATATGGCTCCCACAAGAATATGTATTCCAATTTTATTTCTTGGTAATAGCCCACGAAAAAATGAATAAACGTATAATTTTATCGGATCTGGCAAAATTGTTTGATCCAATGGGGCTTCTTGGTATTTGTATTAGAAAAATTATTTCTTCAAGATATATGGAAACTTGAAATCGACTAGGATAGCGTCATACCACATGAGCTAGAAAACCGATGGAAAACATTGATAAATCAGTTTGTTGATTTAAACCACTGTTCCACTCCACGGTGCGTTTTGCTACCAGCTCCCACATCAATTGAACTGCATTCATTCTCAGATAGCAGTGAAGTGGCATTCGGAGTATGTTGTTATTTACGCTCAACCGATTCGTTTCGTCAAGTAAAGGTCAACTTGGTATGCTCCAAATCCCGAATTGCGCCATTAAAATTCACAACAATTGCAAAATTAGAGTTATGTGGCGCTCTCCTAATGGCCGAGTTGGTAGAAAGTTTGCTTTAAACGCTTACTATCAATATAGAAAAGATAAGTTAAAATCACCATCCTTCACCTGGAACACCTACGTGGCCAATCGCGTTGGTAGAATTCAGGAGCTTACGAGAGTTCAGCAGTGGAGGCACATTTCTGGAGTGCATAATCCAGCAGATATGCTTTCACGAGGAGCCTTAATAAAAAATCCCATAAGCTCAAGGGTCTGGTTCCTGGACCAGTGTTTTTGCGTTTCTCAACAATAACTATTCCAAGCTCTAATGAGCAACTAGCATCAGAAGTACCAGAAAGACGGCAGGCAAGGGTGATCCTTACCTCCACAACAGGAAGACAAAAGCTTCTAAGTCTGATTGATACTTTCAATCATAAAAACTCCTTTATTTTCACACAAAAAATAATTGCGTACATTTTCAGGTTTTTCAACAACTGCAGAGTGTCCAGAAATTCACGATCCACTGAAAATTGGGTTATTAGGTCTGATCAGAAACGTGCAACAAACGTCCTTTGGCAAGCAATATGAGAATCTATCCAGCAACACACCGTGGAACACCAAAGATCATCTATCGTCACTATCCATATTTCTTGATAAAACTAATGATGTCATCAGAGTCGGCGAACGCTTACTACACAGAAATTTGCCGGCAACAACAAAACATCAAATTTTGTTGCTAAAAGAGCACACCTTTACAAAGCTCCTATTAGAGCATCTACACTGGAAGCACCTACACGTACACACAGCCTTTATAAATGCATTGAAAAGATTTATTGGCGGTCGAACAGTATGCAAAAGGATTTACAGTGACAACGCGGTTAATTTTGTGGGAGCAACGTTAGAACTCATTGAGTTAAGACAACTTCATCAAACAAGGCAATTTCAGCAAGATATCACAAAATGTTGTCAACAAGAAAACATTGAGTGGCACCACATTCCAACAAGGGCTCCACATTTTAGAGGCATCTGGAAGGCTAACTGCCGCCTAATCGGCCAAATACCATTTTATTCGATACATAGAAACAGTATCACTCACCTCCGAAGAGCTGCAAACAGTTATAGTACAAATAGAAGCTATACTCAACTCGAGACCGATTACACCAATTGCGCCCAACCCAAACGATCTGGAAGCTTTGACACCTGGTCACTTTCTTATTGGAGCTTCTCTCACTTGTCTACCGCAGCCAATACTAGACGATACAAACATGACTCGATTAACAAAATTTAGACAAATACAATCAATACATTAACAATTTTGAAAGCGATGGTCTAAAGAATATTTAAATTTACTGCAGTCAAAGGATAAATGGCGAAAGGAACACGAACAAATTCAAAAAGGAGAGTTTGTACTAATCAAGGATACAAATCTACCACCTTTAAAATGAAAAACCGGAAGAGTGGTATCTGCAATAAAAGGCAAGGACAACCTTGTACGAGTGGCTTCAAAAAAAACAAGATGGACTACTTACTAGAGCCATTCGTTACTTGTGCCCATTCCCAAAAGAAGAAATGAGTGAGGTACCCGACACTGATGAAAATATTGGTATTTGCCAAGGAAAGGTTCTTCGCAGTGGAAAAAATTACAGTTTACTCTCAACAGCCTTAACCCTCTTACTATGCCTTACCACGATATCAAACACATCTGCTCAAAATTTTGCGAGAAATGATAATTTAACAAAGCTTGACAAAAACATGGATATATATTTCGAAAAGATCGGGCAGGTTAAAACAGTGACCAGTTATCATTTTTTATAATCTATCAACATACTGGCAAGAGCTAGAAGGTCTGAAAAAGTATAGCACAGATATGCATCTCCGATGCCAAGTAGCTAAATCAAGTGAAACTTACTGTCAACCCTTCATTCAGGAAATTAACCATCGTATCCAAATGATTGAACACAACAATCAATTACTTTACAAGTTAAACGATCAACATCATTACCGGGTAAAGCGATCGCCTTCCGACATTATTTGGGACGATCACTAATAGTCTATTTGGTATTTATTTAGGGTGAAATAGAACGAGTCCACTCCAATGAAAAATATCGTCTAAATCTTATTAAAAAACAGACGTCTATCTCTGACAGCACACGCAATATATTTAAAAAGACAACTTTGGAAATCAACAAGCAATTCAAATTGATCAATCACGATTTACTTGTATCGTAAATTTTATCAAAGAAGAATCAGCGAAAAATGGTGCCGACAGTCTTTTAAATTATTTGGTTTCTTACGTTATTTTAATTATAACAAACTACGAGAACACCCACAAAAATATACTGGGCGTAGTCTTAGATCTACACCATCAACGAATTAATCCTCAGTTGATTACCAGTTGATTACTACCATCAACTACAGTCTCAGATCTCAACAATCCAAACCAACATTCCACCTACACTACAAATTGCCAGCAAAGAAATTGTTACACCTTTATAAGCTTATTTTAGAAAAACACAAATAACTGAAACAGCAATGATCTTCAAAATGGAAATCCCTCTTGTAAACAATGAGCAATTCCAGATATTTAACATAGGCCCAGTTCCAATTGCAAAGAACAATACTGCCTACATGGTAAAACCAACATCAAAGTTCTTAGCAATTACGTCGAACCAAACAATTATTTCTGCAGGACAATTCATCCTCTCTTCAGCCAGGGCGCTAACATAAGCAAACGTCAGCTCTCCCTGCTAAATCACAAAAGAAAGACACTAACAGAATGTGAACCTAAGCAATGCAACCCCACGATTACTTGGATAAAATTAGCCAATTCAAATTCTTGGATTTTGTCTTTTATGGACCGGCGTGAACACACTGCCAACCTTCTTTGCGAAGAACTTGTCAGTCTATTAACGCCCAAGTGAAACGGTTTCATACCTTAATGCATCGTGCAAGCTAAAAATGTATGCAATGACATTATAGAAAATCAGCTATAGCACTTCATTCATCCCATCCGCAAACACTAGCATTTGGAGTATGCTCAAACAACTGAAAGAAATGCCTCTTCCAACTCAAAGTTCATTTCAAATCCTAACATCAGAGGACAACTATCAACTATCATATATACAACTATCCTGTCAGAACGAATTCAGAAACTGATTAGGGCGAAGAAAACTACAGATTTAAGCATGCACGATATTCATCACTACAGCATAAGCTACTTCATCATCGTCGCGGTTCTCATATTGCTTGCCATATATTGGCGACAAGCCCGATAACGAAAACAAGTGCCTCAGCCACGCTTAACCCAGCCGACATCTAGATTTAATATTTTCGAATCTCCATAGTAAAGGGATTCAAACTATTCAGAATATTGCTACAGTTATTTTAAATTATCCTGATTGGTTTGAAACCCTCAAGGGGGGAATATGTTTAATTCTTAAACTTTGTTTTGACCCTCACCTTGGCACTAATCAAAAAGTCATACTCATTACACATTAAAATATCATATGTTAATAGTGCCAAAGTAAGCGTTAAGCATATTAAAAATTTTTTAATTGTAAAAAGAAGTTACATACTTTGCTTATCGCTAATCAAAACAAATACCAAAGCTTTCGGTTTTACACACAGCTAATATGCTGATGCGTCCGTTTCACGCAAAACAAACTCATTGATTCGCGATAAACAACTTAAAAAATGGAAATCAAGTTAGTCTAAAATCTCTGTTTGAATTTTTATGTTGAATTGTCTTAAATTCCTGTTGAATTGTTTAGTAACATTGTGGTGTGAAAATAGTTGTTAAGATCCCAATAAATCGACAAAATTTCTAAACCAAAGCTATCATTAAATTGTTAAGATAATGAAATTGTTTACATAAATAAACTATCATTAAAATTGACAAAATTAAACAAAATCCTTATTTCAAGTTTTCGCAAGCTCAAATTTTAGAAATGTGCTGAGAAGGAGCTCTTATAAGTCATACCTTGAAATAAAATAAAACATAAATATTGATTTTTTTACTACGTTTCAATATTTATGAAAAAGTTGTTATATTTTTGTAAAAATTTGCGCATTTTCGTCAAAACATGCTATAGAAAAGCGGTCATAAAACTTTTATTTCAAGTTTTCGCAAGCTCAAATTTAAGGAATGTGTTGAAAAAGAGTTCTTTTATGACAGACTTTGATATAAAAAAAAAACAAAAATGTGGATTTTTTTGTTGCATGTTAAAGTTTTCGTATTTTTCGTATGTTAAAGTTTTCGTATTTTTCAATAACTAGGATCTTTTTTTAGTTAAGAACATTTTTTTTTATTTATATTTTTACTATATTTTTTTTTAGCTAAAACTTGTGAAATAAATCTTTGTTAAAATTTTGCTTAAAAACTACACTCGAGTTTTCTCGTATTTGGAAAATATTCTCAACGAAACTACAAAAAGGCCTGGAACTTTACAAATGGAAAGATATCGTAAAATGCTCTCGTATTCTCATTAACAAGACTCCAAACTATAAATCTACATATTTCCTTTTTTAAATTTACGACTTTTTTCTGTAACTAATCTTGCACTCGCACTCGCGTTACACTTTGCGGCGTGTCCTTGTCGCCTGCTACTGTTGAAGACCTCTTTTCTGCCTTGCGCCTTGGCTTTTTGGCGAATGGTGGTTGCGGCAATGGCTCTGCCAATAGATTGGCTATGTATGGCAAACATCTCTTTGACTCGATTACCAAAAGTTTATTTGGAAAGCTCAAACTTATCCATTTTGCTCGGATAAGCAACCTCGCTGTAGTTAGGTTAACACTATCGCTCTAGTGGTAATTTTTTGCCGTGTTAAGTGGTCAATAGTGTTCCACTTGCAACGAATGTTTGTAATTTCAGAATTACCTTGTTGCATCAATTTATTTTGCACTCACTTTCACTTGTCTTAACTCGAACGATTTGGCTTTATTTAACTTCGATGTTCACTGGTAAATTCGCGATGTTATTCAGTTGCTAGCACAAACTGTAATGATCGTTGCATTTAAATTTTTGTCTTTCAAAACCTCTATTGTTTGTGGGATTCGGCGTTGTAAACTCTGCACTTTTGTTGAGTTTGTCATGCTGTGATACTTGTGTGACGTCTCTAATAGAGTTCTTCTGATTTTGGACTTTGGCGCTCCTGTGACGAGGATACTTTTTGATGGTTGCAGTTGTTTCCCATTTAGTTGTAGTTGTTGCCGTCTAGCTGCGGAACATGTTGTTGTCTTGTGGTTGTTCGACGCATTCGCTTATTAATTTGCGATTGGTTTGACGTCTATGTTGTTTGTAAAAGTGCTCATGAGATTTTTGGCGCAGTTGCTGCTGCGCTACTCGTGACGATGTCGTGGACGCTGTAGTTGTTGACGCAGGTACTGCTGCGGATCCCCTTTGTTGACGCAGTTGGTGCTACGGGTCCCAATTGTTGACGCAGTTGGTGCTGCGGATCCCAGTCGTTAACGCGGGTGGTGCCGCGCGAGAGAAATGATCGGTGGGTTATCATTCCTATAAACTGGTTCTTGTATTTGTAACGAACTACCTCTTACCACTTGTGACATAATTGTAGCAGCTGATGGTTACTCTGGCCACCTATAACGACGGGCTTAACCGAAATGTGTTGTAACGTATGGTCCCTTGTGGTGTCTCAGAGCTTGTAGTTGTTTGGTACGGCTGCTGGCTTGCAGTTTAGATTGGCAGGTACGGCTGCTGACTTGCAGTTTAGATTGGCAGATGCAGCTGCTGGTTTGCAGTTAAGATTGGCAGATGCAGCTGCTGGTGCCAGTTGGTGACGCGGGTGGTGCAGCGCGAGAGAATAATAGATTATGTTGCTGCGTTGTTAGCCTTGTTGATGCCAGGATCTCACAGGTCTCGGCATGCTTAACCTTTTGCTTTATAGCGAGTCGCGGTGAGAAAGCTGTATCGGAGATGACTCAAAAAGCTTAGCGTGGGCGGTGTAACTTTGATGAAGTTGAGCCCTCGGAATTTTATTGTAGGTGGGATCTACATCTTCTTCGGTGCAGATTCGATGTTTGTTGCTAGTCCATTAGCAGTTATTAGAAGAAAAGCCAAAATTAAAATTTTCTTTGTGGCCAGGAATATGTTTAATCCTACTCTTAGAGTATCGATTTGTAGTATGTTGGCCACTGTTGGCCTCCTGCTGGGATGGCTCGCATCTGATGTGTTCTGTTTGAATGTCGGGTGGCTCTGGTGACCTGACATGATGTTCACGTTGATTTTCGGTAGTCTCTCGGATGTGAGGTGGCTCTGGTGACCTAACATGATGCCTCACTAATTCATCTCTAGGGGTTGTGTGGATGTCAGGTGGCCTGCCATGGTGCTCGCGTTGATATTCGTTGCCTTTATTGTGTCCTTGGTTATCAGGGGGCTCTGATGGCCTAACGTGATGTTCTAGCTGTTCTCTCAGTGTTGGTGGCGAGCTTGCATGTGGCTGTGGCTGCTGTGAGCGTAACGTTAGTGCCTCTGCGTGATGTGGGTTCTGCTTCGCTGGTGGTCCTGGTGACTCTTCGACGTGTGTTTTAACGTGCACTTTCATTTTGGCATGGTACGTGGGATCATGTGAAATTGCTTCCGATGAGTTCACCAGAGGCAATTGGCTTTCTGTTGGTGCCTCTGGTAATCTGCCGTTAGGTTGGGCGACGTTTAACGCTGTTGGTGATAATGACTCAGTATGTGGTAGTGAATCGCATGTGCTCAGCTGCGGAGCTGTCTCGTCTGCATGTGGCTGGGTGTCGCTTGATTCGAATGCTGTTGGTACTATGTCTTGCTGTGTATCACCTCTGATTGGTGTTGCTGGGTCAACGGCTGACTGCTGGTCGCAAGCAACTGGCACTGCTGACGCCGTCTGTAACTAATATTGCCTGCTCAGTGCTGCCGTGTTGTAGCTCCGCAGATGGCGTTGGTGGTGCAACACGCTGTTCTGGTTGATATGTTTGCGGGGTTAGTGATTCTACCTGACGCTGTGGAACATTTGGTAGTTCGCTTGCTGTCTCATCTCGGCTGTTGTTTTCTGTAACTGTATTTATGTGAGGCAATGTCTCATTGTGTAGGGAAGTGCAAGGAGCAATTCTTGTTGGTTCTTGCACTGGCTTTCATTGTGGACGTGTTGCGACTGTATCTCGAAATCTTGTTGAAAATTGTGTCGATGAATTGAAATTGAAATTTGAAATTTATTTATCTTTTTCAAATATTACATTTATATAACTTAAAAATTTATCTTAGAGAAATTTTAAATTATACATATTCTGAATTAAACATTAAACATTAAAAAAAGTAAAATTGAAAAAGATCTGTTATCTATAGTTCGCAAGAAACTAGAGGCGATAACAGTTACATAAGTATAGAATAAATTAAATAAAATAAATTAAATATAAGAATTATTTTTACTATCACAAGATATTTGTAATGAGAGGGGTCAACAAATTTATAAAACAAAAAACAAAATATAATTTAAAAAATAAAAAACGAAATAAAGCAAAAAGAAGTGTTGAGAGGCTTTTAAGAATATTGAAACATGAGTAGAAAAATCGAACAAAAATGCAGAAAAAAAAAATAAAAATTTATGTATTAAAATTTATTGGACTTGTAGAAACTCAAAAAATCGGAAGTAAATTAAAATTAAACAAGTTAAAACAAATGATTAAGTTACTGACCAACAATAAACATTGAATTAACATCATTATAACTTTGACTAAACAGCCATGCTTTTACTTTACTGAGAAACAAGGAAATATTTCGTATACGTCTTATATCAATAGGTAGAATATTATATAGTCTAGGAGCTGATATAGTATAGAACTGTAAAAATAATTGAAGCGAATGCTGGGGAACAGATACAAGATTCTGAAAGTTGACTCTTAAATTATAGTAAGACGAGCATCTGCTGAATAGATATCCAGTTCTAAGAAAAAATATTTTTAAAACCTTGAAAACATACAGGTGTTTTAAAGGTAAAATTTTTAGGTTTCTAAACAGAATCAGACTACTATAAAGGCGAGGTCTATTGCAAATCAAGCGTATGGCATGTTTTTGCGAAATTAAAAGTGGACTTATTTTATTAGCGTATGTGCCACCCCAACACACTAAGCCATATTCTAATTTAGATTGAAAAATACCATAATATATTTGTTTTAAGAGATCAAGGCAACAAAAAGATTTCAACAGATAAAGATGTCGAGTTGAAGCTATTAAGTATTTTTTTAGTGCTCTAGTATGTTCAGACCAACTCATCTTATTATCAAGCAGTAGTCCTAGGTATTTGAAAGAATTAACACGCTCAATACGGAAACACTTTGACGAGCAACTGGAAGATGCAAAAAACGTTTGCCTGCTGGATGACGATAGACAAACATCCTTACTTATCGAGAACCTTCCACAATTTGCAGAATGAAAATAAAACTGTCCGGAATCTATTTCTTTACCTATGACATTAAAATACATAATTCTAGTTTTATTACTAAGAACTAATTTATGCACTTTGAACCAATGACTAATCACTTCAAGATCATGATTTATATCTATAGTTAAGTTTAAGTGAGAGCTGTTGATGAACGTACAGGCCATATCATCGGCAAAGGCATTAGTACTACTTTTGAAATTCTGCATAAAAAGAGAATTAATAAAAATTAGAAAAAGTATGGGACCAAGAACGGAGCCTTGAGGCACACCTATTGGTACGTGCATAGAAGAACTTAAATAACCTTTGAGCTTTACTTTTTGCTGTCTATTTGATAGATACGAACCAAACCAAGTACATATAGTTCCTCTGAATCCAAAATTAAATAATTTCTTTAATAGAATACCATGGTCAACTGTGTCAAAAGCTTTTGTAATATCCACGAAAAGAGCCGCAGTTAATTTTTTGTCGTTAAGACCAGAGTAAATGTTCGAACAAAAGTTTAAAAGAGCATCTTCTGTGGATCGACCAGATCTGAAACCATTTTGACATATACTAAGAAGGTTGTTTTTTTCCAAAAAGTTAACGATTCTGGACTTCATAGCTTTTTCAAAAATCTTTGAAAAAACAGGAAGGAGCGAAATGGGTCTGTAGTTGTTAATATCTGTTGAATCACCCTTCTTATAAAGAGGAATTACCTCAGCAATCTTCATATCCGCCGGGAACAAACCTGTTTCAACACTTAAATTGAACAAATGACTTAAAATATCACATATATTGTACGAAATTTTCTTTATAAAATTACTTGAAAAACTATTATATGAACAAGAATTTGAATTTTTTAGCGACAAAATAATTTTATAAACTTCAAATGAAGAAATTGGCTCATAAAAAAAACTACTAGCTAGACAAGGTTCATTAGATAGACAAATACACTGGTTTCTTACGGTTGAGTTTTCAGCAACTACTTCAGTTCCAATTGAAACAAAAAATTTGTTAAAACAATTTGCCAATATTTCTGTATCCGAAACAGGTAAATCATCAATAATTAGGGTTTTTATGACATCTTTGTTAGTTTTTTTATTAAGAATATTATTAACCAACTTCCATTCCTTTCGAATATCACCTTTTGCATTTTGAAATTGATTTCTGTAAAAGTTATTTTTGCATAAAATTACTTCTTTAGCAATATCCTTACAAATTGTTTTATAAGAAGCAGATATAGCAGAATCATTTGGAAATTTCTTTTTACGCTTAAATAACTTATTTTTGATTTTAATTTTATCAAGCAAATCATTCGATAGCCAGGGTTTTAATTTCTCAGAAGCACGTGATTTTTTCTTCTTGGTTTTCGTACAATTTTCAATATGAGAAACAAGTTTTTGAAGGAATAGAGTATAAGCCTTACAAGCGTTAGATTCATGAAACACTTCAAACCAATTTTCAAAACGCAGTGAATTGTTTAATAATCTAAAATCTATAATTTTATAGGTTGACGGAGAACCAATTGAGCAATCATTATCCAATTTACAGTTCCCAATGCTTAAGCACGTTGCACAGTGATCAGTGATTTGAAAATCAATAACTGAACTATATACTGACAAAGAACTACAATTCTCAAGCCGGACAAATATATGATCTATACATGTTTCAGACAAAGACGACAAGCGCGTAGGTTGGTTAATACAAGATTCAAGACCGACAGAAGCAAGTTTAAGTAGGTACCTGTCGATAATAGCATTGTTTTCCAATATATTTAAGTTAAGATCACCAATTAAACATAAATTAGAACGATTTTCATTATAAAGAAGGCTATCTAAGTCATTGAAAAATGATTCATATGAATTTGAGCTAGTAATTAATCTATAAAAACACAAGAAAGTGAGATTGAAATTATTTATTAAACATTTCACCTTTAAAACATCACAACTGGGAAGATTAAAACAGGAATGTTCAAAACTAACATTCGAACGAATAAACGCAGCAACACCACCAGACGCATAACCATTATTACAGTTCACTATAAAATTATACCCTGGAATATCAAAAAGCGATATTTCTTCATCGTAAATCCAGATTTCCGTTAAAAAAATAAAAACCGGCTTGTTTACGAAAGATTCTAAATGCAGTAGAAAGTTATCAAAATTCTTACGCATACTTCGTATGTTTTGATGTAAAATCAATGAATTGTTGGAATAAATAGGGTTGTAACAAAGGTCAGGAGCAATTACATTAACACAGTTAGTTAAAGGGATATTGAATCAAGGTCTTCAACTTTATTAATGATAATGTAATTGTCCCCATCCCTTTTCCTCATAAAAACTTTACCATTCCTGACCCAAACATATTTAAAACCTTTTTCCTTTTTGAGTTTCTGAGCAGCATTAAATAAAAATCGCGTACGACTGTCTAAACAATCATTTATAAAAATGTTGGAGTTTGAATTATTACCAAATATTTTCGTAGTAAGTTTATTTCGATTCTTAAATTTATTTCTCATCACTTCTTTTTTTTTTAACAATGATGAAAATTTAACCACTAGTATATTTGAAATGTTTTTATGTTTTATTTTTTTAACGTAGCACTCATCAATATCGCCCACTGTCACATTCTCACCAACACCTTGAGTAAAAATATTAAGAGCGCAGTCGACGGCATTGCCATTCTCCACATTTGGAACGCCAATTATTTCGACACACTTTTCTATACTTTTTTGTCGAAGGAAATTCACTTCACTTTGGAGATCATGCACCCTTTGCTCTAAGTAATTTTTTTCGTCTTGTAAAGAGCAAATCAAAGAAAACATATGGGCATTGTCAGCCCTAAGAGCAACAATTTCGTTGAATACTTTTTCTAAAGTTATCTCTTGTTTGTTTTCTTTCTGTGGTACATTAAGTTGTAGTTGTTGTTGAGTCGTTGTTGTGAGGTTATGGAGCAGTTCTTGTTGTTGTTGTGGGTGATGCTGATGTTGAGGTTCAAGTTGGAGCCGATGTATTTGCAAATCAGAGAATTGAAGAGGCAATTGCTGATGTTGTTGAATTACTGGTAGCTGTTGTTGTTGTAGTTCTAGTTGCGGTTTAGTATTTTGCTTCAGTTTTTGTTGATTAACCGAGAGCGCCTGAGCATGATTTTTTTGTTTTGGATGGTGCTGTTGTTGTTGTTGAATAACTGAATCTTGCGGCTGTTCTAGTTGGCTTGGTTTTGAGAACGTTGGAGTTTGTTTTTGTAGTGTATGCAAATCAGAATTAGAGGAAGATGCAGAAAGGGAAATATTAGAGATTGCAACCGGCAAAGGTTGTCTCTTTTGAGTTTGCTGCCGAAGATTTTTATTCTCAGCAGGAGAGTGTAAGGGGGGAGACCTAATCGATGCACGTCTCACAGAAGAGCAACTCTCGCAACGAAAGCCATTATTTGAATTGTTCATAAATTCAATATCAGCCGGTTTCAACTTCGCGCAACTGCAGTGAAAAAATTCATTACAGCCAACGCACTTCACTTTATCATTGCTGCGATCCACTTTTTGACCACATATGCATGGCATTGTCACAGTTTTTTGATCTTAGCAAATTATTAATAGTTTATAATAGTTAGCTAATAGTTTCTTTTTAGTGTGTTATATATCTATGTTAAAGAAAGCACAGAACGTGTTGACCCCACGACGACACGATTGCAACTCTGATGGCTTGGTACACTGCTGCTGTTGGGATGTCAAGGGTGTCGTTGACAGATGGGTGGCTTCTAGTTGTGTGGGAGGATGTTTTGTTGTCACCTCGTGTTGATCCCCGGATGAAGTTGGCTTCACATGAGTTTCGGCTGGCCTCGCATGCGCTTGATCCCAAAGCGTTTTAATTTTTGCATTAGCTAATCGATTGGTCGATCTTACTTGCTCTCGAGCTTCTTTTAGTGCTTTTAGTCGAGTAGCAATATCCTTGTTGAGGGCGATTCCCTGTGTTTGTAGAGGTGGTGTATATGCGCGTGGCTCTGGCGCCTCTACTTTGTGCTGAAGTTTATACTTTGCTTCTTACGTGATTTCGAGTACTTGGGCCGCTGCTGATGATGCGTCATAGAACTTGACTATGGGTCTGTATCCCATGGCGCTGGGTTGTATTCCGCTGCCATATCGTGCAGCCAATTGTTATTAATTTGTTTATTAATTTTTTTAATTATTGTTATTAAGGTTTGAACGTTTGGGTGCCGTTGATATTGGGTGGCTTGAGCTACTCTGCAAGGCTTTTTCTTTGACTCTGATGCCTTGCATGATGTATGCGCCTGAGACCGGTTCTATCCTCGGCTCTTCAGGGTCGCTTAAAGTGGTACTTCTCGGTTTCATCGCTCGACTTGGCACTACTGGCTCGACTCGTTGTGTGTGTCTCGATGGTGGATTGGGGCAGAAGAAGTTCTTGACCACGCTCGCTCCTAATCTCGGCGTGGTCCGTTGAAGTTTCCCGCATTCTGTCGACAGCAATCAAGAGTTCTTATATTTCGCTTACCACAGTCCCAGCAGAAAAATACTTGTTAGTTTCTCCACTGGTCGGAACGATGGCCTTCTCTGGCACATCGTCTGCATGCTCGGGTGCTGACCCTCGGCTCTACTTGTTGTGGGGTATCGGTTTTCACTTGGTCGTGGCGTCTCATATTGTGGCGTGTGTTACCTGGTTGGAGATCTGACGTCTGGCTTCGGGTAAGTGCGTTGAGTGTTGAGACGTTCGAACTCCTTGGCTAGCGTGGTGAGTTCTTCTAGGGAGTTAAAATCACTGCGGCGGATGTACAGTTGGTACTCGTGGTGCGAGTTCCTGTACACGTGCTCCAGTTCTTACGCCTTCGTGTAGCCCGCATGGTGCATCATCGTCTAAATGCCCAGTAGTTAGTCGTTAAATTCTTCGTGTGAGCCTTGTTCTCTCCGTAGGACGTCATCCTCAAGGCATTCGAGATATCGCGGCGAGAAGAAATACTGTAAAAAGCTCGTCTTAAATGCTGTCCAGTAGGAGCTCTGGCATGGTGCGGGATGCGAAATCGATTGGAATTCCAAAGGCCTCGGCCAATTCTTCGACTCCTTCCACAAAGTTAATGGGGTCCTGTCCGTCGTCGTATTTAGTTTAGTTTATTGTCAATAAATTTATAAAAAAATTTTTTCAGACAAGCATAGCATACAAAATTTAATACTTATATATTAAATTATAACTAATATACAATTAGTTAACAATAATACGAATTAAGAGCATTAATAAATACATTCTTATTATTAGAGAAATCAATATCTATTATACAACAAAGTGAATTATATTCTTTAAGGGCTCTTTGTAAAGGTTCATGTATCAAATAGTTTGCTTTATAAAAGTTAATTTTGAAATAATCGAAATGACGCAAGTTTCTTGTTGGAATATTAAATTTAATTGAGCTTAACAAGTAAGGACAATTAATATTACCAAAAACAATGTCGTACAGAAATATTAGAGACTGAATAGTTCGCCTTGTTTCAAGCGATTTTAAATTAAGAAGCAAACAGCGATCTTCATAGGAAGGTATAGGTTGAACAAAATTAAATGATCTCAAAGCAAATTTTAGAAATTTTTTCTGTATTCGTTCAAGTCTCAGTTTATGGACAGCATAGTAGGGATTCCATATAAACGACGCATATTCCAAACGAGACCTAACAAAGGATTGAAAAAGACACTTTAGAGTATATGGATCCTTGAAGTTCGTACAATTCCTCCTCAAGAACGCGTACATAGGATAAGATTTAGAAAGCGTACAAGTTAAATGCCGAACAAATGAAAGATTTGAGTCAAAACAAACACCCAAATCCATAATCTCATTTACACACGTCAAACTTGAATTGTCAATATTAAATGACGACGCTACAACATTTCTAATTCTGGCATAAGAAACATGAAAACATTTATGGATATTTAGGAGTAAACGGTTACGTTTACACCAATCAGAGACAGCATTTAAATCTAATTGCAGCAAAGATACATCCAAACTGTTGCGTACAACTTTGAAAATTTTTAAATCATCAGCATATAGTAAATGATTTGAAAAAGAAAAACAAAAACAAGTATTTCAGGCCTTACTCTTAGCATGGTTCATGATGGCAGGGTAAGTTCTATAATATGGTACTTCCTGTTAGTAGGTGTTATAGTAGACTGTTTTCCCGGTAGTGGATGTTCGCTGATACATGGTATTGCTACCACTTTCACAGTGGTTTTTCATAGCTGGTGACACGGCCCTCGTTTGCTTGTTCTCAAACTCTAATAATCGTTTCACATCTTTGTCATCACGCTTGCCGTCGTTGATGTGTGCTGCGAGCTTCTTTCGCATTTCTTGATTCTTCTTGAAGCGCTGCTTGTTGGCCTTGGCGTGGTTTGTGATAGCCAAAATGTTCGATGACTTCTGAGTTTTGACTTTTCTTTGTTTCTGGAACTTTCCTTGAATATGTATATTTTCGTCGACTATATTTATTCTTCCGTTGCTTGGAACTATTCTCGCTGTGTAAATCTTTCGTTGCCTTGTGTATTATCGTTGTATGTATTTATTTTCTATGCGTACTATTTCCTGCGTTGATTGTATGTTTTTTTCCTTTGCTTAGCGTGGATGGGACACTGCGATATTGTTCCGCAGATTCCCTGATCTTGCGCCACTTGTAACGAACCTCCTGGTCGTTACAGCCCTTTTTCAACTGAGGTTTCCTCAGCGGCTGTCCAGGGTCCATACAAGATGGTCTGGGAGGATTTTAGACCGCTTGACCTTTATTAGTAAGGTCTGTTGTTGATGTATATTTAGTAATTATTTGCTACAGTGCGTCCTGCGTCAAGCGCTTAGGCAAGGTGAGTGCCCATCTCCTCGTCGCAAAAACGAAAGTGACAACAGTCAAGATGGTGTCCCTACCAAAGGTTGAGTTGTGCGGTGCACTACTTTTGGTAGAAATGGTTGAAGCGTTTTTAAAAACTTTAGAAACTTACAATGATCAGTTGTTCGACGAATTCAACTATTGTGCTGTCTTGGCTACGTAAACAACCATGCGCTTGGACTACTTTCGTTACCAATCGCGTAACTAAAATCAGCGAAAAGATAGGGACGAAGATGTGGAAGCACGTAGATTCAGCGGATAATCCAGTGGATCTAGCCTGTAGAGGACTGGAACCTCAAATCTTGAAAAAAGTAGTTTTTTGTGGTGCAATGACCCCTAATGGCTACAACAGGATGCTAGTGAGTGGCCAAATCGAAAGTTCGAGTACGACACCACAATGTTCTTCGTTGCCTCGAGCCCTGCGAGTTCTATCGTAAGTATTACGATTCTATCACAGAACTCACCGGCCACATAAAAATAATTTCTGCCATCAAGTTGCCATTAAAAATTGGGGTACCCGCTGAGTATACCCAACTATCCAGGAAAAATTTGATTGACTCGAAGAGTTTGATTTTAAATCAGAACCCTTCTTAGACAGCCACCAAGTACTCAGAATTGGCGGACGGTTATCGGAGGCTGATAACATCTCCTATGATAAACGACATCCTGTAATTTTACCATATAATTGCCGATTTTCTAAATTACTTGTGAAATTCACCCATTAAATTTCCCTTCATGGTGGGAACCATTTTGTATTGCGACTTGCAATAATGCAATACTTAATTCCTTAACTAATTAATTAAGTTTTGTGTTATCGACCGAAAGCGGTTGCAGACCCAAATGATGGCCTCATTACCACTAGAGCCAACCAAATTGTCTCGCCCATTTGCGACTACTGGAGTAGATTTCACGGGTCCTTATGACATTAAAAATTATACGGGGCGCGCTTGGCTTATAACACAGGTCTATATTTGTGTCTATAACGTGGCACTTTATTCCTGCAGTGTCTCCCCATATGGGAGGTTTGTGGGAGGCTGGTGTAAAAAGTTTTAAGTTACATTTTCCAAAGTAAGAAATAGCAGTCAACATTGTTGGCTCGAATCGAAGCATGCTTGAATTCACGCCCTCTTAGCCCAATGCCGTCAGCTCCTAATGACCTGGCACCATTGACTTCTAAAGCCTGGCACATGATAACCTAAAAGAACTTCAAAAGAGATATAAGTGGAAACATCCCCGTGTGGACTTAAAGGTTGATGACATGGTAGTGATTAAATCGGACATTTTGTTGGCCAACGAGTGGCAATTGGGAAGACTCGTCAAGGTCTATCTAGGCTCTGACAGTCGTGTTCGCGTCACCGATGTGCGCACTGAACTCGGGATTGCTACAAGGCCGGTGGTAAAACTTATTCTTTTGCCACCTATTGCGTAGTTAGATTTCTTCGTCCGTCTGTTTTGTGTGCGTAATCTCCTCATTCCGGTATCGGGAAATTAAACCTTTTACTTGTCTTTCTTCTAGCTTCGAACCATGTCGACTGTCCAGCAGGCGCCAACTACAATCACGCTGAAATGCAAGGTGTGCAAATCGCGTCACCCGCTGCGGTTCTGCACAGTATTTAAGAATGGTAACGTAGCAGAGCGGCTGCGGCTGGTGCTACTGTTCAACATCACCGATCAGTGCCAAAGCGATGGACAATGTTGCCAATGTAAAGAGCAGCACCTTACCATACTGCATTTGGGACCCTACAACCGCGTGAAGAAGTCGAAGCCTGATCCTCAAACCGTAGCCAGGCCTCGTTTGTCTGTGTTGTCATGCTAAGGAGGGCCGCTAGCCGAGAAGTCTGCTGCCCGGCCTCGTTTGTCGGATGCAGCAAGCGTTGAGAGGAGATCGGCGCCAGCAATAAATGACGAGGAAAGATGTGTCCGAGATGCGAACGAGTCACGTTTCTTTAGACCCGCCCTTCAGAATAAGCGGCCCCGCGGAACTCAGCGCTCTAACAGAAGGTCTCGTTTACCGAGAACCGAGCGCCGACGTCGTGGAAAACGACGCCACCCCCAATCCGAACGCTATTCACTTAAGATGCAACTCACCGTCACTCAAATAGTGACTTTCGACCCCGGCCCTTTGCTATCACCGTTGCCAAATTTGCAACAAGTGACTCCGCTTCTCCCTACAATAGTTGTCAAGGTTGTTAAACGAGGTCGAAAACTTCAAACGTCGGTGGTGTCGCATCGCATAGTACGTCAGCTAGGTTGCTCCCTAACCCTCCGAGCAAACTACGAATTCAACCAGTCGGTGAAAACTCAGGCTAAAGTGGTGCGACACTTTACGCACGTTCTACAAAAAAAGAGTTTGGACGCGTCGATCAGAGCAAGTTCTTCAGGACTTTTTAATTTCGTCACCACTGATGATGGTTCTAGGAGTCGTCGTCTACATGAAGATACTCCAGCCAGGGATATTTCCCAGTAGTTTGGGTGGCGTTATCACCCAAAATACTATTTTTAGTTGTGTGCTGGGACAGTAATCACGTGAATACAATATTTTCACACCATAGAATATTTTTACATAATACACCATTGTTTTATAATTAAATACATAATAATTTCAATTCAATTTTTTTTTTATGAAATATCTTCATACCTTGCACTGCACAATATTTACATATACTTATTTTAGTGTCGGCCGTGGCACAGTGGGAAGAGTGTGTGGCCCATATGCCAGAAAATCCTAGTCGGTAGAATTCGGCATGAAACATGTAGGTCCAGTTCTCGATCATTTGTGTTCAAACATTACACAACACACACAACACAATTGATCATAAGATCAATTCAAGCTCGGTCGAAGTCATTTCAAGGGCTGAAATGGCCATTTATTTTCTTTTTTTATACATTTTACTATATATGGTATATCGAATGAGACTGAAATCGATCAACCCTTTTATACCAACTCTAAGATATTTTAAGTATTTCGAAATATTTCTTAGAGCAATATTTTTCATAGTGTAATATTGCAAGGGGGCCGGCATGTTTAGGCCGCAACCCTAAAGAACTGGTTGGAGTATCGATATTCCAGTATCGATCCTCTGACGAGCCGCTTGTTCGGCTTATCCGACGAGCTGTTGCCGCCTTCTTGCTTATCACGTATTGATTATCATCGGCAAAAGAGTTATTTCTAAACGATCCAGTTTTGTGCTATTTATATATATTTATATATATAGAGTGGGTCAATTTTTTTCTCGACCAACCGGCACAAAAAACCATGGGTCTAAAATCAAAATCGAGCTACCCATTTTTTACGAGAAACTTTTCATATTTCATATTTTTTCTAAAATATGCTAAATATCTATTTGTGAAAATCAAAATGAATAAGTAAGTTTCTTTAAAACATTTTTTAACTTATTTGTATTTTATGTACAAATGTAGATAATAGCTAAAATCAATTTGTAACTGTAGCCTTCAATATGCCGAATGAAAAAAAAGATTGCCTTTAAAACGAAAATTTATGTCCATTGAATACAGTATACAAAATTCAATTTTTCAGTTTGGAACCAAACTCTGATTTTTGTATGGAGTTAATATCTCCTATTTTACGCGGCATTTCTTAGGAACCTAGCCCCCGATTTGTAGGAGGGTTACCTGTATATTCAAAATAATCCAAAAATTGGAATGCTTTTAATATTAAGTTCTGTTACCTGTCCGTGCGTCATAAAAATAAAGAATTTGGCGATGTTTTCAAAATATCAAACTTTAATTACTTTCATCTTCCGCCAAATCATATTGCAATGAACAAAATTAGTTTATATATAAATGCAAAACAAAAACTTAGCTAACTGTTAAGGGTTAAAAGGGAAAAATTGATGTTCTTTGTATTTCAGAATTACTTATTTTGAAGGTCTTGTTTGCTGTCCATCCTAGGTGTTGCGCTTCGACTTTCAACCGTGACTGCCATAACACCATCGCGATTTTTTTCAGTAGTTCGACGTGAAACGCTAGTTAGTAGTTGCACTAACCGCTCGGTTCCTTGAATGTGCTTCCACTATACATTTTAACTGCACTAATTATGTTGACATGATAAATTTAGATAACGATAGCATTTTATCGGAGCCGCCATTCACTGCAAACGTCCCCTATGACCATTTGCTCGAATACATAGAATTTGATGATCTACCGCATTCGGATCCACAAACTCCTCCACAAATCCACACAATCGAGGAACCGAGCGATTTGTGCAACTACTGACTAGCATTTCACGTCGAACTATTGAAAAAATTTATTGAAAAGTAATTAAGGTTTGATATTTTGAAAACATCGCCAAAGTCTTTATTTTTATTTTTATGAGTAGACAGGTAACAGAACTTAACATAAAAAACTTCCAACTTTTTGATTATTTTGAATATAGAGGTAACCCTCCTACAAAACGGGGGTTAGGTTACTAAGAAATGCCGATTTGTAAGAAATCGTCTTATAGGAGATATTAACTCCTTAGAAAAATCAGAGTTTGGTTCCAAGCTGAAAAATTGAATTTTGTATTCAATGGACATGAATTTTCGTTTTTAAGGCGATCTTTTTTTTCATTCGGCATATTTAAGGCTACAGTTACAAATTGATTTAAACTATTATCTACATTTAACACATACATTTAACATCTACATAAGACACATATATGTAAATAAGGTTTTAAAGAAACTTTCTTATTCACTTTAATTTTTTTTTTTATGAAGGACAGTGGTGTACAATAAGACTTAGTCTTTTATAGTTATACAAAAAAAATAATCATTGGTTACAAAAATTGATTAAAATTAGCATTAATGTTAAAAATATTTTAAAAACAAATACAAAAAATATTTAATTTAACAAAGAAACAAAATACAATATAATTATTAAGGTACAGTTGAAGATTTATATTACTTAAAGAGTATGAGAATGGCAAATATATAAAACTAATGGTGATAGAGAGAGGTAAGATTAAGATTACGAAGTATAGATTAAACTGTGGGAAAAAATAGATATAGTGAAAAAATAATTTTAGGCTCATTGATTTAAAGAGCTATAGTATTTAAAGGTGGCATGTTTGAAGCTGGTTAGTAAGGTCATTTGTTTTATGAAGTTAGGATATTCTATTAGATTAGATTAGAATAATCTATTAGATTAGTTAGATTATTCCATAATCTAACGGTGCTGATGAAAAAGAGTCTGCTGATGTTAAGATAGTTAACCCTAGGAACCACAAGGTTAGTTGACCGTTGGGACTGAAAAAACTGCAGTTTCAAATGAGGATATGCAGGTCTTTGAGTATGTATAAGTGTGTGCAAAAAAATAATGTTTCGAATGTCTAAGTATTCCAATAATCCACACCCAAGAATTCCTTTACTCCTTTGAGAAATATGATCAAAACGACTGATTCCATACACATACCTGGCCGCATTGTTGAAAGCTACCAAGAGTTTATGTTGTGATTGTGAGTCGAGCTGACTATATACAACATCAATGTATGTAATGTGTGGCATTATTAATTGCACAACTAGTCTTCGACGAGTCTCAAGAGGAATTGCGTAACAAGCGTAAAGTCCCATACATATATTTAACTTATCGTGTTATTAATATGGTATGTACAGGCCAGCTTAGAGTTAATTGTAAATCCTAGATTTTTAGCTTTATGAACAACATCAATCTGCTTATCACCAATGAAAAGTGGAGGGATCAATGAAGCATAAATCGCTTCTTGCAATTGGCAAAACTTTTGTTTTCAGGGGTTTTATAAGAAGCATGTTAGTAACAGCCCCTTTGTTTAACAGAATCAAATTGTGGTTCAGTCTATAAGTCAAGTCTTCTAAGAGTCCTGTAGGTCGTTAAAGATAAAGTTGGATATCATCAGCATAAGCATGAAGAGTTGCGTATTCACAAGCAGAAAAAACATCAATAATAAATACAGAAAATAGGAGTGGACCTAAGTAGATACAATATGGGGGTTCTGGCGCAGGAGGCTCAGAGGCTCAAGTCGATGACGTCACGCCCGCACCCCAGCGCCATCTAGTGGGGGGCTTTTTGCTCAAATGTGCAAAGGTGTATGTCTTTGCTTTAAGCTTTTTATCTTTGGCAAGTTTGGTGTATGTCTTTGCTTTAATCTTTTAAAAATTGGCAAGTTTGGGGTAAGTCTTTGCTTTAAGCGTTGGTCATAATTTTATACACTACATTATCGGTAGTGGTAGTCAAGCGAGTTCTTATCAGTGTTTGCATGTTTTGTTTTTTTCTTAACCCTCGCATTAGTTACAGCAAGACTCAAATTTTGCTGGTCAACTTGTTTTGTGAAAATATATATATTTATTTGGAATGAAGCAATTTAGGTACGGCGAAGGTTGAAGAGGTTAAAGAAATGTTTATAAATTTAATAAAGTCGGTAAGTTTGGTGTATGTCTTTGCTTTATTTATACTTTTAAATTGGCAAGTTTGATGTATGTCTTTGCTTTAAACTTTTTAAAATTAACAAGTTTGGGGTATTTCTTTGCTTTAAGCGTTGGTCATAATTTTATACGCTACATTATCGGTAGTGGTAGTCAAGCGAGTTCTTATCAGTGTTTGCATGTTTTGTTTTTTTCTTAACCCTCGCATTAGTTATAGCAATGACTCAAAAAATAAATATATATTTATAAGACTTCTAACGTAGACTGCGTGGTGGCATACTTATCAGAGTTCGCATTAGTAAACGAAATACATAGCAACCAAGAAGAGTCAAGAAGTTTCTAGAAGCTTCGAGATGCAGAAACGTCGAGAACATTTTAGAAGTTGACAACATCACAAAAAAAAAATTTTTTTTTTAAGTCAAAGGTGTTAAGTCTCAAGCTTCATGGTGTGAGAGAGAGAGAGAGAGAGAGACAGAAAGGGAGAGAGAGAGAAAGGGAGAGAGAGAATTTGATAGTAAGAGAGAGAAAGGGTGATAGCAAATAGCGCGATCCTATACAAAGAATACTTCAGAATCAACCTAACCTAAGCCAATGCCAAGAAGAGACAGGAAGTTTCTAGAAGCTTCGAGATGCAGAAACGTCGAGAACAATTTAGAAGTCGACTTATGTTATTGTATGCCGATGACGTCACCCATACCCATCCTGGTACGAATTTGAATTTTATTTCCAAGCTTCATAGTAAGCGCACTCATAACCCGCAAGTTCAAGATAAGGCAGCAATGTACAAGTTCAAACATGTTTTTTTTGTGTTACTTCTAAAATAAATAAACAATTTTTGCGGTCAAGTGCAAGGGCAAAAAAAGAAGATAAGAATTAAAAGTTGATATGTCAAAAACTAAGCTAAGCTAACCTAAGCTAATATAAGCTAAGGCTGCGTTCATAGTGAACGCCCATAATCGGCTGCTTTTTTATAATGATTCTTGTTGTTGTTGTTCTTACTGTTGCTATTGTTGTTCTCACTGATGTTGTTGTTGTTGTTGTTGTTCTTACTCTTGTTGTTGTTGTGGTTTTTGTTGTTGATGAGGCTGTTTTACTAATAAAAATAGGCAATCTAAAGTTACTAAATAAATAGCTAAACTTCTTTAATTACTCTACATTTTGAGCCCAATTTGGTCACATCTGTTGATAACCAAGATAAGCTATGGAAGCTACGTCCAATTACGGACCATCTCAAGTCAAATATGTTGAAGAACTATCACCCAACACAACATTTATCTTACGATGAAAATGGACGACACGGTTGCAAGCAGTTTTTTAAAGGTAAACCAATCGGCCAAACGGTTACATGTTAAATTTTGACATATATCAAGGCAAGAACCCACGTTGTACCAATCCATATGATGAACGATTCGGAAAATGTGCAGCACCACTTATAACTATGATCGATGACTTTCAGATGATTTGAAAGGCCTTATTGAATATTTCATTCATATTGAATTATTGTTTGATTGATTATCGATATTGTGATTGATTGATTGATTGATTATCGATCAGTTTAAGCAGGTAGCTGTAGAACAGCACAGATCAGTTTTAGCAGTTAGCTGTAGAACAGTACAGATCAGTTTAAGCCGGTAGCTGTTGAACAGTACAGACCGTTTTAGCTGGTAGATGTAGAACAGTACAGACCATTTTAGCCGGTAGCTGTTGATCAGTACAGACCAGTTTAGCAGATACCTGCTAAAACTGGTCTGTACTGTTTAGCAGATACCTGCTAAATACCTGTTTAGCAGATACCTGGTAAAACTGGTCTGTACTGTTCTACAAACACCTTTGACTTAAAAAAAAAATTTTTTTTTTGTGATGTTGTCAACTTCTAAAATGTTCTCGACGTTTCTGCATCTCGAAGCTTCTAGAAACTTCTTGACTCTTCTTGGTTGCTATGTATTTCGTTTACTAATGCGAACTCTGATAAGTATGCCACCACGCAGTCTACGTTAGAAGTCTTATAAATATATATTTATTTTTTGAGTCATTGCTATAACTAATGCGAGGGTTAAGAAAAAAACAAAACATGCAAACACTGATAAGAACTCGCTTGACTACCACTACCGATAATGTAGTGTATAAAATTATGACCAACGCTTAAAGCAAAGACTTACCCCAAACTTGCCAATTTTTAAAAGATTAAAGCAAAGACATACACCAAACTTGCCAAAGATAAAAAGCTTAAAGCAAAGACATACACCTTTGCACATTTGAGCAAAAAGCCCCCCACTAGATGGCGCTGGGGTGCGGGCGTGACGTCATCGACTTGAGCCTCTGAGCCTCCTGCGCCAGAACCCCCATATTGTATCTACTGACCTAAAATAGATCCTTGAGGAATACCACTTCTAACTGCTCTTACGGACGAAAAGATGTGTCCAATTTTCACCTGTTGCATTCTTCCTTCAAGGTAGCTGGATATCAAGTTAACGACACTTGAGCTAAACTTAAACTAATTTCTTAGCTTGTGCCCCAGAAGTATATGGTTTATCGAATCAAACGCTTTGGAGAAATCAACCAGGCATAGCAATGTCAGTAGGTTTTGGTCATAAGAAATTCTAATGTCATCCAAAATTTTAACATAAGCAGTGCTACAACTATGAGCAGACCTAAAGCCAGACTGTAATGGGGATCAGAGAACAGCTTGAGTCTATTCAAATGGCGTTTCGAATGTTTCGTCAATATACGAGCTACGATTATGCCTTCTGCATTAAAATTAATGTGCGAACACATGTACCAATCGCTGTGGTTACGAATGTCATAGATATCGAGCGCCTGCGATTACGAATGCCTACGAGACACGAATGACCAACAAAGCATGCCATGAGCAACATTCGCCAAAAGCAACGAAACTTCATGCTTTTATGTCCATTCGCTCCAAGAAAAAAATGTTAACTTCAGTCTGCAATGATGAATTTTTTGTATACTAAAAATTGCAATAGTACAAAAGAAGATTTTAATTTATTATTTATTTTGTTTGTTAAAATTCCGTTTTCAAATTCAGAGAAAAATTCTGTTTTTTTGGTTGAAGTTTATTTATACAAATTTGAGTTATTATGCAATAAATAAATAAATATGCTAACTTTAACATCACTACAGCTAGTAATACAATTTTTGTAACTTCATATTGGCTCAGTAGCTACCATAGATGGGCATAATGCGTTGAATTAGTGCATTAAAAATATTACCACTATGCACCTAGTTGTAATGCAAATGCGAATTCATTAATATATAAAGGTAATGGGGGAAAAATTGCATTACCATTAATATGTAATGGTAATGGAAAAAAATTGTATTACCATTAATAAGTAGTGGTAATGAAAGAAAAAATTGCATTACCACTTAAATTTAGTGGCAATGAAAAATTTTAATTTTAATGGAAAAAATTTGCTTTACCACTAAATTTTTAATGGTAATGAAAACAAATGACTTTCCCAATAAAATTTTTCATTACCACTAAATTTTAATGGTATTCCACTAAATTTTGTAAATATTTGTCATTACCACTAAATTTTAGTGGCAATGCAATTTTTTCTTCCATTGGCATTACATATTAATGGCGATGCAATTTTTTTCTATTACCATTACATATTAATGGTAATGACATTTTTACTTTCATTACCATTACATATTAATGGTAAGCACTTTTAACTTACATTACCACTAGGTGGATAGTGGTAATGGAAATTTTGTGGTAATGGAAAATGCCCATGTATGGTAGCTACATATATTTGCATTATTTATAGGTCTCTCGAATTTCGAGTACTCGGGTTCCCCGGGTAGTTTGAATTACCTGGGTAAATAATAATAATAATAAAGAAACCAAGTCATGCATCTCTTTTGCTAACGGAGCTATTAGTATTGTTGCTTATACATGTTTGTTTCGTCATAACAAAGCAGACAAAATTGATGATAAATACAAAACAAGAATAATAAAATGTTATTTTTGCATATAATTCCACGAACAACGTTATGATCGATAACAAAAAACTCAAAAAAATATCAAATGCGTTTAAAAGAACTTGAAAATACAAATCAGAATAGCGCACAGTGTGACATTTTATCAATCTACGAGGACAAAAGTAGAAAAAAAACTTCCAAAAAATTAATTTTTTTTCTTGCAAATAAAGCTTTCTGTGTGTAATAAAACCCATGTCAAAAATTTGAAAATGTTGCTTTATCCGATATATTTATGCCGAACGGAAGACATAAAATGGTGCTTTTTAGGTTTCTCAAAATTATTTGTAAGTGCCAAGAGAGTTGTGCACTGATTAAAGTTGTAAATTTTTTAACTTCTTTTGCAATGGAAAATTGTTGTGAAATGATGTAGATTAATTCAAAATTAAATAAGTCGCTTAATTAATCAAGGCTTCATTTATATTAGCGATGGAAAATGTACCATATATAAGAACTTTGATGGACTGGCAAAAAATTTGTATGCAAATATATTGGGGTGTCCCAAAAAAGTCGAAGTTGTTTTTCTTATGTGGTACTGCCTCAATTTTTTTCGTATGATGTCGAAATAAATGTAAAACAATTTGGTGTGCCTAGGACCACGGGAACCCGTGCCGACTTGTATCGGTACATGTCAGTACGTAGCTTTATGGCAAAAAAGCTCTAATTTTTTCAAAATACCCAAATAACTTTTGTATAAGTGTAAATTTTAAAAAAAACTGGTTCGCAGTTCATTTTATATTTAATGTTTTTGTAAAATAAGCTATCAAGCTTAAAAATTGGATGAAATCCTCCACAGTTGTGATTCTTTACTTTTCGAAAAAAACTCTTTTTTTGTTCTTGTTGTATTAAAAAAGTCAACAAAATTTTTCTGATTTCCATTCGAAAAATTTTTGAATGTAGGTATTTTAACGAAAAAGTCCCTAAAAGTCGAAAAATGCTCTTATTTTGTATATTTTTGTATTTTTACAGCTTTTTAAATGAAAAATAGATAGGTTTTTTTTTAAAACCGAAAAGCCTGCAAGTTTTTCTAAACAGGCATTTGGGCCTATTCGGCACAATCTGTTATGAAAAAATTCTGTTATTCTGTTATGATCTCCCATACAAATTTTTGAGCTGTCAAAAAATCTGTTACGAGACCAAAATTCGTATTCTGCACGACAATCTTTTATGAAATCTGTTATGAATCATAGCAGATTTTTCGAACTGCCAAAAAATCTTTTACAAAATTTTAAATTGGTATTCGGCATGACAAAATCTGCTATGAAATCTGTTATAAATGACAACAGAATAACAGATACATTTTTCTGACTTTTATCATAACAAATTTTTAGAAAGTAAACATTTCGGTGTGAAAAATGGATGTTTATTTAAAAATTTCTTTAAGAACGACTCAAAAAGGAGGCAAATGTAAGATTACACATTTAATAAATATGTGTGTGTGTTTTAGGTTCCGGGTTGAGGCGTGTTTTTAAAGGTGAATTTTAAAGGCTGATTAAAAAAAATTACTGCAAATATTTATAAAAACTTTTTTATTATTTTAATCAAGTTTTCAAGAACACAAAAACATTTTTTTTTTAAATTCATGTACATGTAAGCCCACAGGTGGCGTTGCAAATTGGCGTCAAAAAATTCCGCTTTGACAAATAAATCCATATCGGGCCATCTGAAAAAAAAAGTTTGTGGTTAACACAGTACAACACACAATTTTAGGACTCAATTCTGACAATTGTACGCGAAAGTAGGCCCAAAATGAAGAACTAGTGCATCATTCGTTTTGTCTTCTTGCCTGATAAAATATTTTTAATATCGATTTGAAGTTAGTAACTATCTTATGGGGGAATTTTTCACGTTTTAGGCTCTTTTACCGTTTACCTATGTGGGCAACACTTTCGAAGTTAAAAAAGAATGTATGAAGGGAAAAAAGTATTTTTTGCCTAAAAATTTAAATTTTTTTTTTTTAAATTCAAAAAAAAACCCAAAATGGAAAAAGTGTCAAATCTAATTACTTTCACGTAAAGTCACATAACCTATGAGCAAAATAAGGCATAGATCATGAAAATCGATGCACGCGTTTCTCATTTATTCACAATTAAGTAAATGTATAAATAAAGCCACGTAACCTGTGAGTAAAGTGAGTCATTTTTTGAGAAAATCGATGAATAAATTTATTTCAACTCCAATAATGTTATGAATGAATATATACAAAACTTAAAATAAAAACTCCGATTTGTATTGCAGCTGTTCTTACACAGAAAATATGGAATTTATGGAATATATGCATTAAAACAAAATTTAGAACACTTTCAATTATAATTATAATTATTGTCAATATCCATTCTCGTTGAAGTTGACGCTTGTGGTTTTGATGATCTTCTTTTCTTCGTAGGTTGTTGATATTCGTGGTCTGAGCTTGCGTCGTCATCCGAGGAACCCATAATATTCAAGGGCTCGTTTTTTCCCATGGGTCCACCAATTTCAGTGTCCTCTTCTTCTTCGGTGCTTTCATCTTCATACTGCATAATTTTCGAACTCCAACAACAAACCTCCGCCAGCATCGTATCTAATTTTTTGCCTTTGAATCGCTCTTCCATTGGCATGGCCACCTGGTGGAACCTCTCTCCTTGTTCGTCTGATTCCTGAGGTAATTATGCCAAAAAGGTATCAAGGTAGAAATGCAGGAAATATAATTTTAATGTCATGGATGCATTGATTTTTTCAAAATAATACAGCAACTTGTCCACTCGTTTCTGTATGTCATCTCGCTGTACTCGGTTCTTTCCTAAAACGCCTTCAATGATATCTTTCAGTGCGTTCCATGCATGTAGGTGGTTACTATGGTTCGAAAGCACATTTGTGAAAGATTCGCTGTTCATTAATTCCCTTATATCTGGTCCATTGAGAATACCTGTTTTAAATTAAAAAAAAAAAACAAAAAAATTATTGGTAATGTGAATATATCGAAATGAAAAAATTTATATATGACAATATTTAAATACAGACAAAGATACTTACCTTTTTTAATTTTAGCGTCACTGAGTTTTGGAAAGATAAATTTTAAACAGTCATAGGCGTCCACAATATCCTTGACTACCACTGCAACGAATTTGCCAGCTATTCCTAATTTTATGTGGAGCGGTGGCAACAAAATATCATCCAGGTCCTTCATCATAGGTTCATTGCGTAATTGTAATTGTTTGTTGAGCTCGGGAGTTCTTGATTCCCAATCTTTACGTTGATATTGATTCCCTGTGTATCGTGAATTCCAATTACAAAGGAAGCAGAAGTATTTTGGATAGCCGCCCTTTTCTATAATGCCTTGTAGTATGTTGACCACCTTCAGATCGCAACAAATCTTCCATTTGTGTTCAACGTATTTGATTTTCTTCAAAATGTTGGACAATGATTTATACGTTTCCTCCTTGTTTGTGCTGAATCCCAATGGAATGGACGGTTTTTTGTTTGTTTTGTGTAACAGCACAGCCTTCAAACTGGAAACTGAACCATCGATGAATAAACGCCAGTCGCCAGCGATATAATCCATTCCCAATATTTTCACGAAACCTGGGATATCATGGCAGTACGTGAACGTAGTTGCTTTGTCAACGGAATAGAATTTCTGAAAATCAGCTTGGCGTTGTCTGTATGATGTTGCGCTGACATTTTGCTGTGTGAGTTTTCTGCTCTTCAAAAATGATGTCAACCATTCAGAGTTTTGTTGTGATAGTCCCAGCTTGGCCACAAAGTAATCCATTTCGATTTCTGTAATCGGCTGTGGTGCATTATTTTCAATATTGGGTGTCCAATCTGCATCATTCACATTGGTCGGATTGGTGGAAACGGTTTCGGTTTGCAGGGACACAGTATCCATACTCGGAGGTTTAGGTGCATCGATATCAGCAGGGCGGTTAACTGGAAGTGTGGCAGTAAGTGCAGCAGTGTATACTTTTGTTTTCAATTGTTGTCTGTTTAATCCAGGACGAAAATTTATGCATGCGTAGCACCTGGATTCATCATGTCCAGTTGTGTCTTCCACCCAAATTACTGGCTTCATAAAAGACAACGTTGCACCTCTTCCATGTATCCAATTTACAAGGGTATTATAACACATTTTGCACACAGTGTTCGGCGTAAAATTTGAACCACTTAAATCTGCTTCATCAAAAAAATCACAATACGCTTTTTTGAGTTCCTCAGTAAACAAATTGTTTCGATAGTGTTTGTTTTTTTTAGGAAGATATGACCACAAACGTAACAAAAATTATCCAATTCTGTGCACTTGTTATTTTCCATATTTATATATTTTATGTTTTGTTGTTATTTACTTTTAAAAAACTGGAGAAAAATCACTTTTACTGTTCGCGTTCGTCGGCACTGGCCGAATGACAAAAAATCGATCAATGCACACATATAAATACTACGTATTTTTCAATATTTTACTGGCAGGTACTTATAAATGGGCGCAAATTTTAAGGGTGCCTGGCTATATACCTGATTCACCACTTGTACGTTTCAAATTGTGCAAAACTTTCCAAATAATGACCACCCTTAAATGTGGGTGCAATTTCTGTAAAAAAATCATACAGGTAGTTATCATGCATTTATTAGCGTTTATTGCTTCGCAATCATAAAAATCAAATAACCTTTTGTTTATTCCTTTTTTTTTAATTCTCAGAATCATTAGCATTTATTACTTCGCAATCATAAGAATCAAATATTCTCTTGTTTATTCCTTTTTTTTAATTCTCAGAATCATTAGCGTTTATTGCTTCGCAATCATAAAAATCAAATAACCTTTTGTTTATTCCTTTTTTTTAATTCTCAGAATCATAAAAAAGGTGTCAATGTTTTCTCCAAATAATGTTGTTCAAATTGTTTGTCTCCAAATAATAATGTTGTCCAAATTTTTGAAATTCATACATTTACTTAATTGTGAATAAATGAGAAACGCGTGCATCGATTTTCATGATCTATGCGTTATTTTGCTCATAGGTTATGTGACTTTCCGTGAAAGTAATTAGATTTGACACTTTTTTCCATTTTGGATTTTTTATGAATTTTTAAAAAAAAAATTTTAATTTTTAGGCAAAAAATACTTTTTTCCCTTCATACATTAATTTTTAACTTCGAAAGTGTTGCACACATAGGAAAACGGTATAAGAACAGATTAGAGGAATTGTAATTCTAATTTTTTCTAAATCAGTTTTAGCTAAATCGGACTAGTGGTTCTCGAGTTATGTCAAACAAAAGAGCCTAAAACGTGAAAAATTCCCCTATACGATAGTTACTAACTTCAAATCGATATTAAAAATATTTTGGTAGACAAGAAGACAAAACGAATGATGCACAAGTTCTTCATTTTGGACCTACTTTCACGTGCAATTGTCAGAATTGAGTCCTAGAATTATGTGTTCAAAAATGTTGGACTGTGTAATTTAAAGATCTAACAGCTCTATTCTGCTTGTTAGCTTAACAACGAGTTGTTAAGGAGCTCTTGTTAATATTATTGTTATATAATGTAAATGTTCATATTCTAAGAAATCATTTACAATTTGAAAGCTCTAAAAAGATTTAAAGTTCACCACGCGTGGTGAAAATGTGAAACTCACAGCATTCAGACGCCAGCTGTTTTCCGATAAAATTTTATTGTTTATTATATCAGCAAGCAAAATGGAAAATGCAAAGAATTAAGTAATCTCAAGATTTTTTTTATTTAAAACACAAATTTACATTTTTTTAATAGCCAAACAAATTTTGATTGAACCATGCAAGAGCAGCACTTATTTTATATACAATTTTTGCCGGCAGCACGCTCCACTTTTGGCTAGCATATGTATATTAAGTTATTTGGATTTTTCGGTATTTCATTGTATTTCATTGTATTAGAGTTGGATGGAAATAAAAAAAATAGATAAAGAGGTAGATTGAATAAATCATTTTCATTTTGAAGACGTTTTAAATAGCGCCAGTGTCCAATTTTTCCTTTGATCTTCATTATCAAAACTTAAAAGACGTAAAAATTCTTCCATTTTTCCATTTTGTCTTTTTTATTTCAATTCAATATTATGTTATAATTTATATTATTTTTATTATTTGCACAACAATTCTCTAGCTAAAAACATAAATTTTAAGAACATGTTGTCGTTGTTAAGATACTTTGTGCAATAAACAAAATTGTAAAGGAAAGAGCTTTTAAATTTTCACCTGAATACGGAACATTAACAACTTGTTAATATTAACTATTTTATTAATGTGGGGAGCTTTGTTAAGCTGGTAGAATAGGGATGTAAGTCTTGAGATCACCGTGGCCCGATTTTGATTTTTTCATTCACAAGGAAAAAAAATCAATGATTTTGACCAAAACATGTCATACATTTTCGGGCTTTCAACTTTGAACTCAAAAAATTTTTTTAAAATCAGAAATTTAAAAATCGGGCCACGGCGATTCCAAGAGTTTGGTTTTTAAATTAACCACAATTTTTTTTTTAGATGACTCTTATGACTCTTTTTTGACTCTTTTTTTTAGATGACATTAGTATGGATTTATTTGTTTCACCGGAAATGTAATTTTTTTTTTACATCAATTTGCAACGCCTCCTGTGGGCTTACATGTGCATGAATTTAAAAAAAAAAAAAAAAATAGTTTTTTGTATTCTTTTGATACAAAAGAATACATATTTATTTATTAATTTAAGATATTTATTAATTTTGTATAAATATCTGCCGTAGTTTTTTTTCAATTAGCCTTTAAAAGTCGCATATTAAAACACGCCTAAACTCGGAACAGTCGCCTTAAAGACAAGTTTTAAGTAGAAGAAACCATCGGACCACTTTGATGGAGTTACGCCTAAATAGCAAACCGAACTCGCCTTTCTCTGAGCGCAGTTTAACAACCACCTGAAATTAAATCATTCATTAGCAAATATGTACTCACAATATAAACAAAAGCCTTACCGTTTTTCACTTGTCGCATGATAGTACACACCACCAGTTGAGTTAATCTGTCGGTTCAGATTGGTCAAATCACACACTGTGCAACGGTTGAAAGTTCAGAACTCTTTCTTTTATTAAGTTGCGAACATAGTGAACTCCGATTCAGACAGGCAGGCAGATCAGATCAGATCAGAAAACATATTAGAGCAAAAGAGATGCATGACTTGGTTTTTTTATTACTTCAATGTGAAAATCTGATCTGATCAGAAACAAGCGTTCACTATGCTCGCAACCTTAAAAATTAACGCAATTTCTTTGTTTCCTTTCCTTCCACCTATGTCCGGCTCTTCATCACACTCTTCCCACTTCAAAAGATTTACAAAACACAACAAAAAAAAAGTAAAAACAAACCGAAGTCAGTCAAAAGCATCCCACGCAAAATAAACGCGCTTTCACTACCAAATAAAAACATCAAACATTTTAAACTACCCAGGTAGCTCGATAGTTCGAAAATGCACATCCCTTCAGTAACGCCAGGAGATTTTTTCAGAAATCCCTACGCTTATGAAAAAAGTCCCTTTTTCCCTACACTGACTTTCTTTTTTCCCTACACTACTTTTTTTAAATTTAAAAAAAAAAATTTAATTTTTTATTTGTACCTTTTCAATTTAAGTACTTAAATTCAGGTTCATTTTAAAAAATACGAAACTAACATAAAAACGACACAAAAAAATAACATAAAAAGTAACATAAGAATACCACAAGAATAACATAAGCATAACATAACAATAGCATAAAAAACTAATATATATTATAAAAAAATTAATGAAAAAAACTACCAATTCTGTATAATTAATTTTTTGAAATGACTAGATGTGCATTTAAAATGTACACAATTAATTACATTTGCTTGTAAATGAGATCTAGTAATACAAATAAAACTTAATATTTCTTAAGACCAATAAAGATGGCGTACGTATGTAAAAAATAAATTGCACAAAACAAGGAAACCAAACAACAAGTAAAACAAGTGTATTATTGTCATTGTTATTAAAGATATTTACTTACTTCATATTAATAAGGAATAACCTAATTTACGAATTTCTAATGAAACACTTTAAAAAAGTATATATTTTAAAATTTTAAAGTTTACAATTAAAATACATAATTTTGAGATGTAAAAAAAAAATTCTGAGATTGAAAAAATCCCTAAAATTCAACAAAAGTTCCCTTTCCCTTTTCTCTATATGTCGAATTTTTGAAAAAAATTCATACAAAAAGGGAAAACCCCTACACTTGACATCACTGATCCCTTTTGACATATTTTTTTAGAAATTTCAAGAAAAAATATTTTTATTTTTGTTTATCCATAAACTTAGCTACTTGAAGTACTTTTAAGTTTGTTTTGTTTCTGTTATGAAGACATTTTTACTAACATTTTAAAAAACAAAATATTCTATTGATTGTTAATTGAAGAATTCTTAAACAGAACCTTAATTGAACTGAATCTTAACTTTAAAATTACAAGTTTTATTAAAAATTAATTGAAAAATAAATGATTATATAAAATATTGAACTGGTATGTTGAACAAATATATACTCGTATAAATTTAAAATAAATAAATGATAAACTTGTCTCTTCTTCTTGAATGTTTATCAAAAGCAGAACAGTAGTTTGTTTACCAATACACTGGTAGAAAACGGCAGTGAAGTACAAAAACTCATGCAGCAGCAGAAACTCCAGCTGCGGCAGACACTCGAGCTTTAAGCGAGTTTTCCGAATGTCTGCATTGTCTGGATGATGCCTTTGTTTCGCTTCGCAATCGTGAAAAGCTGTGCTTAGCAGCAATCGTTGTTTACGAACTCGAGCACCATGCATGCATTAATTTTAATGGGCGATTGTGGCTGACGGCGAATGTTATATCAGTGGCAAGTAATGACGAATGGTCTTATGCAAATCTCTGATGGGGATAATAACTTATTTCTGTTTAGATGTTCGGAAATTTGGTTGACCATAATACGCTCAAGAACCCTTCCCATTGCAGGTAATATACTTATAGGTCTATAGTCATTGGGTTCAGAAGCAGAAACAGATTTAGCTACAGGCATGACAGTAGCAGTCTTTCATAAGTTGGGAAATCGAGAGCAACAGAAAAATAATAAATTCATACTTATCCGATATATTTATTATTTTTAACCAACATAAAAATGAACAGGAACAACAAATTTATCACCAAATATATCAAATAAAAAATTCTACGTCCACACTTACGATACTGTGTCTTTTTTTATGTCCTTGGTATTTACTGTATAAATTTTTAATAGAGAAGAGACTTTTTGTGGTTTATTTATATACGAATGGGATTTTTCGCGGTGTTTTTATTTGATCGGGATTTTCGTGGTTATTTTAAAAGTGCGTGGGATTTTTTTGTAGTTTTTTTTAATTGCGATGGGAATTTTTTTTTGTCAATTTTGTACCATGGGAGTTTTCGTGGTTATTCATTTTTGCTATTGTGGGAAAAAGGTTTTTTTTGTGGGAATTTGAGGTGGCAACCGTAGAGGTAGGGAGTACAATCCCGGAAGATTTTTCTATCCCGGGATTATCGGGATATATATTTAAAAGTTCGTCGGTGCTTCTCCCTACTCTTTAAAAAAAAATCATCTGTTTTTTCTTAGCCTATTTATTTAGGAAATGTCGTTCAATTCATTTTTAAAACAAGCTTTCAAATGAATTTAATGGATCCCGAAAACCGGGATCCCGGGATTGACTTCCTTAGTATGAGGTGAGTGAAAACTGAAGATGTAGCAAACTGGCAAATGATTCGCGAATTTTTGGTTCGCGACCATGTGAATATCAATCGTCTAAGTGCTAAATGGTTCCTGCAGGACGGTGCAACTTTACTGGAACGAAGCTTTGGTGACCGAATCATATCAGGAAATTGGCCTGTCAATTGGACACCTAGGTCATAAGATTTGACTCCGTTAGACTTCTTTTTGTGCAGGTACGTCAAGACACTATTCTATGCTGATAAACCAGTTACGACTAGAAACTAACATTTGGTGCGTTGTTGGCGAGATAAGACCTACTATGGTGGAAAAAGTGGCGCAAAATCAGACCGTCAAGATGGTTTCATACCACACAGGGGAGGGGGGGTAGGGGTAGTCATTTGCTCGAAATTGTGTTCAAACACTAAATGGCATTAAATTTGCGAACTAATAAAACTAAAATATTGGCCATTTTATTAATTTTTCCATTTAAACAAAATTTAGACAAAAATGTTTGTACCGCTAAGAAAAACACCCTTTATATAAAAGCTTCGTATTCACAAACTTTCGAAATCTAAGGGGCCCTGAACTGTGAGTTTAATGAGATTTTTTTCAACTAAGAGATTTAAATTTTTTTGCGGGAAATTGATGTGCATTTCCAACAAAAATTTTTAGGAACAGTGTCGTGTAAGTTCTGTGTTATAATTTGTTGTAAATTAGTTAAATAAAATTGCAAAAAAAAGCCAAGAGGATGCCAACAAAGATAGGCCACAGAAAAACCATCCAAAGATTTAAAAAAACTTGCGGGATCAATGTTTCAATTTGGCAATAAGTGTAAGTTTTTCAAAAAAAATTTTTTTTTTTTGTTTCTTTATAGTGTTCTAGAATATACATACACAGGTAAATAGAATATAGGGGAACAGGGGACGAACCTTCACATGGCAACGTGTCTGACCGCCTCAACCTGGCGAGGCCAGCATTATCCATGTCGAAATCGTCTCAAGTCGACTCAAACCTAAAAGTGGTGTTCCCTGGGCAACGGCAAACTGGAATCCGTCAATTGACGGCTAATTTGAGCGGCGGGTCGATCCATAGACCTTAAACATGGAATGTGCGCAGGGTTTGGGTCCCGCCCCATTACTACTGCCCAATGAAAAATAAACCAACCTCGCATAAGAACCAAAATTGCGTAGACGACCACCGCAAACGAAAAACGGACAATGATTTAAGGATATGCACCTGGAACGTCCGGACCCTTTATAGGGAAGGTGCCATTATCCAACTGGCGGAAACCCTCAAAACAATAAAATCTGACATCACCGCCATCCAGGAAATGCGATGGAAAGGGCAAGGCTGCTCTAAACAAGCACACTGCGATATCTACTACAGTTGCCATGCGGAGAAGCGCGAATTTGGATGTGGATTCGTCGTTAGCCGGAAACTACGCCACCTTGTTTGTTGTCAAGGACGCTTTCTACGCTAGTCTTGAGGACGTATATGACCACCTTCCGGTCCATGACGTGAAAATAATCCTCGGCGATTTTAATGCGAAAGTCGGAAGGGAAGGCATCTTTGGCCCCACTGTCGGTCAGTTCAGTCTTCATGAGACCTCCACGAACAACGGTCTAAGACTGATTGACTTCGCCGCGGCGCGAAACATGGTAGTTAGTAGCACCAGATTTAAGCACCTCGACATCCACAAGGCCACCTGGCTGTCCCCGGATCAAAAAACGCGAAACCAAATTGATCATGTTGTAATCGACGGAAGACATGCCTCTAGTGTTCTAGATGTGCGTACATTTCGGGGGGTCAACATTGACTCCGACCATTATCTTGTTGCAGCCAAGATCCGCATACGATTATGCAATGCGAAGAACATACGCACAGGAATGCAACGAAAGCTAGATGTCGCTAAGCTGCAATTACAACGGACTGCCGAAGCCTACTCCGCTCAACTCTCGGTTAAGCTCAACCAACCAACCTCTGGACCCGACGACGCCGGCGGACTTTGGGCGCATATATCCCACTCCATTCGCGCTGCCGCTGAAGAAGTCATTGGTTTCCGGCGCCCGCAACCTCGGAACCAATGGTATGATCAGAAGTGTCGCATTGCGACTGCAGTAAAAAACGCCGCATATAGAAAAACGCTGCAGTCAGCTGCAACGCGAGCCGTGCGAGAAAACTACCGCGAAAAGAGGAAGGAAGAGAGGCGCCTTTTCAGACGCAAGAAAAGAGAGCAGGAAAAGCGTGAGCGTGAGGAACTAGAGGTATACCAGATGCACGAAAATTCTATCAACAGGTTAAGCGTCTAACCCAAGGTTTCAAGCCCGGAGCATCCACTTGTAGAGACGAAAATGGAGATCTGAATACGGATACGCAGTGTGTGCTGAGATTGTGGAGACGACACTTCTCCAATTTACTTACTGGCGACGATTTCACCAATGCCGCCCATGGAGAGCGCAGTCCAGAGCTACCAATCAACTATGACGGAGTGGAAGTACCACCACCTAGCCATGATGAGGTTCGAGTTGCTATCCAACGACTCAAAAACAACAAAGCAGCGGGTGCTGACGGCCTGTCAGCTGAATTGTTTAAAACCGGCGGCGATGAATTGATAAGGCGCATGCATCAGCTCATCAGCAAAATATGGCTAGAAGAAAGCATGCCCGACGATTGGAACCTCAGCGTACTGTGCCCTATACTTAAGAAAGGAGACCCAACAATCTGCGGAAGTTATAGAGGTATCAGTCTTATTTCCATCGCATATGAGGTTCTCTTAAGCGTACTGTGTGAAAGATTAAAGCCGATTACAAAAACACTGATTGGACCTTATCAGTGTGGCTTTCGACCTGGTAAGTCCACCATAGACCAGATTTTCACGCTACGACAAATCCTGGAGAAAACCCACGAAAATCAAATTGACACACACCATCTCTTTGTCGATTTTAAAGCTGCGTTCGATAGCCCGAGAAGGGATTGCCGATACGCAACAATGTCTGAGTTCGGTATCCCTGCAAAGTTGATTAGACTTTGCAGAATGACGTTGAGCAACACATGCAGCTCCGTCAAGGTAGGAAATGACCTCTCCGAAACCTTCAATACCGAAAGAGGTTTCAGGCAAGGCGATCCACTGTCTTGCGATCTCTTCAACATCATCATGGAGGGGATCGTACGAAAGGCCGGTGTGCATCGTAATGGCACCATTTTCTATAACGGTGTCCAGCTCCTTGCGTACGCTGATGATATTGATATTGTTGGCAGAACCAAGAGAGATGTTACCGCTGCTTCCGCCGCTATCGAAAAGGAATCAGCCAAAGTGGGTTTGACGATAAATGAGGATAAAACAAATTATATGCTGTCTACAAAAAAGGGAGCGCAGCTTCTAGACTCCTACGCTTCATCCGGCAGCTATAACTTTGAAGTAGTCAAGGGGTTTGTATATCTTGGCACATAACAAAAACGATATCGGCCTGGAGATAAAGTAAAGAACAATAATTGCTTATATGTGCCACTATGGGCTCAGTAAGCAACTAAGTTCCAGAGCCCTCTCTCGATCGACAAAACTAACACTCTACAAGACGCTCGTTCTACCTGTGCTGCTTTATGGCGCTGAGGGATGGGTAGTTTCGCAAACTGACGCAGCTGCTCGGGGGGTGTTCGAGATAAAAGTTCTTCGCAAAATCTTCGGTCCTGTTCGAGTCGGCGATGACTATTGCATCCGAATGATGCAACGAGCTGTATGAGCTCTACGAAGACATTGACGTAGTTCGGCGTGTAACTGTGCAGTGACTATGCTGGCTGGGTCATGTCCATCGTATGGACGACGAAGCTCTAGCGAAAAAGGTGCTCGAGGCGAGGGTCGCTTGCCAACGATGACGAGAGAGACCATGCCTCCGACGGATGGACCAGGCTGAGGAAGCCCTAACCGCACTTGGCGTATCCGATTGGAGAAGGCGCGCGCAAAGCAGAGGTGCCTGGCGAGAGCTGATGAGGTCGGTCGAAATCCGGACACGGGTTGTTACGGCCACTTAAGTAAGTAAGTAAGAATATACATACATACATGTTTTTAAAATGATAACGATTTAATTAGTGATTAAAAAATAGTAAGTTTATCAACCGATAATTTTAAAAATACAAGCTAAATTTCGTTGAACGAAAGCTTTGAATGCGATTTCCTAGAAACTGGTTTTTTTTTAAACGGTACGATAGATAACTCAAAATCTATTGGCTTAATTTCAATGAATCTTAGTGCATTTTGATTGTAAATTTTGTCTTTTTAGCATCCTATTTCAAGTACCTACTATTTTTTGTTTTATTTTTTTATAGACAAAATAGCTCTCGAAAATCTTTTTTTTTTAACTTTTTACTCTAACTTTTGCTATAATTTTAAAAAACCCCCGTGGGTCGTGCGTAGGGGGATGCCGAATGAGTTGTCTGTACTTTAAAAAACATTTGATTTTTTTTTTCAGATACATGGGAAAGGCGATATACATCGAACCATTTTGGATGCCTTTTTTTTAATATCATTTTCAGCGTCCTCTATATAGATGCATGAAAATTAATTAAAAAACATTTTTATAAGTACTTTTTATGTACAATAAGCTGTATAAATTTGAAATTTATAAAAAAATTTTAAATCTTGATGGTACCTTAAAAATTGTTTTTATCAAAGAATATCACTATATAAATATTTTTTATTTTTTCAGGCACCGAATCGATGTTTTTAAAAGTCTAACAGTTAAATATACTAGATGCATCTCAACTAAATTATTATAACAATAATTAGAATCTTGATATAACGACTTCGCTTATAACGACTAACCGTTTTTAGCGACCACTGTGTAAACTCAAGTTTGATTTCATAGCTCAGTACTAGGAAAACATATCCGTTTAGTACGACTCCGGTTTAAGCGACCATCTACTTATAGCTACCTGTTTTATAGACAGTTCGTTCGGTTAAAACGACGCACAGTGTGTCTGAAGATTTGAAGGCTGCGGAAACGCTCGATGTGTTTATTCAAACTATCTTTGATGATGATGCTATGAAAACTAGGTTGTCAAGTATTCACAATGTTGTACGAAGTTCTTACTATCGAACAAAAATTAATCAAAAACTAACTCGAATAACAGACTTTAGAAAAGGAAAAGTATAACCTCCCTTTGGGGATTTTCCGCCCTGGGTGCCAATAACCCTAGCTATGCCCTTGCGCAAATGATAAAGTAAAACGGAAATAGATGAGGGCTTTAGTAAATTTTATGTGGATACTTAAAAAAATTATCCGAAATCGGAGGTCTCGCGCTCTTAGTTCGCAGATTAGCACAATTTTCATTTCTTCACCATATAAAAGCAAGTGTCATTTCGTTGTGCACTTATTCATTTTACGTGGTTCAATGTTGTGTTAGACGCGATTTATGAAATACATAGTTAATTAAAACATGAATAAAAACTACAATGCATACTTTTTTTTAAGAATACAAAATATTAATCTTATGAAGTGAAAAAATATTTAAATGCTATTAGTTAGTAGTACCACCAAGATTAGTTAATTAATTAATTTTTAGAAGCTAAGATATCTCAAAATCGAAATATTTCTGTTTTGTTTCAAGATGTACAAAACAACAATTTGTATTGTATTTTTAAATTACATATCTGTGATGTGGTAGTAATCAAGACCCTATAAAGGTGTTCCAGAAGTCTTATCTAGACTTTACATGTCGTCATCTTCCCTGCAGTGTAACCAACTAGCTTAAAACCAGTCTGTATACTATTGGAAAACTGAGCAGTACAAATTCAGCTTCGTCTTTTTTCATATACCCAACTAGTATTTTTAACATGGCGATGTCATAAGATATTTCAACAGTCCTATTCTGAACAGTTGAAAATTAGTTTACAACTAGTTTATTATAGTTAGTTAAATTCTAGTTTGTTGTGACTAGTTGCAAATAAATCAAATGTTGCCCAATTTTAACTAGTGTATAGTTTAACCTTTTCTGAGTGGTTGACAAATAGTCACGTTTCAATTAGTTTACAACTAGTCTTATTTAACTAATATTTTAAAAAGTCGGCGATTTATCTTGTAAAAGTGGAGCTTCTACAAATGCCACTTTTAAGAAAAATGTAAGAACTCAAGTAAAATTTATATAAAATGTTTTATTATTTCGTAGAACAGGAAATACGTCAGTTTTCTTAAAGTGAATAATATCGCTTGTTTTGTGAATATTAACTAATATTAAAATTCAGATTCCTTACTTTTTGAAAGAGAGATTAATTTTTAAAATAAACATTTAATTCATATTAATTGAGATAAAATAAGAATTATTTTTTAAAATCAGTAAACTCACAGAATGAAAATCGTATATTTAACTAACTAATAACTAATATAATAGTATATATTAATATAATAACTAATATAATAGTATTTACTATAATTAAAAAAACGTTTGTACATCAAACTACATATTATTAAGTATGTATTGAATTTTTTTGTTTTTCCCCTTCTATTGAATTTAAAGTTGTACTTAATAGCCTTATTCTGGTGATTGACAATTGTAATTGACAACTGTAAAAATTCTTCTAAAATCTAATCAAAACCTCAGAGCCTGACAAAACTGTCAACATCATAAAAAAAACCAAACAAATAAATTTGCGAAACATTTTGAAAGTGTTCAACTTCTTTGACTCCTTTGAAAATAGCACATTAAAGACTAGCTTGTCAATGAATTTACAGTTGTCAATCACCAGAATAAGGCTATAAATGTCAACGCAACTAACAGTCAAAATTGGAAAAGTTTTAACTTTTATATGATTGGCTGCGTTTTTTGAGATCATCTAAAGAAGTGTTCACTATTTTAGAAACTTTAGGTTTTTGTGACTTGAAATAAACTAGTTAGGTTTCAACTATTTTGCAGCTGGTAAATTGTGACAAAATATAAACTAGCTTACTGCTGATTAGTCTTACATTGCAGGGTTAGTTTATCATCATTAATTGACCTGAAATGTTATTTTTATTAATATTTAATAACTACTATATTCTTATATATATTCCACAACTTTCGAGATTTCATCTTTATATTCTACGTTGACATTTTTTAATGAAAATATATGCTTTTATCTCTAGTGTTGCATATATTATCAGTTCGAAGAATTTTCAACTCGTTACTTAAAATGTACTCGAATCCTAAAATGTATTCGATAATCGCTTTCAATTTTTTTTTTTTATGATATTTCTACAAATACTGCTTAGCCAAATAAAGATTTTTGATTTATAATTTCTTATTACTTCCCTGAAAATAAAATTTTTTCGAGTTTTTACTTGTTAAAAAGAATTTTTTTTTATTTTGTAAAAACATCATGTAAAAAAACTACCAAAATGTATAAAGGAATGCGTCACTACAAATGAGTTCTGATAACCGGATATTCAAAAATTTGTCAAATGTATTAAAGCCAATCGGAGTATTAGCGCATAATGCTCGGGTTGCAAGCTAAACCGCGGATCAAGAATGTGAAAAAATTAGCAAGTTTCAACTTTAGAATCGGCTAATAGCCGATTTCTTCAGCGAGTATTAGCGCTAATCCGTGGATTATGCCAGTTCTTAATCCACGAATCAGTGAAAATGCATTTCTTCACTGAGTATTAAGGCGCTAATACTCAGATTTTAGAACTGAGGACCAGCTTAACCGTGGATTAGCTGGACCACTGAAATCGGAGTTGTAGCGCTCTTAATACCCGGTTTGTGCACAATTTCATTTCTTCACCACATAAGAGCAAGTGTCAAAGAGTTGTTTACGTTGTTTTTTATTTTTTGATATTAAATGTGTTTGTTCGTCGCTATTTATTAAAGAACAAAAAAAAAAAACGTGCAAAAAAAAAAAACGTGAAAGTGCAAATCTAGCTGCCCAAATCGACAAACAAGCAAAACCTTAATAAACAATAACAAGCTCCAGAATAAAAAGAAGTTGTTCAAGAGTGTCACCACTGCATGTTGCAACGACCCTATAGGAACAAACTAACTTGTTCTTAAAAACAACTAGTTAAAAAACTAGTGTAAAATGAAACAGTATATGAACTACTTTGAATTATATTAAGGCGGCATCCACTTCAATTCTAAATAGTTTTTATTGCATTATATATGAAGTAATTGAAATACTACTTAAAAACAAGTGATTGATAAACTACTTTGAATTATATTAAGGCAACTGCTATTCTGATTTTGACATGTTTTAATTGCAAATTTTTATTAGATTACAAGTTTATATATATTTAACCATGTTATTTCATCAAATATTATTAAGTTAAGTAATAGTTTTCTATTGGTTATTTTGAAGTAATCAAAAAATAATTTAAATATAACTAATTTAACAAGTAGTTGAAAATACATGCAGACGAAAGTCAATTGACTTATTTAGCGGACATCACCATTCATAATATATTAGTTCGTTCTATGGAAAAAAGCCAGAATTTCAATTAGTTGTGGTTGACAAAAAACTACTTTATTAACTACTTTTAAATTAGTTGATTTTCCTACAGGGGATCAACAAAACCAATATATCGACAGTGTGCACCACTTCAGACGCAACCTTGTATCGGTTTGTAACTAATCTTGGGAAAAATTTACGAATATCGCAAAGCACTGCTGATTAAACGCAAACCAAAATAGCTGCTCGAGAAGCCATAAAACGAACCAAAAGTTAAAAAAGCTGTTCCAGGATGACCACTAAAGCTGCCACTTTGGAACACTAATTTCAACATTTACATAATGAATTAAAAGCAAAGTGTTGATTCCGTACTAAATGAGATATCATCGAATAAAATCCATCAAATTGTTTTAACAAATATAACTTTTTTTTATATATATATTCTATTTAAGGTTTTTCATATATTTAAAACTTTTAGTTGAGATCATAGAATTATTTAAAAATTTACCACCTGGAATAACATTTTTATATTTATGGCCTATGGCACTAAATTACATTTTATGTAATTAGTATTTAAATTAATATTTATTTAAAAATTTTTTAAAATAATTTACGTCAAAAAATAAAAAACATTATTTCACGATAATAAAAAAAACAATTCAATTTTAAAAACAAAGCACATAGTTCAAGTAAAGAAAAACATAAATAAAAATAAAATAAGGTAAAAATAAGAAAATCAATAAAATAACATAAGTTAAAGAAATATCAAATTAAAGTAAAAAAAGGTAATCCACACAAATAAAAAATAGTGAAAAACAAACTAAACCGATTACTCGGTACACGACATATTGTCAGCGTTTAAATCGTCGTCTAAAAAGACTACATTATTAATGTTGGTATACACTTTGCATTTATTTTGTAAAACAATATCAGGTAGAACCGACTACCAAAATGTATAGCGGAATGCGTCGCTACAAATAAGTTCTGCCAACCAGATGTAAAAACTGCTGTCAAATTTGGTATAAAAACTGGTTTACAGAAATTCGGAGTAATAGTGCTTAATACTCTGTTTGAAAGAAAGTGAAGAAATTACCGAGTACTAACTTTTCTTAATCCATGGTTCAAGAGTTAGTCCGCGAACCAGCTAGACCACGGATTAGCGAAAGTTAGACCTTGGTGAAGAAATCGGCCATAACAGTGCTGAGTTCCAGCGCTAAACCGTGGTTTAAGTAGACCACGGATTAGCTTGAGTTAGAACTCGGTGAAGAAATTGGTCATTAACGACTTCTCAAAAGTGGGCGTAATTATAGTACCACGCCCATTTTAAGTGCAATTACCTACTGACAGTAACACACAAACGTACACGCCTATTATAACTTTTCATACGATACACTATATACGCTTGCAAGCGTATCGTAAAAATCGAGCTTTCGTATTATCGTTTTCATACGCCCGAAAGATATACTATTGTCAATGACAGTGAATTTTATTTACATTTTACTGTAAATTAAAACAAAAAAGGGCTGAACTTCTTAACCTGAAGTAATTTCAATATATTAAAAGCTATAAAATAAAATATTTGAACATGTTTTTGACGACATCCATTGCGTTAAATATTGGTGGAGAACGCGATAAGACACGCACAGAGGGTGTGGAAAGAAGGCATTTGAGAGATGCTTCCAATCCTTTGGAAATGAACTCGACAATGTAAGTAGCTTAAATAGCAATGATCGAAATGGTGGCCCCCATGAATTTAATTCCTGACCAATTTTTTCCCATCTGCTTTTAGCCAGGGGTATGGGGCATACACCTCTTCCAAGGTCTGCGTTTGCTTCTATTGAAGTGGCAAGACGCTCCAGTTGAGTTTTCGAGCTCACAACACTTGGTCTGAAAACATGGAATTAATTTTGTTCAAAACCTGTTAAAAACTCATTTCTATCACTTTAATACTTATAGATTTGGAAAAAGATGAATAATTTAAAATTTATTTCAACTATCAAGACATGAATATTCAGCCGCTTGCAAGCACATGAAATTTAACCGCTGATCCGTTCGTTGATTGTGTTTGCGCTGATTCGTTTCGCAATACCATTTTTTTCGATAAACAATAAACGCTAACTGTAAGATTTAATACGACAAACGTAAGTTCATAATACCGCATAACAGAATGCAAGTGTTTATCGTGTATCGTATGAATCCATAATAGGGGTGTTAATTCCAAATTTCAGTCTTATATTACCAAAACTGAAATATCTGAAATATTGCATTTTCACTGATTTGAAGGCTGCAAAAGAGGGCGTGAAAACCCATTTTTGGTGCAATTGCCGAAAGTAAACAGACAAACTAATTTACCAAATTTTAGTCTCATACAACCGAAACAGTCGGAAATATGGCATTTTTATTGATCTGTGGGTGGTAAAAGGGGGTGTGGTTAAAACTAAGTCTGCAATAACCTAATCAAGAACGCAAGTAATACATGTTTTAAGTTTGAGCGAAATCGGTTCCGCTGTTTAGATTTGTATAAAAGTCAAACAAACAAACAAATAAACAGAAAATGGTTTTCATTAATATAGATTTATTACCTACTTACTTACTTAGGTGGTCGTAACAACCCGTGTCCGGGTTTTAGCCGACCTCATCAGCTCTCTCCAGGCGCCTCTGCTTTGCGCGCGCCTTCTCCTATCGGATACACCAAGTGCGGTTAGGGCTTCCTCAGCCTGGTCCATCCATCGGAGGCATCGTCTCCCTCGTCGTCGTTGACCAGCGACCCTCGCCTCGAGCACCTTTTTCGCTGGAGCTTCGTCGTCCATACGATGGACATGACCCAGCCAGCGTAGTCGCTGCACAGTTATACGCCGAACTACGTCAATGTCATCGTAGAGCTCATACAGCTCGTGGTTCATTCGGATGCCTCAGCGCCATAAAGCAGCACAGGTAGAACGAGCGTCTTGTAGAGTGTTAGTTTTGTCGATCGAGAGAGGGCTCTGGAACTTAGTTGCTTACTGAGCCCATAGTAGCACCTATTAGCAATTATTGTTCTTCGCTTTATCTCCAGGCTGATTTCGTTTTTGGTATTAATGGCGGTACCAAGGTAAACGAACTCCTTGTTTCTCGGGCTATCGAACGCAGCTTTAAAATCGACAAAGAGATTGTGTGTGCCAATTTTATTTTCGTGGGTTTTCTCCAGGATTTGTCGTAGCGGGAAAATCTGGTCTATGGTGGACTTACCAGGTCGAAAGCCACACTGATAAGGTCCAATCAGTGTTTTTGTAATCGGCTTTAATCTTTCACACAGTACGCTTAAGAGAACCTCATATGCGATGGAAATAAGACTGATACCTCTATAACTTCCGCAGATTGTTGGGTCTCCTTTCTTAAGTATAGGGCACAGTACGCTGAGGTTCCAATCGTCGGGCATGCTTTCTTCTAGCCATATTTTGCTGATGAGCTGATGCATGCGCCTTATCAATTCATCGCCGCCGGTTTTAAACAATTCAGCTGACAGGCCGTCAGCACCCGCTGCTTTATTGTTTTTGAGTCGTTGGATAGCAACTCGAACCTCTTCATGGCTATGTGGTGGTACTTCCACTCCGTCATCGTTGATTGGTGGCACTGAACTGCGCTCTCCATGGGCTGCATTGGTGGAATCGTCACCGATTCCGTCTCCACAATCTAAGCACACACTGTGTATCCGTATTCAGATCTCCATTTTCGTCTCTACAAGTGGATGCTCCAGGCTTGAAACCTTGGGTTAGACGCTTAACCTGTTGATAGAATTTTCGTGCATCCTTCTTGCCCTGGTATACCTCTAGTTCCTCACGCTCATGCTTTTCCTGCTCTCTTTTCTTGCGTCTGAAAAGGCGCCTCTCTTCCTTCCTCTTTTCGCGGTAGTTTTCTCGCACGGCTCGCGTTGCAGCTGACTGCAGCGTTTTTCTATATGCGGCGTTTTTTACTGCAGTCGCGATGCGACACTCCTGATCATATTATTGGTTCCGAGGTTGCGGGCGCCGGAAACCAATGACTTCTTCAGCGGCAGCGCGCATGGAGTGGGATATATGCGCCCAAAGTCCGCAGGCGTCGTCGAGTCCAGAGGTTGGTTGGTTGAGCTTAACCGAGAGTTGAGCGGAGTAGGATTCGACAGTCCGTTGTAATTGCAGCTTAGCGACATCTAGCTTTCGTTGCATTCCTGTGCGTATGTTCTTCGCATTGCATAATCGCATGCGGATCTTGTCTGCAACAAGATAATGGTCGGAGTCAATGTTAACCCCCCGAAATGTACGCACTTCTAGAACACTAGGGGCATGCCTTCCGTCGATTACAACATGATCAATTTGGTTTCGCGTTTTTTGATCCGGGGACAGCCAGGTGGCCCTGTGGATGTCGAGGTGCTTAAATCTGGTGCTACTAACTACCATGTTTCGTGCTGCGGCGAAGTCGATCAGTCTTAGACCGTTGTTCGTGGAGGTCTCGTGAAGACTGAACTGACCGACAGTGGGGCCAAGGATGTCTTCCCTTCCGACTTTCGCATTAAAATCGCCGAGGACTATTTTCACGTCATGGGCCGGAAGGTGGTCATATACGTTCTCAAGACTATCGTAGAAAGCGTCCTTGACGGCTTCGTCCTTTTCCTCCATCGGGGCGTGCACGCAAATAAGGCTAATGTAGAAAAATGTTGCCTTGATGCGGATCGTGGTCAATCTTTTGTTCACAGGTGTGAACCGGGAAACAAGGTGGCGTAGTTTCCGGCTAACGACGAATCCACATCCGAATTCGCGCTTCTCCGCATGACAGCTGTAGTAGATATCGTTGCTATTGTTTTTTGTTGTTTAATGGTACGGGAAAAGTTTTTGTTGCAAGGAAATAGGGAGCTAAATTAATTTAAAACCAACTTTAGTATCCTTTAAATAATTAAACGTGAGACTCTTAAGAAAAAATCACACAAAATAACTATTATTGCTTTAATCTGTCTTAGTTTTTGAGATGTTAAATTGAAATTTTCTGATTCTTCTTTCTCTTACCACCACCCTATATAATTTTATGCACTTGCATGGATCAGAAACACTTGGATTTTAGTACAAAATTTACTTTACTTTTAAAATTTATTGATTTATGTCAATATCTATATCTCTACGAGGACCGTTTGATAATTGTTAATAGACTACTGGCAGAATTTCAGCTCACTGCAACGCTTAGTTTGTGTTTGACAGCCATAGACAGCAGATGATCTGTGAATTTTGGTGAAAATAAAAAAAAGGAATTCCGCAAAAAAAAACATCAGCCAAACCAAGGAAAGGCTTGATAAATACCATGGGGTCTCTGCACCACCGATTGGAATGATTCACAAGTGGTTTACTGAATTCCGATGCGGTCGCATAAGTGACTTGGAACGTTCTGGACGCCCAAATCAGGTAATCACAAAGAGAAACGTCCCCATTTGGCGAGGAAAAAAAGTGCAAAAACGTACTTTTCGGATGGGATAAAAAAATTGGAGGAACATTGGAGAAGTGTATCCAGCTAAAAGGAGACTATATTGAGAAAAGAAACTTTTTTGCCGTAAAAAACGGCCCTTTATAACATGGCGTTACAAAATCATATTTATAAATAATTATAATAAGTAATATATATTCACTACTATTCATAGAAATCAGAAAAACTGTAACGATATAAAATATATAGTTAAATAATAAAAAATATAGTAATATTATTGTATTGGTCATATATTAATATATCAGCAATTTAATGTGCAATCATCAATAAGATATAGTATTATAATATAATTATTGATAATTATATATATTAATAATATCACTTATTTTTAAGCTATACAAGTAGCCACATATATAACTGCAACAAACAACATAACGTACACAAAATAACAACAATTAAATTGCCTAACAAAACCAGTCAAAACTACGAACAACATAACATACACAGCATACAACCACAGGCACTAGCCAAACCAGTAGAGAATACCAACAACACGACATACATAAAATAAACGACAAACAAACAACAGTACTAAAATAAACTCTGCATAAGAGCAACAACAATATAAATGTACCAATAGTCAGCAAGCATTATTTGCATACGCAAAACAAAAAGAAAAATTTAATAGAATTCGCAAAGGGTTTTCTTTACGGATCACGTAAATAGACATCTCAAAATCAGTGAAGTCAGCGTTTCTTTCTAGGTAAGCTATCAGCCTTTATCTCGATTGAAGGCAAGGTCTTCTTCGAGGCAAAGGTGAACTATTTTCCGCGCCGCCGCCCCGATCGACCACAAGGTCTTCCTCAGGGCAGTGCTAGACGGTTTTTTGTATATTTCTGTAGTTAATAGAGTATAGTAGGTTTTTAATTTATTTTAGGGCTGCTTTGGTTTTTTTTCTTTCTTCTTCTCCCTACACTTTGCCTTGCCACGTCACTGCCTCGACCGACCGAAAAATCTTCTTCGGAGCAGCGACGCAGGCACTCGCTACCGCGTCACTTTTTTTATGCTTACATTTTTCTGACCGCGTCACTGCCTCGACCGACCACAAGGTCTTCCTCAGGGATACGACGCCGGCAAGCACTGCAACGCAGGCCTTCACCTGATCTTTTTTCTCTGCCATGATGTGGCGACTGCGACGCCTTCTGCTGCGGCAAATATATTTAGTCGTAAGAATTAATTGAGCGTTCCTTTCTAGCATTACCATCCGCTTACCGAACCGATTACTGATAATTGAAGATTACTGATTACCGTGACACATCAATACCTACGCCAACTACTATCTGAAGCTGCTTAATTAGGATACTAAGTTAATAATAAATTGTTCAATAAAAGGAGTGTTTGAATTATTGAAAAATCTGCTTTTTATTCAAAAATAACTTGTGAAAGTTAGTGGATCTTTCACAGGATCCTGGGCCGGCTGAGCTCTACCTCAGCCTTTGAGAAAACCATGTCACACCTTATATGTTAATATAATAATATTTATTTTACAAATAATTAAAAAAAGAAAATTAACGCTTCGTTTCGAACTAACATAACGACCTGAATGTAGTTTCAGCAATATATACATTTATTTAATTGTAAAGTAAAAATTGCTGGCAAAAATCCTCTACCTAACCCTCCGCGTGGGTGCCGGCTGGAAATAACTGCTACCGTGTCTCAATCCGGGATGGCGGTTAGCCAAGGGGAGGATGCAGCCACAGTGCTCTGACTCTCAATAGTTGTAGTGCTGCTGGTGCGTGTACTTCCCATCGGTTTGAGGTATGGGCTGAATCAAGGTGTTATGCCTGAAGCCACACCAAAACCAAGGAGTGCAGAGCTGGTCATTAAAACAGCCACTAAGGCACTGGGGGAGCACCTTGGACCGAGCACTTCGACATAAGCCACGGCTAGATTAAATTCGGGCCGTGGAACGTCGGGAGCAAAGGCCGGGAACAAACCCGGACCTGGCATGGTTGTTGATCGGCCCTCAGGCGCGCTCGGCAAGATCAAGCGCTACCGTCCGTCGAAACTGGCCTGGTACTAAAGGTGTGCCAAAGCAAAACTGCAAAAGAGCCAGAACAAGGAAGCGGGAACCCCCCCGAAGAGCGCCCTTCATAAGGGTGAAATTGCAATTAAAAGGCAAAGATCTTCGGAGGAGACACCTGCTGCAAAAAGGCCGAAAACGCACAGTCGTTTCACTGAAGCTAGGTTGTTTAGCGAAGTGGTCAAGGGGAAAAGAAGGGTGCTGGCTGTCATTGACAATGGGAGAGCGGACGGGGCACTCCCCCGGGACAAATGGAGGTGGGTAGAAGTCGCACTAGCCGATGCCTTCTTCCAGGTCCTGGAGGAGCACCCTGGTCCTAACCCCCACTGTCACGATGCCGGCTGGTACAATTTTGGCCACATAAAACTTATAGCTTGCGATGACGACAGGTCGGCTCATTTTTATAAAGCAGCCATCAGCAATGTCGGAGAGGTTTGGCCTGGGGCTAACCTGCAAGCAATAGAAAGAAGCGAAATGCCGCAGCGTCACAGGGCTAGGGTCTGGATTCCCAGCAGGCCCAATGATGCGAAAGCGACTCTTCGCATGTTCCGGACATGTAATCCGGACATGCCCACAGAAGGGTGGGCTATCGTCAAGCTGGAGGAACCTGTGGGACCCTCAAGGCAGGTACTTCTGCTGCTTAACGCCGAGTCGTTGAAGCCGTTGGAGGATAAGAAGGGACTCCTCTGGTTTGCTCTCTCCAAGGTCCTCCTGAAAGTGTACAACAGGAACAGGAAGTCCGTACTGGGTTCTTCAACCGAAGCTCCGCCAAGTCAGGCGGAAGCAGAGGTTGCTGAGCCCCCGTGTTGCACACTGGATGGTGATCTGGAAGAGACTATGTCGGTGGACTCGGTTGACCTCATCGGGGTGTCTGGCCTCTACTGTGAGGATGCTCTTCTCTCGGAGGAGCTATCCGAGGAGGAAGAGGCCAACACAACGGTCGTGGAAAGCCACAAATCTGGAGTGGATGAAGGTGCTCCAGATTAACCTTCACCACTCAAAACTCGCCTCGGCGAATCTATTAGTCCACCTTCATAAAGGTGGATTTGATGTAGTCCTCATCCAGGAACCTTGGGTATGTGGTGGTAGTATCTGCGGCTTGAGGACGAAGGGGTATAAGATGTTGGTAGCTAACAACGTAAGTATGCCCAGAACATGTATCTTGGCCAAAAACAATATTAATTTATTTCTAATTTCTAGATACTCTGACAGAGATCTGGTTGCAGCCAGTCTAGAGCTTGATAGTAACACCTATTGGCTGGCTGCAGCCTACTTCTCGCATGATGAAAACCCGCCTCCAGAGAACTTCAGGAAGATGGTGGACGACGCTGGCGGAATATGTCGAGGGGTGAGTGGAAATTGGTGAGTGAAAGGTGTCTGAAGAACACTCTTATTCCGACCACCGCTATATTGAGTATACCTTTCTTAACACGTCTCCTAAACCTAAATCAACATTAGGAGATCAGACTGGGGACTCTACAGGAGGGCCTTGGCAAAATCTTTGCCATCAGGTCCGATTGAAAAACCAAAATCGGCAATGGATTTAGGAAATCTAGTCGATGTTTTAAACATATCAATGAATCGCTCACTGGCATCCTCCTGCCCGAAAAGGGCATTCAAGGGGAAGCTTAAACCTAAATGGTGGTCTTCTGAACTGAATGGCCTAAGAACTAATTGCAGGAAGCTCTTCAACGCAGCAAAATGCTCGAGAGCGGAACATGATTGGGCTGCCTACAAGGTAGCACTTAAAATATTCAAAACTGAAACAAGGAAAGCTAAAAGATCCTCTTGGAAACAATTCTGTGAAGAAATTGAAGATTTTTCAGAGGCATCCAGGCTGCGGAAAATTCTTGCTACCACACCATGCACACCCGGCTACCTCAAAAGGTCGGACGGCTCATGGACAATGTGTAGCGAGGAATCTCTTAACCTTCTTTTAGACATGCACTTCCCTGGTAGCGGCATGCCCTTGTGTACGCCCCTGCCTCACCTTAACTGTTCCCAGCATGAGGTCGAAGACATCGTCTCTGATAGGAAGTTAAAATGGGCGGTAAACAGCTTCAAACCCTATAAATCACCGGGACCTGACGGCATTTACCCTATTGAATTACAAGAGGCTATGCTTACAGTAATACCTTGGCTTCGTATAATTTTAAATGGCTGCATAAGTCTATCTTATATTCCCACAGCTTGGAAAAAGGCAAGGGTGGTATTATACCCAAGGCAGGGAAGACATCACACACCACCCCTAAGGACTTTAGGCCCATTAGCCTAACATCTTTTCTATTAAAGACGTAAGAACGCCTCTTAGATCTGTATCTCCGCAGAAACATTGATTCTGCACTACTATCGGCTTCACAGCATGCCTACAACAAAGAAAGATCCGTGGAAACGGCCCTACATACGCTGGTCGGGACCATAGAAAAATCCTTCTTAAATAATGAGTTTACTTTTTTTTCCTTCTTAGATATAGAAGGAGCTTTTAATAACTTAACACCACAAGCAATACGACGAGCACTAGTCGGACTGGGCGTGAATAAGATCATTACAGAGCTTATAGACAAGCTACTTAACAGTAGAATAGTTCTATCGGACCTGGGCGCATACAGCGCCATTAGATCTGTCTCAAGAGGTACGCCTCAAGGAGGAGTTCTCTTTCCACTGGAAGTTGGTAGTAATTGACGTACTGCTATCTCTGGAGAGAGATGGACTTGTAGTGGCAGCCTACGCCGATGACCTAGCAATCGCAGTCAGAGGCAAGTTTCCTACTACTCTATGCGGCATTATGCAAAGAGCCCTTTGCAGACTTGAACAATAAGCCAAGCCCTTTGCAGACTTGAACAATAAGCCAAGCCCTGTGGTCTTGGAGTTAATCCGGCTAAAACAGAGCTAGTCCTATTTACCAAAAAATATAAAATTCCGTCCTTAATACCAATCATACTAAATGGGTCTGTTCTGTTCCTTGCGAATATCGCAAAGTACCTGGGACTCATACTAGATAGAAAGCTCAGCTGGAAGTTAAACATAGCAGAGCGCACTAAAAAAGCCACAGTGGCACTTTATACTTGTAAAAAAGCCATAGGAACAAGATGGGGGTTTTCGCCTCGTATCGTTCACTGGCGGTATACTGGGGTCATAAGACCTATTCTTCTATATGGAGTAGTAATATGGTGGCCGTCCATAGACAAGATCACATATATGAAACAACTCCAAAAAGTGCAGAGAATGGCATATATATGCATCAGCGGTGCTCTGAGTACAACACTGCAGCCCTAGAGACCATACTTCATCTTTTACCACTGGACCTGGTTGCCAAACAGAGAGCAGCCTGTTCGGCGACAAGACTTAAAGAACTGGGAGTATGGAAAAGTATGACAACGGGTCACTCATCCATAGTTAACAACTTCAGCTTCATTCCATCAAGAACTGATTACTGCAAGCCCTCGCTTTCCTTTGAAGGAAGGTATGGTACGCTTATTCCTCCTAGAACATACTGGGTCAATTGTGCACCATGGAAACGAGGGTGTCTATATTTCTATACAGATGGATCAAAATTAAACGACAAGGTCGGGTATGGGGTCTACTCAAAAGAGCTTGGAATATCTTTGGCTCGTAGGCTTCCTGACCACTGTAGTGTGTTTCAAGCCGAATTGATGGTAATAGGGGAGGTTGCATCATGGCTTTCAAGAGACGTTGTCTCTAAACGGGAAATTCATATCTTCTCTGATAGTCAGGCTGCGATAAAATCGTTGGAACAAGTAAACACAAACTCTAAAGTAGCCAAAGACTGCCGTGCTTCATGTCATGGGGAAATGTCGAACTATTTCAGCATCAACCTAATATGGGTACATGAGCTCGCTAGAAATGGGACACAAGCGCCACTATTCATGGAGAACCCACCGGGTATCCCGTTAGCGACTCTCAAGCTACTAATCAGTTACAATATCATATCGAAAGCTAACACTAGGTGGGCTGAGCTCTCGACATGCAGCGCATCAAGGCTTATCTGGCCGACACTGGATTTCGGGCGATCGAGAGCCCTCCTCTCGCTGGCAAGACCAGAACTAGCCACAATAGTGGCTGTCATCACAGGGAACTGCTTGATAGGCAGACATGCCTACAGGTTAGGAGTTATCTCAAATGACTTATGTAGAAGCTGCAGGGACGAGGAAGAAACCATCTCACATTTTCTGTGCTCCTGTCCTGCGCTAGCCAGAAGAACGCACAAATATTTAGGCTCTTTCTTCTTTCATGAGCTTGACGAACTGTCAACGACTGATGTCAGGCGTCTAAAAGGGTTCATAAGGAGCTCAAGTTGGTTCTAAGTGAGCTGGTGTATGTATTTCATTTACACCGGCTGCCGCCTCTACCTAACCTAACCTAAAGTAAAAATTGTGGATAGCTTGTGAAATTTTAGGTGTCAACGATTGGCCATCGATATATGGCCCCTAATATTTTGTTAAGCTTGGTTTTCCTTTTATTTAATAAAAATACAATTATGGCTCTTTTTCCCCTTTGTCGCTAATCATAAACAGCTTGAAGTGTACTCGTATTTTGCAAAAAAAAATAAAGATTATTTCAGGATTAAGCCTCCCTTTTAATTATGTCTCTCTAGATATTGAGATCGCAAAAAAGTAAAAAAACAATAAAAAATTGTAATTATGTGGCGGCCATGGCGTAGTAGGTAGAGTGTGTGGATCATACGCCAGAGAACGCATGTTCGAATCCCCTATCTGACACAGAAAGTTTTTTCAATTGAACTAATTTTTCTGTTCGGCCGTCACCTCTCTGCAGACAATGGCAAAACTCAGAGAGTAACAAACTGCCATGAAAAGCTTCTTGAAAACATAAGCCGTTCGGAGTCGGCATGGTAGGTTCAGATCTCGATCATTTGTGTTCAAATATTTCACAACACACACAACACAATTGATCATAAGAAGCTCGGTCAAAGTCTTTTCAAGGGCTGAAGAGGCCATTTCGTGGAGTTGAGGTGCGTGGCTTGTATGCGATAGAACCCAGGTTCGAATTCCGCCTCAAACAGAATGTTTTTCAATTGAATTAATTTTTCTGTTCAGCTGTCACCTCTCTGCAGACAATGGCAAACCTCAGAGAGTAAAAGCTGCCATGGAAAGCTTCTTGAGAACATAAGCCGTTTGAAGTTGTCATAAAGCTTGTATGCCCAGTTCTCGATCATTGGTGTGCAAACATTTCACAACACGCACAACAGAATTAATTGAAGAACTGAATTGATGAAGAACTAAAATTAGAGCTGCCCGATATTTTTTGGAAAAAATCGGGATTTTGCAAAACAAAATTCGGGACATAAGCAAAAAAATCGTCACAAAGACATATGCAGCTTAAAAAATATATTTTTTTTTGTAATATTCACTGATGGAAGCCCAAATTAATAAAAAAATCCATATGGAAATATAATTTTTAATTCTAAGAACATTTTATTTCTAATCAGCATACATACATTTACCTTGAAGTACTGTTGTGAAAGAAACTTACTTAACTACGAGACTGATGTTGGTCTGTGGAACCAAGAGCATTTTGTTTTTTAACAAAACTTAGAACAATTATTTTTTCATCCAGATATTTTCATAAAAGTTTAAATTAGTCACTAAGCTTTACAATAAAAAGAAGAAACACAGTTTTTATGCTTGGATGAATTTTTTTGTTTTTCATTTTAGAAACCGACCAAGTTGACAGTGAATGATTTTTTTAACAAAACAAAAAAAAACGATAGTTTTTAAAAAAAAAATTGTGTGTTTTTAATATTGATGTTATAATTTTAAGAAATACAAGGTTTTTCTCAGTGCCTATTTCGGCATAAATTTTTATATAAAAAAAAAACTTCTGTCTACTTTTCAACTTCTTTTGGCTCTTCGCCTTCGGGTCTGTCCAATATTCAATTTATGGTCATTTTAAGCTTCAGACGAAGTTTTGGGCTTACAAGACGATCTTCCAAAATAAAAAAATTACGTTAATACTGTTTTTGGTCTGACAGATCGCACAAAAAGTTAAGAAACGCCATATTTACCCGGTGCTGCACCAAACATGTGCGATCGCAACAGACAATCACACAGCACTGACTCATGAAATTATCGGGAGCTTAAAGTCAGTGCGAAAAATAGATAAATAATAGACTCTATATATTTTGATGTGGTTCCACAGACCAACAACAGTACTTTAAGGGTTAATACTTGCAAATTTACAATTTGCAGATCTAGCAGATTTATGTAATTTTTTGATTCTTAAAACAAACCTAAAAATTCCATTCCAATGTAAAACTTTATTTGTACATCTGCTTTTACATATTCGATGGTGAGACGATTTCAAAATACTCGGTCTGCATCGCCATTTCATGATGGTATTGATGAAACAAACTGAAATACCTTAAAAATATTTGGCAGTGGGCTTGATTGTAATAAGGAATTCCGTTTTTCTATTCGTTTTTTATTTATTTAAGACATTTGGTACCAAATTAGTGATGTAAAAATAGAAACATAGGAATTATTTGTGATTCTCGTGTCTTGTCTATCGTTGGTGTGCTTTTTCGTGGTACGAAATGAAGCGGTTAATCTCTTTTCAGAATCAATAACTTAAATTTTTAAGAACTCTGCTTTCAAACAATGAACTCAAATTACATGTAAAAATGCATATAAAAACATTTCAATTGATGAAATATTTACAAAAAAAATTATATAACTGTATATAAATATATATATATTAGGGCGGGTCGATTTAAAAATCGCTCAATGCTCTGTGAAAATCGTATTCTAGGGATCAAAATAAGAAACTTTGCCGAAGGAACCATACCTCTAAAACGAATTCTGATGTCCCCCAATTTGGGTCGAACTTTTGGGTGGGGGCAAATTTTGAAAAATCCCACTTTGAGCCATTTAGAGTGCTCCAATCGAGTCCAAATGTATGACCGACCCCCACTAACTTTGGAGGCTTGACCCACCCATGCCAGTGGCACACCCCCTGGAACCCCCTGTGGGGTTCCCCATACAAACATTTCAAAAAAATCACGAGTTTTGGCACTTTACATCTTTATTTTTATTTTTATTTATTTATTTATAATAATATTTATTATTTATTTATAATAATATCTATTTTTTCTCTTTTGAAATTTATTTAGTCAGAACATATGTAAATGAAAAAATTAATTTAAGATAGTTATAGAAAAGAAACTAAACAAATTATTGTTTGAAGTCTTTTTTACTTTCAAGTCTGGGCAATTTCGCACGGCTCTCTAACGTCGTCGCCATAACAGCCTCTACATTTTCCGGTATAACCCGTTTGGAGACGCTAGCTAGCAATTGAACATGTCGTTCCGTTCCTTGTATGTATGTGTGATGCAAATTTTGGATCATTAAACGGTGGATCATCTTGATATAAATATTCTTTCAATGTATCGTACGGAATGCTTCGCGTGAATGGTGGTTCAAATACGTTATGTATGTCATTCATATTGATCATTTCCGTGTAACTTGTGCAATTAAACTTTATATCTGGTTTTTTATAAGCTCTAAGTTGCGTTGGGTCGTCAACATCTGTTCGAAAGCGTAGAATTATGTTGATAGCACAGTCGCGCTTTTCTTTGCTATCATCAAACAACATTGATAACAAGATATTTTCCGAATGCGCATAATATGAATTATCTGTAATTACTTGATTGACAATTTTGCGTAAACGAGGTTCTAGAAATCGTGACCAACTAATGAAGTTGAAAAATAATGCACTGCCGTACACGACAGAGCTGTAATACTTGATATTGAAGTACATTGGTACATAACATTTGATTATAAATTCAACCAGAATTCTTAAATTTGCATCTGGATTTTCCGTTGTCACATATAATCGTAATAATCTAGCGGCCTTGGTGAGCCACCGAGAATGTACAATTTTCCCTGGTTTGATGTTAGCCAGATCCACCGAAACCACGCCGCTAGAAATTGCGTGGGCCATGTCGTATAAGTACTTCGAATCGGTGGAAAATTCTTTTTTTTTCTGGAGCGGGGGCATATTTTGCAACTCAATTTTCTGGAAGCCGTCCACCACCTGAAAATATATAATAATAAAATAATTAAAAATGGTTGACAATTATAATAAATGAGTGATAGCAATAACTTACCGGAAGAGTTTCACAAGTTTCGATTTGACGGCTCAGTTTTCCGGTTGCCGATCTTGGTCCAGTGCTGGTTGATTTATCCAAAGCTTCAAACAAATGCCGAAACGGAAGTTCGTTGAAGTGTAGAAGGCAAACGAACCAATGCAATGGTCTTCTTAATAGCAATTCGAATCGTCGTATAATTCCGCCGTGTGGCCCAGTGTTTGTTGGCTCACCGTCAGTGGATATTCCAATTAATGCATCCAGTGATATATTTTTATCGTTGAAAAAATCATTTAATTTGGTTGTTTTGTATTCAGCGGTTTCATGTTCCAGTCTTACGTAACCAATCAATTCAGAATTGGGTTCTCTCAAAATAACAAGATGAGGTTCTTTTACCATCCTAGTATGATACTTCTCATCAACTTTAGCTGTCGTTAAAGTATCATCTTTTCTGCCATCGAATGAAAACGCTAACAAATTGTTATGATCTAACCGTTTGCGAACCACTTCTTGTCTGCATTTCTCTTTTTCTCTGCGAACTTTCGATTTATCCATGATGAGAGGTTTGCCATGCTTATCTTTCATTTTAAAATTTGGAAAAGAGCTGTTCCCAATGCCGATGCTACTCTATCAGGCACACCAAATCTGTCACATACCAAGGCAAAGTTAAAACAATCGTATCTCTCTGTGTATTGTGAACTTGTGCTTCTATCCATATCTTCTTGAACCGGTGGCGGTGCGTATGTTGAATCATCGGGATCTTGGTATGTTGGCATTGATGACATCCTTGCTCTTGATGGCTCTTTGCTCTTCAGTTTCCATCACAACTGCATCCATTGTTAGTCTTCTCTGATTATGATGATCGTGATTGAACTCTTTGAGGCGTTCGGGAACCCAGGGACATGGAGCTGCCTTCAAATCGCATTTACATGTTCCAATGTAAAAAATTATTTCCAGAGATTTTACATACTCTGTAAATTGTTGGGTTTTGTTTCTTCTCTTGATTTGCTCTTGATACTTGTCAAGCAATTTATTCAATTTATTAAATACACTTTTTTTCAGCATTATTTCCATACCAAGTTTTTCCCAAATTCCATTCAACTTATCTTGTACTTGAATAGTGAATGATTTATGGGAAAACTTTTTTTGTTCTGTTTTAGCACGTTCGCTTAAGTAAAAATAATATCTCAAGATATCCAGATGGGTTGGTAAATTAAGATCAGTCAAATCAGTAGACACACCGAAAACAGTAACATCGTGCTTGTGTATATGACTCATTGGGTTTTCGATAGTTGTTGATGTTGTTGTTGCTTCATCTTGCGGTGTAGAGGATTTTGGATTCATTGTAAACTTTTTGATTTGGAATGGTCAACTTCACTTATAATTTTTTTTTTAAATATTTTTTTTATCTGAAATTAGCACTTCACACTTTGAGTTCTTCACAACGACTTAATGCATTCACAAAAACTGTTGCGTTATATATGGTCTACGAGACGAGGTAATAAGAATGAAATGGTAATTTCAATTCTACCTGCTGTGTCTTGTGGTGGCTTAAAAACGCACACAAGCAATTTTAGGATCTGCAATTGTGTCACAGTGATACCTTAATTTTTTAAAAGGGTTGCGGTGCATTCCAGTGATACCTTAATTGTTAAAATGGTTGCATAAACGCGCATTTCTTAAGAAGGTGCCATAAAATACCCACAAAAAGTGTTGTAAAAACAACCTTCATTTCTTAAGTAGGTGCTATAAAAAAACTACACAAGTAAGTTTACGACATGCAGCTGTGTCTTGTGGTGCCTTAAAAAACGCACACAAGCAATTTTCCGATTTGCAATTGTGTCACAGTGATACCTTCATTTTTTAAAAGGGTTGAATAAATTTCTAAAGAGAAAGAAAACTCTAAAAAGAAAAAAACATAGGCATTTCGCTGATTTTTTCATGTAAAGTGCCAAAACTGGCGAGTTTTTGAAATGTTTGTATGGGGAACCCCCAGGGGGTTCCAGGGGGTGTGCCACTGGCATGTGTGGGTCGGGTCTCCAAAGTTATTGGGGGTCGGTCATACATTTGGACTCGATTGGAGCACTCTAAATGGGTCAAAGTGGGATTTTTCAAAATTTGCCCCTACCCAAAAGTTCGACCCAAATTGGGGGACATCAGAATTCGTTTTAGAGGTATGGTTCCTTCGGCAAAGTTTCTTATTTTGATCCCTAGAATACGATTTTCACAGAGCAATGGGCGATTTTTTTGCCTCCCCACAAATCGACCCGGCCTAATATATATATAACCAAACTGAAATTTGGTTTTTTTTGTGCTCTGTTTTTATTTTTTTTTTTTTATTCATTGCAAAAAAGTAATATATTAATAGTACAATATCCCACCATAGAATGACCTACACCCATCTGTTTTCCGAATGAAATGTAGTTTTTAGCAATTATTGTACATGAGTAAATATATTGCGAATTGGTTGCCTAGTAGAAAAAATACAGACTATATTTAATTATAATTAATATAATGCATTTTTTTTCGATTTGTGCACCCATCTGTTTGCCAAACGAAATCAGTATTATTTGGAAGAAGTAAGCATAAGGAATAAGAAAACGTTAGGTTACCTATCATTATCCGGTCAAGAGTACAGGGTTGCCAGGTATGAATAGGGTAATTTAAAACGATATTTGCACTCATCTGTTTTCTCATTGAAATTTATATTTCTATACAGATAATTTTATTACGAACACGATGGTATTGGGTTGCCTAAGTAAAATTATGACTTTCGTGAAAATAAGTTCAACGACACGAGAATCTTTCACACAAAATTGAAATCGGTTGAATGAAAAGCCCACCTCCCATATAACCGAAATCGGTAATCTGGTATATTTCCCAATACAATTATCCCAGAACAATATAAATTTGCATACATGGTTTTGTTGTCACAGAAAATAGTTGATGTAAAAATTAACCAAATCGGTTACCTATCACGCTCATCTCCCATATAACCGAAATCGGTAATTTAGTATATTTCCCCAGATCAATAAAATTTGGTACGGAATATTACTTTCTAGCAAGAAATAATTGATGTGAAGATAAACCAGATCGGCCGACTAATACGCCTACCTCCCATATAACCGAAATCGGTAATATGGTATATTTCTCCAAAAAAAAATATTTCAGATCCATATAATTTGGTATGCGTAATTATTTTATAGCAAGAAATAGTTTCATACGCGAAAAAAAACGTGACCACCAGTTTGACGGATTTGAAAAAAAAACCCTTATTTTTCATTATGAATTTGTTTTGTATTTTAGCCAGAACATGCTAAATTGCCTATAACTTCTTGATTTTTTGAGCCAATCTTTTGTGGAGAATTTTAAGAAAGCTTCTTTCATTAAATTCATATTGAAATTAAAAAAATATTGGAAATACGATTGTTTTTTAAAGTCGGTGGGTTTTGTTGATATACTCTTAGAAAGGAGATTTCATTGCTATTGCAATGAGCTAAAGTTTTCTGTTTGTCAGTTTTTTAATAGAAACAATAACGTGAATCAAAGTTAAGAAATATTAATTAACCCTGCAGCTCCTAAGAATGTGAAAATAGACCATCCCCCCTCCCATACAATATTTTGCTTAGCTCGACATAATCTTCAACTCCGTAAATAGTTGCACTCAGTTGCGGGACACCCTTCATATTACGTAAAAGCACGATTGATTTAAAGTTGTGGTGGGCACACTAATACTGAGGAATACGTTCAATCTTACTCATAAAGGTATTTTTTCAAATCCGTCAAACAGATGATCACGTTTTTTTCGGGTATGAAACTATTTCTTGCTATAAAATAATTACGCTTACCAAATTTTATGGACCTGGAATATTTTTTTTGGAGAAATTTGCCATATTACTGATTTTGGTTGTATGGGAGGTAGGTGTATTAGTCGGCCGATCTGGTTTGTTTTCATATCAAATATTTCTTGCTAGAAAGTAATATTCCGTACCAAATTTTATTGGTCTGGGAATATTTTCTGAGCAAATATACTAAATTACCGATTTCGGTTATATGGAAGATGAGCGTGTTAGAAGATAACCGATTTGGTTAATTTTTACATCAACTATTTTCTGTGGCAAAAAAACCATATATGCAAATTTATATTATTCTGGGATAACTTTTTTGGGAAATATACCAGATTACCGATTTCGGTTCTTTGGGAGGTGGGCTTTTCGTTCAACCGATTTCAATTTTGTGTGAAGATTCTCTTGTCGTAGAACTTATTTTCACAAAATTTCATGATCCTGCAGCAACTCCTTCAATTTTTGTCCGTGGCTTACACTGTGCGTCGCTCACTGCTTAAAATTGCGGCAACCCCTAGCCTTGGCCGATTTTACTTAGTATTTCCAGTATTTGACTTAGGCAACCCAATACCATCGTGTTCGTAATAAAATTATCTGTATAGAAATATCAATTTCAATAAGAAAACAGATGAGGTCAAATATCGTTTTAAATTACTCTATTCATACCTGGAAAACCCTCTACTCTTGACCGGAAAATGATAGACAACTCAACGGATTCTTATACCTGCTTTCCTCTTATACCTGCATGCTTTCTTCTTTCAATTAATATTGATTTCGTTTGGCAAACAGATGGGTGTAGAAATCGAAAAAAAAATTAATTATATTAATTAAAATTAAATATAGTCTTGACTTCTTCACACTAGGCAACCTATTCGCAATATGTTTACTCATGTACAATGAGTGCTAAAAAGTACTTTTCACTCGGAAAACAGATGGGTGTTGGTCGTTCTATGGTGGGGTCTTAGACTATAATAAGAAACTAATTACTCCAATTTCAAATAATAAGTAACATAATATTATTACTTTAAGGAGTCGGTAACATGTAATAAGTAACACATTACTTTCCAAAGTAATACGGCACAACACTGGTTATTAGTCATTGAATTTGAGAATTGTTACTTTTCTCTGATCTTATATATTTTATTTGTGTTACATTCAAATTTTTTAGTATGCTTTAAGCCTTACACCATAACCTTTTTAAGCACACCGGCAAACGTCAATTTTCTATGGTTAAATTTTGGTATATTCTGGGTTCAAGCAGCAGCGACTGTTATGTATTACAACAGTTTGCAAATCATAAACACTTTTCAGTCAAGCTTCTTAATTGCGATTCAGCGATCTAAAAATGAATCTAGTTAAAAATAGCAATATTAATTCTGTAGGATTTTGCAGGTGATCTTGTTAATCGATAATGATATTTTATTTTATTTTTTTTTTCAGGCGATCTATAAAATGGTTGGGTCAGTTATGAAGATGCCTGAAGATGAAAGCACGCCAGAGAAACGAACAGATAAAATATTTCGGCAGATGGATCGAAATAAAGATGGCAAATTAAGCTTAGAAGAATTTATAGAAGGAGCAAAAAGTGATCCTTCTATTGTACGTTTATTGCAGTGTGATCCACAAGCTCATTAAAATGAATACTTCATAATTTTATATTTTGGTTTATATCCCTATCACCGCCAGCAAGTCGAATAAAAAACTAGTCAAATTCGCGGACGCAATATCACAGTGTGCGAATTTTCCAAATATCATTCGACTTAAACGTCAAAAGCCAGCAAATGAAAAAATTTTGTGTGTAGCCGGCGAATGCAGGATTTGCTTTCAATTTATTTCTTGTATTCTAATGGAAATTATTTTAATATGTTTTCATTATTATTTCACATTAAATGCATTTATTTCTTAGCTAATCTTAACAATTTTACACTAATATGCGTTATAAAAAAACCTTTCCACTTAGCAGTTCCATGAAATTGTGCAGCTGCTATTGGAGCAGGACATAAATGTTAAAGGGCTGCATGAATATATTTGATACAATAAAGTGCATCGAGCAATTTATTGTCTTGTTGTCTATTTACTTTATTCTTTTAAGCATAAGCAAACATAATAAAGCATTCTCTCAGAAAAAAGTGCACACTCAACAGTATTTGTTTGCCTCTCACCAAGATATGCACTTTTTTATTATTTTTAAATGCTCTATACATTCGATACGATCAAATAGAGACAACCAAATCAGTGTAAAAAACAACGAGCACACCAAACAAAACAAATATGTTATAGATAAATAACTGCATCCGATGAGATTTTTTTTTTTGCTCTGATATGAAGCCTTTTAAACACAAAACTATAACAACATACATTGTTTGTTGGCAAGCTATTGTTTTTTTTTTTGTTGATTTTATATTTGTGTATGCTTTTTATTTATTCTTTTTCATTGCCTAATCATTGTCAAAAATAAAAATAAAATACCCAAGAGCTCTGTGTCTAACACTGAGCATTTCAATACATTTCAGCTAATTTCAATTTTACTTTATATGCTTGCTTTGATGAAGTGCTTCTTTTTTTATTTTCGTTATGCTTTATGCTTAACGCTCGTATATCTGTACTGTTTTTCGCAGTATTGTACTGTTTTTTAGACTCAAAAACTGCGTACCGCTTTTTTTCAAAAATACTGTTTATACTGATTTTGTACTGTTCTTTTATTGAGAAAAAATGCAACGCGTTAGACAGAGCAATGGCAACCCATATCGAATGTGAAACTTTATTCAAGGCAGCAAAATAATAATAACAAAGGTGATTTTAGAATTTTAATTCACCTTGATGGCAAAAATGTCATATAGATTTGTCTCTTTCTTTCTCACTTGATTATAATCTCCTGCCATTATTCATACTGCTTCAGAGCGCGCCACTTCGATTTACTTTTGTTTACTAATTTAATAAAATAAAAAAAAAATCATTGATTCAACATATTAAACAGACTTAAATAAATGTCAGTAAAAGTATCCATATCTAGAAAATACAAAAAGTCAAAATGATGCTTTGTATAGAAAATGCAAACGAACTTTTAAATTCTGTCTGGTAGTAACGTGAATATTGCTCGTCATATCGAAACAAAAAAAAAAACATCAATTTGCTTAAAGTGGCGCATCTACCAGCACATCTTTAGCAACATATTTTCAATTGGATTTAGATATTCATTTAGTGACAAAAGAAGAATTATCGTTTAATTTCAAAATTATAAATTCAGATAGGATTTAATAGATTTGCTGGTAAAAGCGCACTTTCAGCAATTTGATGTTGTTCATTTTGATATGACAATATTCGCGTTAACACCAGACGCAATGGGAAAAATAATTTGCACTTTCTGTACAAAATATCATTTTCACTTTTTGTTTTTTCATTGAATAAAATTAGTACTGTATTGTTTTCTTAAATTGATTTACTGTTTTTTTTTTTAAGTTTTGGAAGAAATGTACTGTTTTTGGTTGAAAAAATATACGAGCGTTATTTATGCTCATTTGTTATTGCTGTCTATGTTGTTTATGTTCAAATGCTGTTTAAGATAAGAGTTGAATAGAGTTATAGCCCTATTCTACAAGCTTAACAGAGCTTACCAAATTAACAAAATAATTAATATTAACAAGCAGTTAATGTTCCTTATTCTGGTGCAAATTAAAAAGCTCTTTTTCTTACAATTTTGTTAATTACAAAAATTATATTAACAACGACAACATAACCTTAACATTTATGTGTTTTGCTAGAGAATTGTTTTGCAAATAATAAAAATAATACAAATTATAATAAAATATTGCGTTAAAATAAATAAAACTGTGAAAAATGGAAGGATTTTTACTTATTTTAAGTGTTGGTAATAAAGATGAACGAAAGAAAAAATTGAACGACGGCGCTATTTAAAATGGCTTCAAAATGAAAATGATTTATTCATTCTATCTATCTTTTTATCAATTTTTTAATTATCTATCCAACTCTAAAAACAGTTAAATAACCAAATAAAATATCCAAATATAATAATATACACATGCCAGCTAAAAGTTAGGGATGCTGCCGGCAAAAATTGTATATAAAATAGCAGCTGCTCCTGCGTGGTTGCCTCGAACTTTATTTGGCTATAAAAAATTTAAATTAGTGTTTTAAATAAAAACAATCTTAAGATTACCTACTTTTTTGCATTTTCCATTTTGCTTGCTGACATAATAAGCAATGAAATTTCATCGAAAAAACAGCTGGCGCTTGAATGCTATGAGTTTCACATTCTCACCATGCGTGGTGAACATTTTAAGCTTTTTAAAGCTTTCAAATTGTAAAAGATTTTTCAGAATACGAACATTTACATTACATAACAATAATAATAACAAGAGCTCCTTAACAATTCCTTGTTAAGTTAACAAGCAGAATAGAGCTGTTAGCCTGCGAACCAGAAGCAAATGTCTTGCAAACATATCCGTGAAGCTCTGTAATAAATGTTTCTTTGAAAACATTTGAAAAATGAATTTTCACTTGATAAAACTGTTTGCGTCTACCGATTGATCCAAAAATTACTTGGATCTTTTGCTTACAATTTTTGTTTTACTATTTACTAAAAGAAAAAAAAAACCCGAACGAATTGCATTTTTTTTCTTCGAAATTAAATTTTTTGACGTTAATTTATTTACTTCTATGTTTTTATGCGTTGGCAGCATTGAATCTGCGGCGAACAAGTAGACTCGCAAACTATGATACGGCTGAACTGAATGTTTTCCAACTGAGTCGAATCGAGTAGAAATTCGATTCGCTGACGGTGAAGAGGGCATTAGATTTTAAATGTATATATTGATAAACGCTTTGACCCTCAATATTTTCCTGTGGAAAACAGTAATTAAAATAAAAACCATGTGTTAAATAAGGAAAAATATTTCAATGTATTAGTTAATTTTCAACAAAATAATTTTGGTTTTTTAAAAAAAGAACATCAGAGCCAGCTTTTTATACTAAAGGCTGTTTCAATAAGAGGTGTCATTTTAAATTTCTCACCTTTTTTTCAGGTGGCAACATACAACTATCATTCGATGACGATTAGCAAATAAAAACTAGGCGATTTCCAGATATGGATTGATACAGTCTCGGACAACACATTAGTAACATATTTATAATTAGTAAAATAACACATAGTAAAATTGCATTACAAAAAAGGTGAAAATATCGTGAAAACGATTCATAAAGTTTGTATTGTTTTTGGCCATCATCAAGCACCTTCTCGCACAGCTATAGTGAAATTAATCGATAAATTCGAACATCTGGAATTTCAAACAAAATTATGATTTCTCAAACAACTATTCTGAGTGATGAGGCTCATTTTCATCTCACGGAAACCTCTCCATCCACAACGAGTCTTAGTTTGGTGCTGTGCTTTGAATGGCGGTGTCATTGGGCTACTTTTTTTGGAAATGAAGCAACCGTTTCAGTGAATAGATTGTGTTACCGAAAGATGTTGACTGACTTTTTTTGGCTTGATATTGGTGCTACGGACCGTCGTCCAAGTCCGTTTGAGCAAGACGGCGCCACATGCCATTTAGCTAGTGAAATAATGGCTCTATTGCATGAAAAATTTCCTAGACGTTTGGTTTCTCGAACTGGACTTTAATTGGCCGCCGAGATTCTGCGACTTAATACCAGTTTTCTTAATCCAAAGATAAAGTCTACGCCAATGCTCCAGCAAATCTTCAAGCACTCAAAGACAATATGAGAGCTGTAATTCAAGAGATACAGCCGCAATTGAAAGAAAATATGACTTGGGAAAATGTGATAAAAATCTTGTACATGGGAAAATGCACTCACTTTTAAGTTTACAAATTTTTTTTCAAGTTTTTTAATAAAATTTTTTAAAAAATTTTGAATTTGGTAACGCTATGTACAGTAAAGGACTTAAAGCCGCAGTGATTTACTAGTTTTGAACGATTTATTCCCGGATATTGGTCCACATTTTTTATGAAAGGGCCGAAATAGCTTTGAGAAAATTTTTGCAGGCAGTAATGCGGTGATCATAATGGATTTTGAGTCGATTTAATTTTTTATAAGAGTTTACACTCTGGCTGTAGTAAATTTTGCTTATATCGCAATTGTGTTAAAGGATTTTTTATGAAATTTTTACATTTCCGCATGATTAGCGTTACCATTATATCTCTTTAAAAGAGGACGTGTTCTCTTGCTGAAAATTTGTTTTCAATCGGAATTAAGTTAAGCTTATTTATTTGCAGTCCATTCATTTTGGTTTTAATTTTATGACAAAATAACGGCTATGGAAAAATGAACCTTCATATCCGAATTAGTAAAGGGTGATTTTTTTGAGGTTATGATTTTCATGCATTAGTATTTGACAGATCACGTGGGATTTCAGACATGGTGTCAAAGAGAAAGATGCTCAGTATGCTTTGACATTTCATCATGAATAGACTTACTAACGAGCAACGCTTGCAAATCATTGAATTTTATTACCAAAATCAGTGTTCGGTTCGAAATGTGTTTCGCGCTTTACGTCCGATTTATGGTCTACATAATCGACCAAGTGAGCAAACAATTAATGCGATTGTGACCAAGTTTCGCACTCAGTTTACTTTATTGGACATTAAACCAACCACACGAATGCGTACAGTGCGTACAGAAGAGAATATTGCGTCTGTTTCTGAGAGTGTTGCTGAAGACCGTGAAATGTCGATTCGTCGCCGTTCGCAGCAATTGGGTTTGTGTTATTCGACCACATGGAAGGTTTTACGCAAAGATCTTGGTGTAAAACCGTATAAAATACAGCTCGTGCAAGAACTGAAGCCGAACGATCTGCCACAACGTCGAATTTTCAGTGAATGGGCCCTAGAAAAGTTGGCAGAAAATCCGCTTTTTTATCGACAAATTTTGTTCAGCGATGAGGCTCATTTCTGGTTGAATGGCTACGTAAATAAGCAAAATTGCCGCATTTGGAGTGAAGAGCAACCAGAAGCCGTTCAAGAACTGGCCATGCATCCCGAAAAATGCACTGTTTGGTGTGGTTTGTACGCTGGTGGAATCATTGGACCGTATTTTTTCAAAGATGCTGTTGGACGCAACGTTACGGTGAATGGCGATCGCTATCGTTCGATGCTAACAAACTTTTTGTTGCCAAAAATGGAAAAACTGAACTTGGTTGACATGTGGTTTCAACAAGATGGCGCTACATGCCACACAGCTCGCGATTCTATGGCCATTTTGAGGGAAAACTTCGGAGAACAATTAATCTCAAGAAATGGACCGGTAAGTTGGCCACCAAGATCATGCGATTTGACGCCTTTAGACTATTTTTTGTGGGGCTACGTCAAGTCTAAAGTCTACAGAAATAAGCCAGCAACTATTCCAGCTTTGGAAGACAACATTTCCGAAGAAATTCGGGCTATTCCGGCCGAAATGCTCGAAAAAGTTGCCCAAAATTGGACTTTCCGAATGGACCACCTAAGACGCAGCCGAGGTCAACATTTAAATGAAATTATCTTCAAAAAGTAAATGTCATGGACCAATCTAACGTTTCAAATAAAGAACCGATGAGATTTTGCAAATTTTATGCGTTTTTTTTAAAAAAAAAGTTATCAAGCTCTTAAAAAATCACCCTTTATTTAAGTTTTATTTAACAAAAACTTTCGCTTATTTTTATTTTTAATAAAAAAATTTTTATTTATTTTATTTAAGTTTTATTTTAATAAAAACTTTATTTTACTTTTATTTTAAAAAACCTTTTATATTATTTTATTTTTATTATTCTTTTTAGTTAACTCTTTGAGTATTGATCTAATTTTTAATCAAAATTTTATATATAATTTTAATCAAAATTTTTAATTTAGGTTAATAATTTTTTTCTCTGTTTATATTATCTTCTTTTGTTTTTCTATACATATAATCTACATATAATAAAATCTGTTTATTGTTTAATAGTTTATATAAATATATCAACTATAATTGAAATAAAAAAAAAAGAAACCTGTTGTCCTGATGCTGCTGCTGTTCTTGTTGCTGTTGTGGTTGTTTCACGTTGGCGAGCCAAGAGCTGCTTTGATTTGATGGCTGATGTGGTTCGGGTGCGCTTAAAATGCTGGCGCGCTGGGCTGCGTTGACTGCTATTGCAGCTTTATCGCTGTTGTTGAGGCTACCGGTGCTTTGTCGCTACTGCTAAATGAAGTTGTTGGTGCTGTAGGCGCTTTGTCGCTACTGCAAAATGAAGTTGTTGGTGCTGTAGGCGCTTTGTCGCTACTGCAAAATGGCTGCTCAGTAACAGGGGCCACCCTCACGGTTCTGCAAGGGCCTCTGGCGCTTGACGCGATGGTGCCGATGCTACGCAAGTAGCTTGAGGTAGCGCCGCTGCAGTTGCAAGGGCTGCGGTGGGCCGTGGCTAAATGTAGCGCCGCTGCAGTTTCAATGTCTACTGCCTGATGATGTTGTTGTGGGATCAGCTGCTTTTCTGGTGGCTGCGCTATTGGCGTAGGTGGTGTTGAGCCCTCAGGCTGTAGCCGCTGCTTTCCGCTGTGCCATGTATTCAGCGCAGTCGTCGCCGATGCAGCTTTCCGGTCTTATGCGGCTGTGGTAAGCACTGTTGTAGCGCTCCGCTGCTGTTGTTGCCGAGTGTGGTAGTTTTTTGCTGCTGCTCATAGGATTGCTCCCACGCTGCCGAAATCCCAAAAAGAAAGCGCGTTTCTTCTTGTTTTCATGGCGGAAGTTCGCCATTCGCCTGTCATGCCGATTTTATTTGACATTTAGCAAATATATCGAATGGGAGCGTTCCAAAACTTGAAAACCTTAGCTGAGGGTGTGCTTAAACTTTATAACATTTAACTGAGGAGTGCTCTTCGAACTTTACATGTGTGACACACTTGCGTATGGATAACAAGGCTCACGCGTTCGAAGCGCGACAGCTGCACAAGACCTGCGACAGCTGTCTGAGTTAAATAAAAACAGTCAACAAAAAAAAATATGTCATAGTTAAGTACAATCAAACTGTCAGAATAACACGTCCGATTTAAATTAAATCCAATGCCGGATTTGACTTAAATAAAACTGTCTAATAAAAAAAATGTCGAGTGAATAATTGAAAAATGTCAGATTGGAATAGAACCAAAATGTGAGGGGTAAAGTGAATGAATTGTCAGAATTAAATGAAGTAAAAAAAAAATGGTACGAGTTAAACAAAAATAAAAATGTCAGAATTTAAATGACCGCAATTTGTCACATATGACATACGACGACCCGTCAAATTAAGATGTACGATACACGTCAAATTTAAATTAAAGGAACTGTCAGAATTGAATAAAAGATAAACGTCAAAGTTAAATTAAATACCAATGTCGGATTTCAATGTCAAATAAATGTCAGATTTCATCGGACATAAAATGTCATAAATACAAATGGTATACTGTCCGTGTTGAAATACAAGAACTGTCAACGTAATCTGTCAGCTGTCACAATCATCTGTCACGCGACGTGTTGACGGTGAAGTCAAAATGTCAGCTGTCAACGTAAAACGTCAACTGTCACTTAATGTGTTGACTGTAAAAGTAATATGTCAGCTGTCAAAGTCAAAGTGTAAGCTGTCAAAGTCATCGGTCAGCTGTCACACCTCGAACGCGCCAGCCGTGGCACACGCAGTATGTCACTCATGTTTGCATACGACACAGCCATGGCAAGTTCTGACCTGCATGTTCGAATGTGGATTCAACTTCACAGTCAACGCCACCTTCAAACATGAAAGCCAGAACCCACCACTTAGTGTGCCGTTACACACGCGAGGGGCTTTTCTATGCTCCTCGCCGCGTAAGTAATCGTTTTTTCGTGTCCGCCAACTCCACCATCCTCTCCAATTAGTTACCACTTGCCTCAGTACATTTTTGCCTATATCCGCTGTGTTTAATCTTTTTTGTGGAAGTAACTAATTACCTTATTACCCTTATTTGCTTGAGACTTGCATTGTGCCTAAATGTCGGGACATTTTCGCATAGACTTTTGCAATATCCGTGGACTGAGAGCGAATTTCTTCTCGGTGTATGCATATTGTGCTCTTTATAGGCCTCAAACAATGGCACTAAGTGAGACCCAGGTGGCGGAGGACTCAGATCCACTGGATTTTCATATTCCTGGGTATCACTTACTGCCATTGTTTTCTTCGCATAGGGGCATCGCTCTTTTTATAAGAACAGATGTGGCATACCATTTCGAGCGGGGTCTGAGCGTCACCGATCCGGAATTCAGCTCCATGTGGATGAGGTTCAGAGTTCGTTCGCACTTGCTACATTTTTGTTTCGTGTATAGAAGTCCGAATTTAGGAAGAGAAGACACTTTTGATAAATTTTACTCTCTCTCTGATTCGATTACGCACATGTTGGGGTTGTTTCCTGACAGCGAAATCGTTGTTGCCGGCGATTTCAATGTCCACAACTCGGCTTGGTTATGTCACTCGAGCCACACCACACCTGAAGGACAATATGTTGAGCTTTTTACTGAATCAAACCAATTGATTCAACTAGTGAAGGAACCAACATTTTTCCCACGAAACGCAAAGCCATAATATCTTAGACCTTTTTCTGACTTCTCATCATGAAAAATATGATGTGAGTGTCAATGCACCTCTTGGTAATTCGGACCATTGTACCATCTCCGCTGTTTTTTCATATTCTGACCTTCGCACCTTTACGCCTAAAGGACTCGAAAAGGACTGCATAGTTTTATGAAAGAGCAAATTGGAATGCGTTAAATAATTTTTATCACAACTTCAATTGGAAATTATGTTTCGCTGATAGAAATGTGAATGCAGCGGCTGTCATGGCACAAGAAATTATCTCATTGGGTATGCGGTTTTTTATCCCCAATAAGAAGAATAGCATTAAACCAAAACACCACTCATGGTTTAATGAGACTTGCAGGATTGCAGTCAGGTCCAAAGAGGAAGCCTATCAGAATTGGCGATCTGATAAGAATGCTGATACTAATAGACTTCGCATCGGGGCAAGGAATCGCTGTAACGCAATTTTAAAACGCGAAAAGTTTCTTCACGAAACTCGCATTAGAGTACAGGTTCTTTTCTGCCCTAAAGGGAGCAAAAACTTTTGGTCATTTGTTAAAAGAGTTAAAAATCAAACGTCTTCGTCGATTCCGACTCTTTTAAAAGATGACCAAATCTTCACTGACTCGGTTGATAAAGCGAACCTGTTGGCTGGATTGTTTGCACTCAATTCCACAATCTCGGATAGCAGTCAGCCACTGCCCTTTGTTGGGACTAGTTCTTCTTCAATGAAGGAGATATATTTTCGAACGAGAGCAGTCAAAAGAGTCCTTGCAAATCTTAACATAAACAAAGCCTCTGGTCCTGATGGCATACCCCCAATTGTGCTTAAAACGTGTGCTTCTACACTGGCTTGGCCTTTGCGCAACCTTTTCAACATCTCATACAGGACAGGAGTATTTCCATTTTGTTGGAAGGTCGCAAATGTCCAGCCGATACATAAAAAGGGCGATGCCAGGAATCCTGCAAACTACCGACCCATTGCGATATGCTCTACACTTTCCAAAGTTATGGAGAGCGTAATAAACTTCCACCTAATGAACTATCTGGAGCACAACGAATTGCTAAGTGACCGTCAATATCGTTTTCGTAGGGCTCGGTGTACTGGTGACCTTATGGCGTTCCTTCCAGAAAAATGGAACCAATGCGTTCACCTGTTCGGTGAGAGCAGGGCTGTTGCTCTGGATATTTCAAAGGCGTTTGACCGAGTGTGGCATAAAGCACTCGTCTCCAAACTAATTGCAAACAGTGTCGGTGGTAACTTTGCTCGGTGGATCACGTGCTTCCTTAAGGATAGAACTATTCGTGACGTAATCGACGGCATTTCGTCCAGTGGACACGCCATCAACGCAGGAGTACCGCAGGGTTTAGTTCTATCGCCAACTTTGTTTCTGGTTTTTATCAACGACCTTCTGTCGTTGACTCATAACCCAATTCATTCGATTGCGGACGACAGCAGCATTTGTCATTCATATTTTTTCAAAAAACGCCCGAGTTCTTTGGAGATTGAGAGTAAGAGGCAAAATATGAATGACACACTTCTTAATGACTTGAAAAAAATCTCCGAGTGGGGTCTTGCTAATAGAGTAGAGTCTAATGCAAACAAGACCCAGTGTTGCCTGTAAACCCACAAGCGGATTAACTGTCCCTTAGCTCCCTTGAATATGAAAGGTGTGGATCTTTTGCAGTCAGATGCTCTTGACTTTCTGGGCATGTCGATACAAGCAGACCTTCGTTGGAATGATCACATTTTCCATGTGTCGAAAGAAGCGGCCAAGTGCCTAGGTTTCTTAAAACGGTGCAAGCGATACTTCACCACATCTGATCTTCAAATGATCTATACTTCTTATACAAGGCCTAAAATGGAGTACGATTCGCACATTTGGGCAGGAGTTTTGAGTTCTTATTTGGAGCTTCTGGACCGAATTCAAAGACGTGCGATATATATGATATGATATGAAAACATTTTATCTCCCCTGAGTTCTCTTGGGCATCGGCGTAGTGTTGGTTGCCTAAGCCTTTTGTATAGGTTCTACCATGGGAAATGTTCAAGAGAGGTACATGGCCTGACGCCACCAGTTCGTGTATTTCCTAGGTCTACTCGGGCAGCTTTCCAAGCCCATCCCTTTACCATTGCATCGGTGCCCAATAGAACCACGCATTGCCGAGATAATTCGTTTTTTAGTCGCACGGTAAGATTGTGGAATAATCTCCCTGTGAGCGTGTTCCCCGGCAGTTTTGATCTGTGTCAGTTTAAAGCAAATCTTCACCGTCACTACTCCATCTTTCCACCCTCCAACTAACTATCACCCGTCTTCCGATTTAACGCAATGCTTTCGCATTTAAAGGGGGCATCCCCTGAGCGTTGGTTTAGTTAAAAAAAAAAATTCATTACTGCACTAGGTCAAACGATTTATATAACATCGCGACTGACGTGGAAATGTTGCTGCATTGACTTTGCGAACGCATCATAATTATTAGTTCAACTAGTGAGAATGAAAAAAAGAAAAGAACGCTAACAAAAAAGGACATTGCGCATTTGTTAAATTTATTTGTTGTTAATGAGTAACACTTCTTTGAACTCAACAGCACATAAACTGTGAATTCTTTCGCGAATATTGCTGCAGTGAATCTAGGGACTTGAACCGTGACTCATAACGAAGAAAATAATAACGCACAGTTAAGTTGTTGAAATTATTCTGTTTTATTACTTAAAATTGCCTATATTTATATTAAAATAAGTAGTGCGATTAACAATAAAAAGAATGCAAACAAAAATGCTTACGCTATTATAAGTTACAATTTTACTATATTGTGAGTAACAAACAAACTGCTTACGCTACACATGACAATTTTACTTCCTAGTAACAGACAAAATATTGAATGCGATGCATAGTTCAAGTTAAATTACAACTGCTGATGCGACTAAGAACAAATATAAACAAAATGGTAAATTAGGTCAAGTGCAGCGTTTATAACATTGTTTGTTGTTTGTTTGTTTAGTTGGTCGTAACAACCCGCGTCCGGGTTTCAACCGATCTCATCAGCTCTCGCCAGGCGCCTCTGCTTTGCGCGCGCCTTCTCCAATCGGATACACCAAGTGCGGTTAGGGCTTCCTCAGCCTGGTCCATCCATCGGAGGCATGGTCTCCCTCGTCGTCGTTGACCAGCGACCCTCGCCTCGAGCACCTTTTTCGCTGGAGCTTCGTCGTTAATACGATGGACATGACCCAGCCATCGTAGTCGCTGTACAGTTATACGCCGAACACAGGGCCGAAGATTAGCAATTCTACATGTAATAATATTTAAATTTCAAGACTATGATTGTTAATTAGCACGCCGTGTCGTGGGTTGAATATCTTGGCATTGGCGTAGGGCTTGGTGATGTCTTCTTTTGACCTTTCATCTTCCATAGTCCCCAGGTCATGATGGAGACGATTGCACAAACGGAAACGTAACTAATGATCAGGGGGTGTGTATTTGTGCTTATGATGCCATCTTGTAACGTTGTCCAGTTGATTTTGGCTAGTTGTCGTTGAATGAGTTCAAGCTCATGTATGCTTGGTGTAAACGATACCTTGCTGAGATTATCGCTGGAATATTGTTTTGTCCACCCACTGGACATTCCTAAGGTGGTGCTGTCATATTTGAGCTTTTGGTTGCCTTGTATTCGTATCTGATTGGTTTTGAGTGTGCAATCAGAACGAAGTTCAATCAAGCCGCTGTCTTCTAAAGTTAATTGAAATGGTTCATCACCGCATACTGCGTTCAGTCTACTGGTATTTACTGTGGCATATATCCATTTGTTTGGATGATTCAACTGGAACCATAGAGTTGTATCGTCAATTTTGTTCAAGATGCATCTAGGATTGTCTTGGTTAGTAAACAGGTCTAGTTCACATTTGCTGACTTCAGATAAGGTATTGTATGTTGCCTGTTTAACTGTGCACAGAAGTTCATTGTTGCTCAGTGCTAGGCAAGTATCTACTTCAGATTGAAGCAACGGAAAATACTCGTCATGGTGCGGGCTGATTGATAAACAGTCTGTGGATAATTTTACTGCTGATAGTGAGCCGTTTATCAGAGCCATGATTGGGATGAGATGTAGTAGCTGAAATTCTCTGGAATCTGCTAGCGGAAGATCAATGCTAAAAACAACGTGGTCCTTTGCAACTACTCCAGTAATCTTTAATAGCTGGTAGAACTTGAGCAAATCATCCGGACGCATCGGCAGCTGTAAGTGTAAAGGAAGATGAGCCTTAATCTTCAATATTTCATCATGCAGTTGTTACGGAGTGAGCAACAGAGGGTTGACTTTTAGAACGTCCATAATCGAATCGTGCGTGCGTTGCAAATTGGATGTGATGATGACCAAATGAACCGAAATCATGAGAATCGCCTACGCTACGTGTATTTCGTTAAATGGCCCAGTTGCATTGTTTCCATAGAGTAAGGTGTGGATTTTGGTTGTCGATTTCGTCAAACTTCGCTTGTGTGCTTAGTTGATTTGTTTTAATAGTATTGATTGTAGAATCAATCAGCGATGTTTGATTTTTCATGAGTCTTTCCAAATGTATGTCGTTTCTCTTGAGTCCGTTTATGGTTTCGGACATAGTTGTTTCATAGTTTGAGTCCAGCACTCCAAATAGTGAGTGAGCAATATTTCCAACTATGTTGATGGCACCTCTTTTAGATCTTCGAAATGATAGGATGTTTAGTTTTATGTCCAGTTCATCTGTCAGTTCTGTTCTTATCTGATCAAAGTAGTTCAGCATTGGTTGGCATTTGGTGTTACCTGATGCATTGTCGCACAGTTTCTGCAAAGTTACTGTGCCGTCATGTAGAATGTTGAGTTTGCCCTGATATGGTTTGAGGTCATAGTAAACTATTATGTTCCAATTGGCAGTCGTACGTTTAATGGTGCTGAGTTGTTCAAAACAGATTCCTGGTTTGTTTTTGAACCGTGTAGTGTTGAAAGGTCTGCATAACGCAATAGGCAGCAGAAGTAGGGTCAAAATGGTGACCAATAAACCTGAACTGAGATCGTTTGGACGGAGTTGGTTCGATGTCCGCTAATTCAGTTTTCTTTATTCGGCGAAGGATAATGCTGATGATTAATGAAGTCTTGGAAGAATCTTGAACGTGTACTTCTTCATTGTCATTGGATCGGTGTAGGTGATCATTTTCAGAGTGCTTCACTTGGTTGTCAGCTATATTTTCTATATTTTCAGAACATACTGAAGCTAATCGATGAACCGCCCGTTTGAATATACCGTTTTGAGTTTTCACGTCGCAGACTCGAACTAACCCGTCGTCGCCCGTATAAATCTTGATGATTCGACCAAGTGGCCATTTTACACTGGAAGGTTATCATTCTTAATGATGATCATCGTGTTGATTTGTATATATCTGACAGGACATTGCCACTTGTGTTTTTGTTGCAATTCAGGTAGATATTCCTTGGAACATCCTTGCCAGAAGTTATGTTTTAGCTCTGAAACTCTTTGCCATCTTTCAGACATCTTTAATTCTGGAGCCTGGGCGTAAACGTCAACTTTTGATGTCAATTCTTCTCTGATGAGGAAATGTCCTGGAGTGATCGCATTTAAATCATTTGGGTTGGATGAGCTGGGCGTCAGAGGCCGTGAATTTAAGATGGCTTCAATTTCTATGATAATCGTTTCAAGTTCCTCGTACGTGAGAGAAGCTGTGGATACATTCCTGACTAATAAATATTTTGCAGATTTTACTGCAGCTTCCTATAAATCTCCAAAATGTGGAGACCTGGGTGGAATGAAATTAAATTCAATTCCCTTCTCACTGCAAGCTCCAATAATTCAAGCTTGTTTTTTGCACCAACAAAATTCGTTGCATTATCACAATATAATGCCTTGCAGTGCCCCCTTCTTGCGACAAATCTTTTTAATGCCCCAATGAAAGCATCTGTTGTTAATTCAGTTACGAGTTCCAAATGAACTGCCTTTGTTGCAAAGCAGCAAAACACAGCAAGATACGCTTTCTGAGGTCGCTTTCCACGTGTTTTAAAATGAACCGAAAATGGTTCGCAATAATCAACGCCAGAGTTTAAAAATGGTCGGGCCGGATTAACGCGTGTCGCTGGAAGATTTCCCATTACTTGTTGGTACAGTGTTGGCCTTGCTCGTGTGCATTTTACGCATTGCTGGACTACGGCTCTGACTTGCGCCAGTAAGGCTTGGGGCCACAGTGGTAGTTATTCTGGTGTATTTTTTCTATCAAAAGCTTTACAAGTGGATCGCTGCCTGGTAAAATCATTTGATGTTTTGCATCAAATTGCTGTGATGATGAACTTATCCGTCCTCCTACGCGAATTATGCATTCTTCGTCGAGGAATGGTGTCAGAGAGCTAAAATTATTTGTCTTAGGTACAAATTGTTTCTTTATTAAAATCCTTTTTAACTCCTGAAAATCAGATGCCTGAATTTGTCGTATGATAACCTTTAGAGCTGCATCAAGTTCCAGTGGTGAAAGTTGAAGATATTCTTGCCGAGCTTCTTTATGTTGTTTTGCGTGTCTTGCAAATCGTAGTACATACCCAATGACTCGTTGTACTTGTGAAAACGAATTTTTTGAGTCAATTGTGTAGACCCATGGATTCTCTTGGGTAGCTACCGCAATGACTGCGTTGTTTTCACATTCATCTCTGACTTCGTCTTCAATTTCTACTTCCCTTTTTAAATGAATTGGCCACAGTGCTTTTGGTTGATAGAGGAACATTGGACCGTAAAACCACATGCTGCATGTTGAAAATTCACGTGGTTTTATTCCTCTTGAAAGGATGTCAGCAGGATTTTGTTTGGATGGGACGTGACGCTATTGATGTGGTAACGTCAGTCGAAGGATCTTGGCTATACGATAAGCCACATAAACTGGTAGTTTGCCCGGATGATTTTGTATCCAAGAAAGTACAATGTGAGAATCTGTTCAAAAATACGACGCCTTATCCTGATAACCTAGGTCTAGCTTTACTCTAGCCATGAGTTCGGCTGCTAACAATGCTGCGCATAGTTCCAATCTAGGAATTGTTTGTTGTTTGATTGGTGCTACCCTTGACCTTGCGCATAATCCTTCTGGGCCGTTCTAATATACAATGCTGCTTGATATGCCTTTTCTGATGCACCCGAAAATGCGTGTAGCTGAACATCTTTGCAGTCTTGGTTAAAAAATACATGTCTGGTAACGGTTGTATTGTCCAATGTGGATAAATCTTCTCGATACTGTGCCCACTGAATTCTTATGTCTGCTGGCAATTCTTCATCCCAATCAAGCTTTAGTTGCTAAGCCCTTTGTAGCTGAATTTTTCCAGTACCTAATACTGGACAAATGATGCCTAAAGGATCGTAGATATGCGCCAGATCAGAACTCATGGTTCTTTTTGTTGTGTTGGTTTGTTCACGCACGTTGGCCTTAATGCAAAATGAATCCGATTTTGGCAACCACAACAGACCCAATGTTTTCGACGATTGTCTTTCTCCTGATTCAAAGTTGAGGTTGACTTCTTAGGCTTCTGGATATATCCCACGCAAATGTTTGGGATGCTTTGCGCACCATTTTTTAAGGTTCATTCCGGCTTCGCTGAGAATTGTAATTAGTTGTTGCTGAATTTTTAGAGCTTCATATAATGTATCTGCACCGATCAAGCCATCATCTACGTAGAAATCGTTCCTCAGAGATGTTGCTCCACATTGAAACTTATTTTTATATTCATCTGCCAGTTTCGTCAAACAACGCGTTGCTAAATATGGAACAGCTCTGGGGCCATATGTTACTGTATTTAATTGATAAACCTTTAGTTTATCTGTAGGATTTTTTCGCCAAAAAATTAGTTGTAAATTTCTATCGTCCTTGTTGATCCAAATTTGACGATACATCTTTTCTACATCAGTTTTAAGAACATACTTATGCATTCTAAAACGCAATAAAATTGAAAATAATTCCCTTTGAACCTTGGGACCATTGAACATTATGTCGTTTAATGATGGTCCTGACTGGTTGTGTGCTGATGCATCGAACACTACCCGTAGTTTCGTGGTTGAACTGTCTGGTCTTAACACACAGTGGTGAGGTATGAAGTAGTGATGAAGTAGTGATTTAATTTCCTCGGCGTTCACTTGGGACATATATCCTAATGCCTCATACTCTCTCATGAATGAAACGTATTGCTCCTTTAAAGCCCGATCACTGGCCAGACGTTGCTCAATGTTCGTAAATCTTCTGTAGGCCAACCCCTTTGAATCTGCCACTGTTGATGAATGATTTCTTAAGGGTAATTTTACAACAAATCTTCCGTTGGTTGCTCGAGTAGTATGCTGCAAAAAATGTGATTCACACAGCAGTTCGTCTTCTGTGAGCGACGTTTCTGTATCCGGTACTTCTTCTGATTCCCAAAATTTTAATATGGCTTCCTTGGTAATTTAATATGGCAATTCCTTGGTTGAACAAATGCCACATATTGCCTTCTTTGAATCCAAAGTGTCCACATTACCAGCCACAATCCATCCAAGTACTGAGTTCTGCAAACTTGGAAGATTGCCTGGCAATTTAATTTTTCCATCAGTGAGTAGCTCAAAGAAGGTTTCTGCTCCCAACAAACGGTCGATTCGCCTGGCTTGTTATATTCAGGATCGGCGAGATTAATATCTTCTGGTAGTTCCCAGCCTTCTATATTCATGTAATGACCTGGCTGATCTGATACAATTTTTGGTATTATATGCGCTTCGACTTCCTTGCTGAAGTTATTATACATTGATTTCAATTGAATTGATGTCTGGTGTCTCATTTTTGTTTCGTTGGCTCCCACGCCTTCTATATTCATTGAAATTGTTTTGGACCTCCCACCCAGCCTTTTGAATAGTCTGTCTGTTATGAAATTGATTTGAAAGCCAGAGTCTAGAACTGCTCGACACTCAACATGCATTCCATTTTGCAATAAGCCTAATGCGTGCCGTTCCCAACAGCACATAACTTGTGTGTGTGTTAGAGTTGTTGGCCAAAAGATTTACTTTGTTGATTGATTCTTGTGAAGGCGATTGCTGATATGCCTGCGTCATTGCTACCTTGAGCCTAGGAGCCGGATTCTCGTTTGGATAATGCATCAATGTGTTGTGTTTTTTTGGAGCATCGTGTGCAATTTCGTAACTTGCAGTCGTTAGGACGATGACCAGATTTTAGGCAATTTACACAGAGATTGTGGGTTTTGATCCAATTCCATTTTTGTTTGATGTCTGCATTCAAAAACATTTTGCATGCGTAGATTTTGTGATCAACTTGTTTGCAAATCACGCACCTTTGTTCGCTTGTTGGCGAATTCGTAACGGCAGCACACGTTCGTGTTGACGATGTTTCTCCTTTTCCTCGGGCTTCGAAGGACTGGAACCTGCGTTCAACAAACATCAGAAATTCATCAAGAGTTACCAGTCGCTTATTGTTATCCAAGCCTTGCTCAAATGCAGTTTGAGAGTTCTGATCCAATTTTTGTAACAATAAATGAGTTAATACTGCATCCCAATGATAAACTGGAAGTCCTTGTGCCTGGAGTCCATGAACGCATTCCTTCGTTATGTCATGAAGTGCCTTCAACGCGGATGATGCAATGTTGTCACTAAAAGTCTTTTGTTGTCGTAACGACTAATGAGTATTGACCATGCAATTGGATAGTTACTTCCTGTTGCTGGAAGGTGTTTTATCAAATTTTTGTGTTCGCTTTCCAGGGATGTTGTTAAGTAATGCATTTTTTTTGCATCACTTATAGCCGCATTGTGGATTAGTTCTGTGTACAAATCCTTGAATGTCACCCATTGCATGTAATTGCCATTAAACTTTGGCAATGTAATCTTTGGTAAGAAAACGCCTGTGTCTGTTGACGTTGATCTTCTCGGCGATTTGAAGTTCTGCTCCACCGTCATGTGTTGATGGAGTTCGATCAGTGCTTCTTCTGCCCTCGTTTCGAGTTCGTAAAAAGTCTGCAAAGTGTAGTCTTCGATGACGTCGTCCTCTGTTGATTCCCACTGAGCCGCATTGTTCTTCGCCAGATCCATCATATGTTTCTCAATTATAGCTGATTTAATGGTGTAATATGATTGAGGATGGTCCATGTTAGTTTGTGTCATTACTTCAATCAGGTTTTGTCCAAAAGCGTGTATCAAAGTGCGTTGGCTTCGTAGGAGTTGCCGCCTTTCCGCACTACGCCCAGTGCTCTTAATTGACTAACTCCTTGTCCCTGCTTGTGGTGGTTTCAGTGTTCCTTTGGGTTGACTGGCAGCACCGTCGTCTAAATTTAGCAATTCCATGGCGTTGGTTTCAAATAATTTTGAATATTTAGTCACAACTGCTTGAATCCTCTGAAAATAGTTCCTTGTGAAATACTCGTCGTCTTCCGGCTTACTTTCCAACGCCAGAATTGCTTCATGATAATGGAAAAACTCATTTCACCAGCTATTAAATTTTTCTAGCCGCTTCGAATAGTAGATGGACGTTTTCCGATCCTTTGAATCCTTGGTAACGTTGGTTGCCAGATTCTCAATGTCCCGCCCCACACTGTATTGAGCCTGGACCAGTTGTTCGAAATCCATTGCTTTGGAGGTTCAACTGGTGCACCTGTGTTGCAATGCCTTAGGTTGAGTACCGATTGTTTTGTTTTTATGAATTAAAGTCGCGACGGACTTGCGCGGTCACACTGCTCAACGACGTGCTCAACGAAGTTCTTCACTTGAAGGATCACGTCGGGGTCACCAAAATGTTAATGAGTAACACTTCTTTGAACTTAACAGCTCGTTTCCTCGAGCTCCTAGGCGAAGCATAGGGCCAAGTAAGTATAAAGGGTGGTTAAATTTTAAGGGCCGATGTTGAATGTGAACCAGACCTAAACGTCAAGTATTTTTCTGCATTTCATTTGACATTTCTCAATTTCAGACTAACTCAATTTGAACGATGGAAAGATACACAATCGAGCAACTCGTTAAAAATATTCAGGCTTATTATGAAAATGGGCGTTCAAATCAAAATCCATATCGTGCACTTCGTGATTTTTTCGGTCAATTTAATCGTCGAAATATGTGTACAATCGGAAAAATCGTGCAAAAATTTGAGCAAACCGGGTCTGTAGAAGAAGTGAAAACACCAGTGCATGCTCGTAGAGCTTGTACTGCAGAAAATATTGCTGCTGTTCGCGATAGTGTTACTGAAGAGCCGTCCACCTCAACTCGTCGTCGTTGATGAACATTATGCATAAAGACTTATGATCATTGCGGTTGCAACAGGACTGTGCCACTTGCCACACAGCTAGGTTAGGTTAGGTAAGTAGGGTCGTGCACCGTTACCGGCGCTTCCGCGGGGCCTGTAGGTCCATTGCGAGTCCCTTTTTATGTTTGTGGTACCATTTTAAAACCATTGTTCCTATTTATTCCTCATACCATCCTGTGCTTTTTATGAACCTCCAGATGTCTAGCAGTGGTGTGTTCATTCACTCTTCCAAGTCTGTGAAAAATCTGTTCCCCATATATCGGAGTCGACAATTCTGTAGATTTAGACATTCACATAGGAGGTGAGTTATTGTTTCAGTTTCTTCCGGATCCTTGCAGCTCCGACAAAAGTTTGGCGCTGCTATGCCCATTCTATTAGCCATTACCCCAATGGGACAATGTCCTGTTAGAACTCCAACAAGAATCCGGATTTCCCGCTTAACCAAAAGTAGAAGGCTTTTAGTTCTCTTTTCATTTAGTTCCGGCCAAAGCTTTCGAGATATGTTGCAGTCACCTCTGGATGCCCAGTTTGTGTTAGCAATATCTCTGGCTTTAAGATCTATACTCCTTTTGACGACGCCTATTGGAATGTGCATCTATGTATCAGCACTGTTTGTACTTGCGGTTACTCCACGCCTTGCCAGTTCATCTGCTGCGTCGTTCCCTTCAATATTGCTATGTCCGGGATCCCAGCAGAAAGTGACATTATGGGTATTGCAGATGCTGTTTAGTGCCAGTTTACAGTTTTGCACTGTTCGAGCCTTCGTTGTTTTACTGTTCAATGCTTTGATGGCCGCTTGGCTGTCCACAAAAATTACTACCCTTGTGAGGGTAAGATTTTTCCTGTAAATGACCTGTGCAGCTTTTTCAATAGCATATATTTTTGACTGAAAAACGCTACAATAATCAGGGAGTTTGTAACACTCTTTGATTTGCAGCGTTTCACAGTATACACCCGATCCAGTTCCGTTTTCCATTTTGGAACCATCAGTATAAAATTGGAGATTGCCGTAGCATTCAATAGCCGTTTCTTCCCATTCTTGTCTGCTGGGAATGGGTGTGGTGTATTCTGTACCAAATCTCACACTGGGTATGATATAGTCCGTTGCTCTTTTTGATTCCGCGGTTCCAAAGAGATTAAGAATAGATGCATGTCCGAATGTGCTGCTTTTCCAGGCTCGTGATTCGTTGAGGCGAATCGCGCTCTTGGTCGCCAAACATTTAAGGAATTCTTCTATGGAAAGAAGATTTAGCATCATTTCCAGACCCGGCTGTGGCGTAGATCTCATGGCTCCTATTACTCCTATGCCAGCTAACCTTTGTACTCCTGCTAGGGAGCTAAGGTAGCTCTTTTTGTGCGCTATCGTCCACCATACGAGAGAGCCGTAGGTAAGAATGGGTCTCACGATCGCTGTATACATCCAGTAGATTATGTGCGGTCGCAGTCACCATTTCCTTCCAAATGCTCTCTGACATACGTATAAAGCGCACAGTGCTTTTTTCCTTCTTTCCTCTGTGTTGCGTTTCCAGCTCAGCTTATTATCAAGGATAATTCCAAGGTATTTGGCTTCCGTGGAAAGCTTCAGAGTTACTTCGTTGAGTTTCGGTAATGTGAACTATCTATTTTCTTCTTCTTGTGAACAGAACGAGTTCGGTCTTTATTGGGTTCCACACAGCTAACGAAACAATGGCTCTTTTGCGCGACAAATTCAATGGCCGTGTTATCTCACGTGGTGGCGATGTCAATTGGCCGCCAAGATCATGTGATTTCACACCGTTGGACTTCTTTCTTTTTGGTTATTTGAAAGAAAAGGTGTACGTCGATAAGCCAGCAACAATTCAAGAGCTAAAGGATGAGATAACTCAGCACATTAACGGCATAGGACCTCACTTATTCCTCAGCATCATCGAAAATTTGGACTATCGGATGGAGGTGTGCGGCCGAGATCGCGGCGGCCATTTGGCCGATATTTTGATACATACATAATTGAACCATACCAGTATTATCATAATAAAAAGAAATGACAATAATTTCCTAAATAATTTGTGATTTACTCAAAATCAACATCGGCCCTTAAAATTTAACCATCCTTTATATAGTATAGAATGAATTTTGAATAAAAACAGTCTCATGTGAAGTGTGAAGCCTAATGTTTTTCTCTTCAAGAAAAAGAGTTTCTATTTTCAAGTACGGCGTAAAGCCATAATAAAAAAAAAGCCAATTAAATTGACATATAAGAACAGTTAGGACTTTCAAATAATAATAGTAGTTTTAATTTGAGTTTCACCACATGGCGATCCTGCCCAACCATCCTGCCTTCTGATCCTGCCATCTTGATACTGCAACAACCCTGCCCAACTGCAACGAACTTTTCTGCCAGGGTATATCTCGCCGGATAGCCAGGGTTCTCACAAAACTGTTTTTTTTCCAATGATTTAAAAAGAACTAATTTTAATGTTTATCATTTAAATCTTGTTATTTTTATTTAGTACTTTATTTTCACAAATTGTTAAATATTATTTAATGTTTTATTTTTAAAATAAATTATTTTCGCAGTGTAAACATTTTCTTTCCCCGTGTAAAACTTTTCTTCGCACTACACTAATTTCTCCAGTGTACTTTATTATTATTTACATTCATATTATTCATAATTATTATTTACATTATATTTACATTTTATACATGTATTTTTTCAGTGTACAGTTTTTTCTTATATTCAAAATAGTCTCCGGTTGCCTCCTGATTTGTCCGGGGGTTTTCCGCGTCCCGTGTGTTTTCCTGCTGGGTTTCCGCGCTCTGACTTGGCAATTTTACAGAGAATTTGGGTGGATATGTGGAAAAGGTTAAGCTCTACTTCGTTGTTGGACTACCGCCTGAAAAGGCCTGTATTCGAGTTTCCTTTATTTATATATAAAGGGTGGTTAAATGATTTTGAATAAAACACAAATTATTTAGGAAATTATTGTCATTTCTTTTTATTATGATAATACTGGTATGGCTCAATTATGTGTTTAACAAAATCTCGGCCAAATGGCTGCCGCGACCTCGGCGACACACCTCCATCCGATGGTCCAAATTTTCGATGACGCTGAGGCATAAGTGAGGTTCTATGCCGTTAATGTGCCGAATCATCTCATCCTTTAGCTCTTGAATTGTTGCTGGCTTATCGACGTACACCTTTTCTTTCAAATAACCCCAAAAAAATAACTCCAAAGGTGTAAAATCACATGATCTTGGCGGCCAATTGACATCGCCATGTGCCTCATTACTGAAGATGATTTTCTTCGAAAATTGATCATCCATTGTTGCCATTTCTTGCCACCATTCTGACCATTGACGACGCTTGAAATGCTCAAGAGGCTTTAGCTCTTGAGTCAATTGCACCTTAAATGCGTGTAAATGCAAGTCTTCAACACGCAGAATGTTCATCAACGATGAGCGTGAGAGGTGCAATTGTTGATCACGATGACGAGTTGAGGTGGACGGTTCTTCAGTCACACTATCGCGAACAGCAGCAATATTTTCTGCAGTACGAGCTGTACGAGCATGCACTGGTGTTTTCACACTTCCTACAGACCCAGGTTGATCAAATTTTTGCACGATTTTTCCGATTGTACGCACATTTGGACGATTAAATTGACCGAAAAAAATCACGAAGTGCACGATATGCATTTTGATTTGAACGTCCATTTTCATAATAAGCCTGAATAACTTTAACGCGTTGCTCCGATTGTGTATATTTTCATGGTTCAAATTGAAGGCCCAACCAAAATAGACGAGCTGCTCCGTAACAAGTAGCGACGAAAAGGTTCGCTTTAATGCAATTCAATGTTGTTGCCCAAAATGAACAAACGTAATGTAACGAAGCTGAACGAAACAGCTTGTCCATACGTTTTGTTCCGTAAGAACCGTACTGCTAGCGTCTCAACTCGTCAGACGTTCGGCAAGTTGCAATCGTCTCGTTTTGTGTATTTTGGTTCAGCCTTGAGTTAGTCTGAAATTTAGAAATGTCAAATGGAATGCAGAAAGAAGCTTGACGTTTAGGTGTGGTTCACATTCAACATCGGCCCTTAAAATTTAACCACCCATTATATATAGATTAATTACTGTCTGAAAAGGCCTGTAATCAGTCTTCTATATATATATTTTTATGTTAGCTTGGTTACCGTCTGACCATGAGCAGACATGGCAGACGAGGCATGTAACCAAGAGCTAATTACTTTTTAGAGAGGTACCGTCTGAAAAGGCTTGTACCCTGGAATAGGATGAGGAAGAGAGGTCTTAAAAAGGGTTACACTTAGCGAAACTGTTCGTCAAACGGTAACCATTTTCGAACCAGTACGATAGTTAAGAAGCTGGTTTGACAGTTTGATGAGCCTGTTGGCTCTGTTCCCAAAATATTTTGGTTTTCTTCGTCGAACAAGGGTTGCTGTCGAACGTGTTTTATTATTCGAACGTAAACTTCATACCTTATGAAATTCCGTAGAGAAAACATGACCAGCATAAAACCTTATCGTTTATGTTGGTGCGCTACTAATGTCTATAACAAAATATAGTAAAAAACAACCAAAATAAATCGCTTGTTCGACGCACAGGTCGGTCTAATTTGAACGCCAACTTTTAGCAACAGGTTGGCTTTGCCATTTTGTTCGACGAACAGGTTCGCTAATGTGTAAGCCCTTTTACCTTGCTGACGATCAGAGATCCAAGAGACTGATTATGACAAGTTCGCCCCTTTTTATATTCTCCAAACATCGCCTGTGCTAACGGTACCTTGTTTGTGCATCACAAATCTGCACAATTGTTATTCTAATATAACTGCTGTTATGTCCCACTGTCCATGAATGCTTATGCTGATTTTGTTTGAGATGTATTCCTCTCTGGCCTTGAGTGCGTACGTTGACCCTGCCTGCTATGCATCTGCATTCGGCCTTGAATGCGTATGTTGACCCTTGCTATGCGTTTGTTTTCTTCCGGCTGCTTGTGTGTGTGTGTTGTTGTTGCTTCTTATGTACTTGTTTGTACCCACGATTCTAAGTGCATGCATTTAATTGTTTGTTTGAATGTTGTTGTTAGTATTCGTCATAGTTGCGGCATAAATATTTAACTCTTTTCTTTGAGTATGTTATGTTGTTGTTGTTGTTGTTGTCGTTGTTGTTGTTGTTGTTGTTGTTGTTGTTGTTGTTGTTGTTGTTGTTGTTGTTGTTGTTGTTGTTGTTGTTGTTGTTGTTGTTATCAGCTGGTCAATTTTTCATATAATTTTATGTTACATATAAACTCAGTAAATTTTATGTAAACTCATAAACTCAATTGTCGTAATTGTGGCTGCTATATTACCGCTTGCTGTTGCTGTTGTATTACGCTCGCTGATGTTGTATTTATGCTTGCTGTTGTTGTTGCTATTATGACCGCTTTTCTTGAAATTATTGGTTCACAGGAAGATACAGAAGATACTTTCTGTACCAATTCAACCAGAAGATTATAAATTTTTTCATGCAAATATTACACTGGGCACGATGACAAAGTTGTGTCTACGCAGGTTAATTTACCTAAAATACCAAACTACTAAAAAAAAAAATCGAAGAGGAAATAACCCAACTGCTAGTCATAATCGGCCTTGTTATGCTATAAGATTATTTGCATCCTTTAAGACGCAACCAAGATATTGTAATTAACACTCTAATATCATTAATATCTTATTGCTACGTTTGCGTGCTACAGACACATCCACTAATTGAGGTAGAACCACTGCTCAAAGCGATGCGCTACACAGCAGAACTCCTGAACGAAAGTATTCCGAAAAATGTACAAATATTCTGGCGGCATAATAACGATCAATGAGATAAAAAACCAAATTAAAAGTAATTAAAAACTTTCAATTAACAGTATTAGTATTTAATGTTTTGTATAAAATATGTAAATCTATAAAATTTTATAATATTATCAACTCATTTAGTTTTGTTGTTATTTGTTTAACTTTTAAATATATTCTAAAATATATTTATATAAATAAAAATACTATTTTTCACTTTCTGCAAATACTAATTTAAGCTAAATTTTTTTTTTCTTAAATAAAATTATAGTTGTGTGCATACATCAGCTTCAACACCCAAAAATAATATCAGAAATATTAATAAATATAATTTAAATAAATAAAAACAAAAATATGAATGTACATGTTAAATTTAATAATTAAGTAATAATGAACTTAATTAATTATTATTGCAATTAAATAATAAATAATAATGAATTAATATGTTTAGTTGAGAAATATAAAATTTATCACAGGAAGGTAAGACAATGAAAAGTGGTTAAATTACGATATTAAGAGACTTATTTATACATGATTATTTCTATTTAGTTTTCCAACTCCAATTTAGTTTAGAGTGGCAAACAAGCAAAAAACAGATAAATATAAATGAACAAATAATCGAAGAAAAGCTATTACGTCAAATTATTCATTATAGTACCCCAATGAATTGCACCCCAGTAGAAGAGATAAGGAATAAACTTTTTCAGACCATACCTATTTAATAAAAAAATTTATAGTAGTCACTGACCATAGACTTTTGGTATCGTTAGTTTCTCACAGAAATCCATCGTCAAAAATTACAAGAATTCGAGAAGACCTGTCAGATTATGATTTCGAAATTGTGTACAAACAAGGTAAGATAAACACAAAAATATTGATATATAATCAAATTTTCTAAAAACTGGTACGCTCTTCTTAAAAATGAGTTATCGAATATGGAAATTGAACTTAAATTACGAGAGTTCAATACATTTTTTTTGTATATTTTCACTACATTTTTTTAAGGATTTTAAAAAAAAGTCTAGTTTCAGCAGCTATTTTTTATCCGATTTTTGATTTTTAATTTTTTGCAGAAAATAGCTCAACACTATTTTTAGTTCATTTTTGGATAAAAAATTGATTTTTCAAAATTTTTATTTTTGGGGAATTTTTTCAAAGAAATACTCAAACTCGATATTTCCTAAAAGGCATACTTCTAGCAAAGAATTTCATAATGACAAAATTATTAAACGTAATCTCACCATTTTTTCTATCTGTATTAGGTTTAGTTTTAAAAAATATTTTTTTTTGTCGTAGACTTGTTGTGCAAATTATAATGCCACTAATATCTTTTGCTGAAACTGTTTATTGTCAACTTGACTCTATAAACAAACACAAAGTATACGACAAGCTATAAATGTCGTTTAACAGTGCAGCAAGATCCGTCTATGGTATTCATCGTTATGATCATATTTTCTCTACCTTTATATTTCCTTGTCTCAAAACTTATATTACATATAATTGTTTTACTTTTACTTACATAAAATACATAAAGTACTTACATAAAATAGGTACCCACAGATACTTATTTTTTAATGATAATTTAATTCATCTTTGTCTTAGTTTTATTTAATTTATTATAGCTTCATTATTCATTATTTTTTTATTATTTTTAATACCATAATAGTTTCATTAATCATTATCTTAAGTCGTCTTACATTGTTATTATATTTCCAATGATGTACTATAAAAGACCCAGACTTATTGTACAAATGAAATCAAATTAAGAAATAAAAAAAAAAACATTAAAAAATCATAACTCGTGTAATTTATGATGTTTGATAGCTCATTTCAAATAAAAATGAAATAAAAAACGAAGTGCGTACCAGTTTTTAGAATATTTGAATTTAAAAAGAAATTGGTTTGGATCGTTATACATATATACCCATATACACCCAGACCCATATATAGAGTCACTAAGGGCACATTTAATTTTTTTTTTTGTTGAAATTTTTAGACATTACATTTGCATCATAAAAAAACAATCTAGAGCAGTGATGCACAGCGTTGGCAGAGCTTCCAATACGAGCGCAACATTTTTTGTCTTAGTATGTGTGTACAAGCAGAACATTAAAAAACCCTTTACAAACAAGAACTGATTCTCTGCTAGCGTCGCAGAACTTCGGTAGCTTCGCACACGCGACTTGTATGTGATAGCCGAGAGGCTCCGTAAAGCTCACGTGTGCATGATTGATCACGAGCTATGCACATGTCAATTATAAAAAAAAAAACAAAATATGGGCCACTGTTATATGCGTAGTATATTTATTAAATAAGTAATCAGTAAATTAAATCAACTATGTTTTAGATTATAAAATGGTTTTAATTTTTCTTGGCTTTTTCGACCTAATTTCGATTACATTTTTGCACGTAACTTCAACGTCACAATGCACGTTCAACAACGCCAACCCGTTCAATCGGCCTTCATTTGTTTTGCTTCGCAGATACGTTTTTAATCTGCGCAGAGATGAAAATAAGCGTTCGCTTAAAGCCACGGAAATCGGAAGGGTTGCGTGCGCAAATTAGTAGGAGCCGATGTATTGAAGGGTAGAATTCCTTGTTGCAGTTGTTGAAAGCATCAAAATCTTATAAGTGTCTGCAAAAATACGGAGTACATATGAACCGCACTGTGTGGTATTTGGATATATTTGACCCAAAAAAGTGTTTATGCGACTTCAGGTTGCGGTTGTATGTATGGCTGTTTACAGCCAAAGGCGCGATATCGAAAAAAAACATAAATAAACAGAAACTGGGGCCTTATTCTTTAACTGTGCAAAAAGCAGTGTACACTAAATATTATGTACACACAGTTTCCGATTCACTAGCTTTGAAAATGAGTTTTTAACTTTTAAAAAGTGTACACAATCAGTAAATTTTATTCACTCAGAGTTTTTCTATGAACTTTTGATTTTTGTTGTAAAATTATTGTTGTAATATACCCGGCGTAGTTTGGGACTGTATTTTTAAAAATTTTGTGATCATTCAAGGAATAATTTATTTTCTTCATACAATCAAATAATATTTTTCTATAGTGATGTTTATTTATATTTACGATTGAATTAGTTATCCCAAAAATTCAAATTTGGCCATCACTATTTTGAAATCGAAACCCACAAGTTTTTATTCAGCAGCTTTTCACTTGAAATTAAAAAGTGTGCACTAGGGCTTGGAATTCCGAGATCCCGAAATCCAGGGATTCCATACAAAATTCTAGTCCCGGAACCCCGGGGTAATGGACCCTAAATCCCGGGATTTTATTCACAGGGAAAAATTAAAATTTTCAGCTACTATAAATGCCACTGCAATGTAAACAATGGCATTTTTATTATCAAATCACCATTTTTTTTATTTTTATGCACAAATGTTATAAAAGTTACTGTAAAACTGTTGGAACTTTAAAACCCTTAAAAATTACTGTAGAAGTTTTGTGTCGTAGAGACATGGATTTGTGCTTTTAAGTTAATCGCTATTAAAAGCACTTTAAGATCGAATAAAATAACGATAATAACCAATCTAATTAAAAAAGTCTACATGTCGTCTACATTTCGACATGTATTCAGTTTCGTTAATAATAAACAGAAGTGGTGTAGATATTAAATGGATTTTCAGAAAAACAATATAATTCAACTTTAAGTTGTGTAAGCGACTTCAGTTGTTCAGAATCACTTGAATCCCTACAAAATATGCTGGACAATACAATTATGGAACGTGATTCACCAAAAATTCCACAACAGAACTCCGCTATTCACAGCTACGACGAAATTCTGATGTAGAAGATTGACTTCTTCATTTTTGACTGCCAAAATTGCAAAACTTGTTCGAATATTTGCTGTCAATTTCTTCAAATAGCATGGAGTCTGAAAGGTCTTTCTCTACCTCAGGATATATCTGTAATCAAGGGCGATCTAGTTTATTGGATGAGACAATGGATGCCTTAACCTTTTAAGATTTTTCTTCAAAAATTGTTGAGAATTGCTGTTCATCTAAGTTCATCTAATAGTTTTATTAATTTGATCTTATACTATACTCCTTGGAAATCGATATTTTTCAATCGATTTTCATTTGTTTTTGTTGTTATCTTCAAAGACTATGTTAACTTAGTTTTTTTTTCAGCTTTAATAGAATTTCGTGAGTAGAAATAGTTTTTTTTACTATAAAAAGAAAATTTTATTCACATCATACTTTTAACTAACTACAATTTATGTTAAAATATTTATGTTGTTGTTTTGTTTAACTTATTTACGGTTTCTTTTTTTTTAAGTTTATTATAAAGTGAAATATAATATAATGTTTTTTTAATATCTTTTGTTATCATTCTGAAATAAATGTTAATCTTATTGGTAAATGTTAAAAAATCATAACATTTCTTGTTAAATTATTTCATTATTTATATTATTATTATTATTATAGTATTTAAATATTAAAAAATTTAGCATATATCTATAATTAAGGACCGTAAAGGTTTCGATTTTTATTAAAAAATCATTATTTATAATCGTTATTTTCTTATTCAATTTGGTTTATTGGGTGATTTATATTTCTCAATCGATCAATCAATTAGCAAGTATTTCTCCTAAATATACAAAATGGGATTTCAGAATTCGTGTTTATCTTCCAATTGTTGTAAAATTAACAGATAGAGTTATTAATGGTCCTTGCTTTTAATTTTTAGAATAGTAAAATAATTTTTTTGCTTCTGATGTTATTATTTTACAGTTTTGGCATTTCAGGATCCCGAAAAAATCCCGGGATCACAAATTTCAAATTCCGAAATCCCGGGATATCCCAACATCCCTCGGAATTGAAAGCCCTAGTGTGCACTTGGAGTGAATATGAAATTTTTAATTTTGTGTACACAAATTTTGTGCACTGTTAAGGAATAGAGCCCTAGAACTCAGTGTATTAGAAATAGAAACAGCTACAAACATTTTCAGCACAGGCGTAGAAATATTTAAAATAAATTATGAAAACATCAATGTTTTTCTTTTTGGTACCCATAGCCCGCATAATAAACACAAGTATATCACATTTAAATGTGGGTTCTTCGAGAATTTGCTGGGCAGGGGACGGGGGGTGTAAACCCCCTGAATCCGCGCCTGCTACAAGCAGAGAGAAAGATATTGTAGCAATAACAAGGAGCAAGACGAAACAGAATATAAAAGAGGATAATGCGAGTGATATAAAAATTAACGATAATGCGAGTATAATGAAGAATATGGGAACCCACCAATAGCGCATTAAAAGCAATGACATTTCTCATAAGTGGACTGATCACCACATATACACCACATTATACACACTTTGTGAGTCTGACGTTAGGAACTTACAGAAATTAAAATTTATATTAAAAAAGAATTGTAAGCTCGCCATTAAATTGAACAATAATATTGTGCACATAGCATGTAGTGATGACCCTTCGCACCTAGGAAAGATGTTGGAGAAACTACATTGTTTTTTGAATAAATCATAGATAAAACGTGTATTACTTTGTCATCAAGAAAATATATTAAAGAATATCGATGTGAATGCATCCAAGAAAGAATATAATGAATTAATAATGAATAAATCCTCGCCAATCAAGATATTAATACACAAAACTCCACGACACACAGTGTAATAATTGCGGACAAAATTAACTTGTATTTTTATACCCCAACGCGTACTGCGTAAGGGGGATATTAACTTTGTCATTCCGTTTGTAACGCCAAGAAGGAGGCGTGGCAGGTATAGAACAATATATATATTATTGATCAGCATCATCTCCTGAGTCGATTTCCGTGTGTCCGTCTGTCGACACGATTACAGCCGCAATATTAAAGCTATAGCGCTGAAATTCAAAACATAAGTTTATTTTTAAAAACGAAGGTCAAGTTCGAGAATAAGCCAAATCGGATGAAAACCACGCCTACCTCCCATACAAAGTAACTTTATTTTTATTACCCGTAAAATGTCTTTAAAATCCACAAAAATTAAAGGAATGCCTCGAAATTTAGCATGTAAGCTTTGCTCTTTAGTCTTAATAAAATTTGGAAACATCGGATAGAAACCACGCCTACCTCCCATACAAAGTTGCTTTATTTTAAAAGTAAAATCTCTTAAAAATCTGCTCAAATGTCATGAAATTTTGCATATAGGCTTGATATATAATATAGACCATCACTATGATATTTGGCAAAGTTGAATGAAAACCACGCCTACCTCCCATACAAATTGGCTTAACTATAAACGTAAAATCTCTTCAAAATCTGCAAAAATTAAAAAAATGTTTTTAAATTTTACACAAAAGCTTTGATATTTAATATAAACCATCTGTATGATATATGGCAAAATCGGATGAAAACCACGCCCACTTTCTATACAAAGTGGTTTTATTTTAAACGTAAAATCTCTTAAAAATCCACAAAAATTAATGAAATGTCTTGAAATTTTGCACATTAGCTTTGATATTTAATATGAATCATCCCTATGATATATGGAAAAATCGGATCAAAACCACGCCTACCTCCCATACAAAGTATCGTCATCAAAATAGGAAAACTTTCGTTAATATATAAAACTGAATATCATCGTGTATGTCGTGGCTAAAGACTTCGAATATATTTCAATATGGCCGCGGGGGGTATATCGGTACCCTGCCGAAGCTCCATTTTTACTAGTTTTTTTTGTAATATTATGACTTATTATATATCAATCGACAGATAATTCTTCAACTAAGAGAATTCTGAATATTGAAAATACGTGAAGATTTGGACACACAGCATGAGCTGAAAATTGAACGAATTTTTTTAGAGCAAAAAATGAAAATACAAAAAGAGTTTAGAGATAAATGGGTCTTATTATTGATAAAGTAAAAACAGGATATGGCACTTCAAGCGATGGGAATACTGCCAGAATATTTTTTCAAACATTGAAATGGTGTAAAAAATAACAAACATAAATATTTGTTTATTAAAAAAGTTAAGTTTGATTCTGAGAACACTGTCAAGCAGCAAAAAGATAATTACTACAAGGTTCAGAACACTTTTAAAGGATACTATTAAAATATGTGTGGATAATTATCCCTGGTATAATATGCCAATAACTGTCCACAAAATATTGATTCATGGATGTGAAATAACTAAAAATCTTAATTTACCAATTGGACTTTTTTCTGTAGACGCAGTAGAATCTAGTCATAAGGAATCCAGAAAATATCGATTAGGTCACACTAGGAAAAATTCAAGGGAAAATTGCAATCGAGATCTTATGGCTGCATTACTGATAAATTCTGATCCTCTCATTTCTTCGAACAGAAATATTGCCAAAACAAAAGGAAATGATTATAAAGACTTATTGCCATATATTATAGAAGAAAGTACAGATGCCGATGTTCATAATAGCTTAATTTCTGATATAAATTTTAAAGATTTTGTTTCAAGTGACACTTCGGATAAAACAGATTAACTACAGAAATTCTTATACATAATTTTTTTCTTTTTGTAATTTCACTTTCATTTTTATTTTCTTTTTTATATACAAAATGTATGAAAATATAATTTTTTTTTTTAATTTTTTTAATAAATGATCTCAAATTGTTTTTTGTGTTGAAAATTTGGTGTTTTGATAATTTGGTTTAAATTAGGGTAGCACAGAAGGAAGTTAGCATATTTTGTAAGGAATCTTTATTTGGAAAAATGCCTTTTTTATAAAATGTGCAAGTGAAAGTGTTTCAAAAACGTGGGTTATATGGGGGGTATCTCCAACAATGTATCAATTCAGGCTATTTTAAGCAAATACTTAGTTGGGATAAAATAAAGTTCTCTTTGTTATTTTGTTCAAATGAAGGGATTTTGATAAAAGTACTAGGGTTTTAAGAATTGAAGTTTTATGAGGGGTACCCCAAAAACTGGTCTGACCCAGCCCATTTTTAGTAAAGACCATTGCTATAATACTGAAAATATTTACGTGTAATTATAATAAAATAAAGTATTTTTAAAGATACGAGATATTTGAAATTCGGGTTATATGGAGGGTACCCCGAATAACTATCTGATTATAACCATTTTTGGTACGAATGTTTTTTGAAGTGAATTAGACCATATATGAATTTGTTTTAAAAAATATTGAAGGAGTCCAAAGATATATTGATTTTTAACTTTGTCTTATATGGGAGGTAGGCGTGGTCATTGTCCGATTTGGCCAATATTTGAAAAATTTCTTAACCTATGCAAAAAATCGTCCACACCAAATTGCGTTGCTCTGTGGCAACTGCAAATAGTTTTGGCCACAGCTTATATAAAACGGTTACACTGTGCGACATATTGATAGTATTCTGCAACAGTACAAATTGATAGATGAATGTCATAATGCTCAAACAGGAGGACATTTAGGAATCAGAAAAACGATTTTGAAGTTAAAACAACGCTACATATGGAAGAACATGAGAAAAATGGTGAAAGAATATTAAAGAAATATAAAGCTCATATTAAAGTGAGCTAAACAATAACGAATACACCAACAACAAGTTTTGAAACTGTATCTATAGAGACATTATGTTCATTAAAAATGTATAATGGTAATCGATACATTTTAACTATCCAATGCGATCTCACCAAATTCGTCGCAGCATATCCTATCGCGACAAAAGAAGCAAAGACAATTGACGAGCACTGAATATAAACAGTGTGTTTTATTTCACAGAAGAAAAACACTTACGAAATTTTGCCAGTGTAAAACGAAGTTACTCTGCAGCGTGCGTGTAAACTTTTGCTTTTGTTTTATTTTATTATTTTTTGCTTCGGCTTTGGTCGACAGCAACACGGGGGTGATTGATTGTTAGTTCGCTGTAATATTTTCATAAATGCAATTTTGCGTTCAGTTCTTGAAATACATTAAATTTTTGATGTTTATACATATAATAAATTTAAATTTATGTTGGCTATTTCGAAGTTAATGAATGTTATTAATTGTTTTTATTGATTTTAAAGTCATGCAGGGAGAAAAAAAGTTTTTTGTTATTAATGAATCTATCTATCTATCTATATCAGTGTTGGCCAAAAAACAATTGCACGGCTTTTTTAGTTGTGTGGTAGTGCACGCACTGATCTACATTAATAAAAATCATTTTCTGTTTCTGTTGTCCCCAGCAAGCAAGATCTATGGGGATGCCGGGTAACACCTATATGACGTCAAATGAAATAATAGTTTCATCCTCATATGAAGCATCCCCAAAGATCTTGCTTTAAGAATAATTGAACTTTAATGAACGGAAATTTGTAAGCTAATGAATATTAACAAAGAAACATTTCTGGACATGGTTAAATTTTGTATTATTGACAACCAGTATTTCAAACTCAGCGACAAAATATAAGCACTTATAAGCAATTAAAGGGCATGCCTATGGGATCCCCAGCATCTTCAGTGATTGCTGACATTATAATGGAAGAACTTTTAGACAAAACACTAGAAAAATTACATGTAAGACCGAAACTGATAACAAAGTATGTTGACGACCTCTTTGCGAATATAAAACTGGATGAAATTCAAGAGACTTTAGACGCTCTAAATAGATTTCACAAAAACATTAAATTTACAAGACAAGTACAAAATAATGGAAAATTAGAATATTTAGACACACTTATAATAAGAAAAGACAACAAATTGACAACGGACTGGTTTCAGAAACATATGGCCTCAGGACGGTTAATTACCTTTTACTCCAAACACCCTAAGCGAGTGATAATAAATACTGCAACAAATTTTATTAAGACGGTTCTTGGCATCAGTGGCGAAGAGTTCAATAGAGAAAATACAAACAAAATAAGGACAATACTACGCAAAACGAATTTCCAAAAAATACAATAGAGGGCTTAATTTACAAATACAACATACAAAATAAAAAAGAACAAGAAAATACAAGCACCAAAATATATAAATCAACGACGTATATTTCCGGTCTTTCCGAGAGGTTCGCCAACTCAAATACGTATAACAAAGAAAAAATACAGAAAAAATACGTAGACCGTTGGAACAAAGAACAGCACTAGCAGCTCACTGAGCGGAACATGGACATACACCTGACTTTGACAGTGTTCAAATTTTACAACAAGAGGACAACTACTTAAAACGATACACATTAGAAATGCTACATATTATTAACCTACCAAAAGAGAAGAGAATAAATTTCAAAACAGACACCGACAACTGCACACACATATATAGGAAATTCGTAACAAATCAATAAATAATTATTAAGCAAAGTAATTAGAAATAATAAGATGTGTATAGTTTGTGTTTAATGGAAAAATATCTATGTTAATTTCATAATGTTTAAATTGTAATATGTGAGTGAAATATAATCTTATTTAATGTATTGTTAATATAAGTTCAAAATCTTTTCAGTTGCCCTGAAGATGATTGCCGTTGGTAATCGAAATATTGACGAATAAATTTTATAATTAAAACTTAGTGTTTTAATGTAAAAAAATTTGTTGGACCTACAGCCCGCAAAGCAAAAATTATAATATAAAAAACAGGTCGATAAATGAGCATTTAATTTTGGAAAAATGCAAGAAGTGCTAGTAAGTTGTTATGTTTATGGGGTAAGTAAAACTTAAAGCGATTGATATCGGAAAAGAAAATGTTGTGCGCAGGAGAGAGTATCCAACAGCCAGTGGAATAATGATTAGTGCAAAAAAATTACAAGGGTAAATTATTTGCAAATGCAATAATCTTTTGCAAAGAAATTAATATTGTTCGCTAGTTTTTGATAATTTTTACCTTACATCTAATTGGACACAAAAAACTGTAAGCAATAAATATGCAATATGAAAGGCCATTTTGTGTACACAGTAAATAAAATAAAATGTTTTTGAAAAATCATCCGGATCGACCTAATGGGTATGCATAAAAAAAATAGTATGAAAATAATCGAAAAATCCCAATTTTGCAGTGAGTTTGGTGGCACCGGATTAAATTATTCGGTAATTCCAAGTGCAGGATCAGTTTCTTCACCAAATCTAACATCGAAATAGATGATTTGTGATTTTTTCCGCAAATCTCAAATGCATAATTTCTTATTTTAACAATTTTTTTATTTATTATTTATTATGTTACTTATTATTTCGAAAACCGGCACAAGAAAGTTTAAAACCTTAATAACAGTACCGGTGGCGTATACGTATAAACATCAATTAAAAATAAAGCTTAAATATACTAAATAGTACTAACATATAAGTGAATGAGATGTAGTGAAAGGCACAGATCCCAAACAACATAAAGGGTGGTTAAATTTTAAGGGCCGATGTTGAATGTGAACCACACCTAAACGTCAAGTTTTTTTCTGCATTTCATTTGGCATTTCTCAATTCCAGGCTAACTCAATTTCAACCATGGAAAGATAGGCTTATTATGAAAATGGGCGTTCAAATCAAAATGCATATCGTGCACTTCGTGATTTTTTCGGTCAATTTAATCGTTTAAATGTGCGTACAATCGGAAAAATCGTGCTAAAATTTGAGGAAACCGGGTCTGTAGGAGATGTGAAACACCAGTGCATGCTCGTACAGCTCGTACTGCAGAAAATATTGCTGGTGTTAGCGATAGTGTGGCTGAAGAGCCGTCCACCTCAACTCGTCGTCGTGCACAACAATTGCACCTCTCACGCTCTTCGTTGATGAGCATTATGCATAAAAACTTGCATTTACATGCTAACAAGGTGCAATTGACTCAAGAGCTAAAGCCTCTTGACCATTTCAAGCGTCGTCAATTGACAGAATGGTGGCAAGAAATGGCAACAGTGGATGATCAATTTTCGAAGAAAATCGTCTTCAGTGATGAAGCACATTTTCACCTCAGTGGATTCGTCAATAAGCAGAATTGCCGCATTTGGGCGAATGATAATCTAAGAGTGATTGTCGAAAAACCAATGCACCCACAAAGAGTGACTGTTTGGTGCGACTTATGGGCTGGCAGCATCATCGGGCCGTATTTTTTCCAAAATGAGGCTGGTCAGGCAGTTAGGTTAGGTTAGGTATGAAGGGTCGTGCACCGTTACCGGCGCTTCCGCGGGGGCCTATAGGTCCATTACGAATCCCTTTTTATAGTTGTGGTACCAAGTTAAACCATTATTCCGATTTGTTCCTCAAACCATCCTGTGCTTTTTATGAACCTCCAGATGTCTAGCAGTGGTGTGTTCACCAACTCTTCCAAGTCTTTGAAAAATCTGTTCCCCATGTGTCGGAGTCGACGATTCTGTAGACTTGGACATTCGCATAGTAGGTGAGTTATTGTTTCTATTTCCTCCGGGTCTTTGCAGCTCCGACAAAAGTCTGGCGCTGTTATACCTATTCTATTGGCCATTACCCCAATGGGGCAATGACCCGTTAGAACTCCAACAAGGATCCGGATTTCCCGTTTGACCAAAAGCAGAAGGCTTCTAGTTCTTTTCTCATTTAGCTCAGGCCAAAACCTTCGAGATATGTTGCAGTCACCTCTGGAAGCCCAGTTTGTGTTGGCAATATCTCTGGCTTTTAGTTCTATACTCCTTTTGACGACGCCTATTGGAATGTGCACATCTGCGTCAGCCCTGTTTGTACTTGCGGCTACTCCACGCTTTGCCAGTTCATCTGCTGCGTCGTTCCCTTCAATATTGCTATGTCCGGGAACCCAGCAGAGAGTAACGTTGTGGGTATTGCAGATACTGTTCAGTGCAAGTTTACAGTTTTGCACCGTTCGAGCCTTTGTCGTTTTACTGTTCAGTGCTTTGATGGCCGCTTGGCTATCCACAAAAATTACTACCCTTGTGGGGGTAAGATTTTTCCTGTAAATGGTCCGTGCAGCTTTTTCAATAGCATATATTTCTGCCTGAAAAACGCTACAGTAATCCGGGAGTTTGTAACACTCTTTGATTTGTAGCGTTTCACAGTATACACCCGATCCAGTTCCGTTTTCCATTTTGGAACCATCAGTATATAAATGGAGATTGCCGTAGGATTCTACAGCCGTTTCTTTTTTTTCCTGTCTGCTGGGAATGGATGTGGTGTATTCTGTACCGAATCTTACACTGGGTATGATATAGTCGGTTGCTCTTTTTGATTCCTCGGTTCCAAAGAGATTTAGAATAGATGCGTGTCCGAATGTGCTGCTTTTCCAGGCTCGTGATTCGTTGAGGCGAATCGCGCTCTTGGTCGCCGAACATTTAAGGAATTCTTCTATGAAAAGAAGATTTAGCATCATATCTAGACCCGCCTGTGGCGTATATCTCATGGCTCCTGTTATTCCTATGCACGCTAACCTTTGAACTCCTGTTAGGAAGCTAAGGCAGCTTTTTTTATGCGTTATCGTCCACCATACGAGAGAACCGTAGAAAAGAATGGGTCTCACGATCGCTGTATACATCCAGTAGATTATGTGCGGTTGCAGTCCCCATTTCCTGCCAAATGTCCTCTGACAAGCGTACAAAGCGCACAGTGCTTTTTTCCTTCATTCCTCTGTGTTGCGTTTCCAGCTCAGCTTGTTATCAAGGATAATTCCAAGGTATTTGGCTTCCGTGGAAAGCTTCAGAGTTACTCCGTTAAGTTTCGGTAATGTGAAACTTTCTATTTTTCTTCTTCTTGTGAACAGAACGAGTTCGGTCTTTATTGGGTTAACACCAAGTCCATTCGATTCTGCCCACCGCGATAGCTCATTCAATGCCGCAGACATTAGTTCACTAATTATTTGCAGGTGTTTCCCGCATATTAGGATGGCAACGTCATCGGCATAGGCTACCACTTTTGTTCCCCCAGTTGTGAGTGTAGTGAGAATTTTGTCAACCACAATCAGCCAGAGAAGGGGGGATATGACTCCTCCTTGCGGTGTGCCTCTTGTGACTTCTTTCCTCACAACGCTCATTCCCATTTGTGAGCTTATACGTCTGCTATTGAGCATTTTATAAATCCACTGGGTTATTTTACTGTTAACTTATTTGTCTACTAAGGCATTTCTTATAGAATCTGTATTTACATTGTTAAATGCGCCTTCGATATCTAAAAACGTTGCTAAAGTATATTCTTTGTGATGAAGGGTTCCTTCTATGACCGAAACCACCTCATGCAGTGCCGTTTCTACCGATTTACCCTTAAGGTAGGCATATTGTACACTACAGAGATTATTATCGTTCACAGATTCTCTTATGTGAAGATCTATTATTCTCTCTAGCGTTTTCATCAAGAACGATGAGAGACTAATAGGCCTATAATCCTTTGGTGCTGAGTGTATCGGTTTCCCAGCTTTAGGAATGAAAACAACTCGCACTTCTCTCCAAATTTTTGGAGCATATCCTGTCTTGAGGCAGCCGGTGAAGATTGCTATAAGCCAGGGCATAATGCTAGGAAGGGCATGTTGCATCATGGCCGGTAGGATACTATCTGGCCCGGCAGATTTGTAGGGCTTAAAGGATCCGATCGACCATTCTACAGTTGACCTTGTAATAATGTTGGGGAGTTCTTGTAAAGGTTCTGGCATTGTTATTTCCAAGTTGTTGTTAGCATCGTTTTGATACGGTTCTGTACAACCTGAAAAGTGAGTTTCCATGAGTAGCAAAAGCGTTTCTTGGCTGGATTCTGTCCAGGATCCGTCGGACCTCTTAAGGTATCCCGGGACCGTTGGGTCTTTGGATAGCGTCTTTCGAAGTCTGGCGGCTTCACTGGTATCCTCAATGGACTCGCAAAATTTTGTCCAAGATGTTCGCTTAGCTATTCTTACATCCCTAGTGAAAGCATTTAGCATGGATCTGTAGATTGTCCAGTCCTGCTCTAGTTTGCTTAAGATGGCCTTCCGGTGAAGTTTTCTAACCTCTGATCGCCTCTTTTTGAGGTCGCTGGTCCACCAACTCGCATTTGCAGGTTTGCGACTTCGAGACTTTGGGCAGAACTTCTTGAAAGCCTGGTTCATTTTCCCCCCTATAAACTCGACTGCATTGTCAATAGATACATCGGTTGGGAGGTATTCTGAGTCAGGGTCTGCAATATTTCTGCTTATCCAGACTGAATACCTTTCGCAATTAGTTTTTAATGGGTTCCTAAAATGTTTCTTTAATTGGGGATCGTAGTCAATAGTAAAGAGAATCGTAAAGTGGTCGGAAAACGACTCCTTCCGTGACACCTCCCAGTTATCGACTATAATCTGTTCGAAGTTACTAGCTAAAGTAAGATCGATTACCTCTTCCCTGACTCTATTCTGAAATATTGGCCTATTGCCCCTATTGCATAGAATAAGGTCTGTGGTAAGGATAAATTCAAAAATAGACTCACCCCTTTTGTTGATGTCTTTGCTGCCCCATTGCGAGTGATGGGCGTTAGCATCACAACCGATGACCAGGAATGCCCTGCTTGTGTTAGCATGTTCTGCTAACTCGCGGACTGTTTGCACTGGTGGGTTCGCCTCTTCATAGGGCATGTACGCAGAGCAAAGGATCAGTTTTGCTGACCTTGTTTCTACGCTGGTTGCTACTACGTCTCCGTTGCTGAATCTAGATAGAAAAAACATATTAATAGATTTTTTCGCAAGTATACAGCTCCTTAACTTACCTTCATTTGTAGAGTGAAACAAGTTATATTGTTTCGACCCTAGGCCTTGGATCTTGTTGTTGGTGATCCAAGGTTCCTGGATGAGGGCCACATCTACATTCTCCTCGGACATGCACAGCATCAAGTTGTCGGTCGCTGCCTTACAGTGATGCAGGTTGATTTGCATTACTTGCAGCTTCCTCCTCCTCTCAGCTATTGTTGGTTCAGCCTCTTCACCTTAATGGATCCGAGGCCGAATTTAAGCATGTCCGACTGCTCCTTAAGCCAGCCTGTGGAAGCAGCGTCTACAGAAAAGAGAAGAATTTTCCCTTCGCTGCCGTGACTCTTCTGCGACCTGACCAGCTTCCACTCCTGAATTTTGGCGTCTTTATTCTGCGCCGCCAAAAGCCTCTGAATAGACTCATCCTCGTGCAAAGCAGGAGGAGGAATCCATACAGAAACCTTGTGGCGAAACGGAAGCGTGGACTTGGAGATCACCTTTAGTGAAACTCCCTTCCAAATTTCACCAATGTTGGCGATGGTTTTGGTCAGGAACTCAAGGGATTTCTTCGATCCACATCTGACGACTTTGACTCCTTGTTGCCAACCAGCACCGTCGAACTTGTAATCGTCGGGATCACCGTGTTCGACGCTAGCCATCATAGCTTTAAGGATCTCGTTCTCTACAAGCAGCCATTTTTCCCCCGTCATTGAGCCGTCTGGGTCAGTTGCGTCTATAATGGCTACTTGTAGCTCCTCTGGTGAGTTTTCGAAGCTCCCCCCTGCTTTACTTCGCTTTGAACAACTCGCAGCGACCTCTGCTGAGTTTTCGAAGCTCCCCCGGGTCTTACTACGCTTCGAACAACTCGCAGCGACCTCATCCGCAGATCTTTGCCGTTTGGCCGTGGAACCAGGTGTACAGGGAGGTTCTCCTCTCGAAACCGTGGTCAACCCCCGGTTTGTCCCTGTTTGAGGTAACCTTGGGTTGACCTTGTCTCACTTTACCTTCTCCTTGGTTCCGCCTTTTCCACACTCCTGTTTGCCGCTTTTGACGACATTGGAGTAGGAAGGACCTGCCTTAACCGTCGTTGCCCCTTCTTTCACTCCCTTGCTTCCACCTATACCGCAATCCCGTTTGTCACCTATAGCAACCTTGGATTGGGACGGTTCAGCTCTGTCCCCTCTATTCTTCCTGCCTCTTTTCCTCCTCTTTCTACCTCCCATTTCCCTCTCCCGTTTGTCGTTTTTCCCGTCATTAGAGGTGGATGGACCTGCCTTGCTAAGACCCTCATCCGTGGAAGCAGGCAGAGTTATGGCAGCTTCGTTCGTCGATGCTTTGGGGGCATAGTGACGTTCAAAAGTTTTCACTCTCTTCGTGTGCTTCCTGATGAGAGCCTTGTCCCTGGAAGTAAGAGTAGTCGGGTCTGCGGTTTTAATTTTCAGCAGATAGTTCTTAGCAGTCCTGTAGAACTTTCGTTGCGTGGCTTCTTTCGAAGCAGATCTACTTTGGACTGCTGCACTACCCGCCTCTATGACCGTCGCGTCGGAGTCGGAGTTGAGAAGCTCGTCTTCAGTCTCTGAGCTAGGAACATTGTGAAGGACTTGAGGGATGCTCGATTCCTCCGTGTCACTTCCAATGCTCAACCTGCCCAGAATCCTCAGAGTCGCTGAGTCCAAGTCCCCACCCGCGTCGGTGTTGTCCTGTTTGGTCAGAGTAGGTAGCCCAATGCTAGACCTGCCAGTTTCCGTCGCAGTTGCCGTTTCGTCTGTAGTAGTTGTTGTCGTTGTCGCCTCTGTACTTTCTTCCTTGTTGTTTTTAATAGTTTTGTTAATTTTTGGTCCCACGAGTAGCTAGGGAAAGTACGTCACCCATGCCAGAGCCCCGCATACCATGGAAAGGCCACAATTACTCACTGAGGCGGCCAGGTATCAGTGAGGTCTCCCTTCCCATACAGCCGGTATTACCCCCTGGCTGCAAACCATCCAATAGGCACGGTGCAACATAACACTCTGGATTAGGGGGGGGGGGGGGGGGGATAGCTCTTTGTTCATTGCTCCACAATAGCCTGTGCGACATGAGTGACCCTACCAGGAGCTTGCGCTCCCGTCATCATAGCCCATTGTTTCATTGCAACCTAAGCCTCTACACCACGACAAGGTGGCTATCCTTCGTAGAGGTGGTCAGGCAGTTACTGTGAATGGTGTTCGCTATCGTGAGATGATAACGAACTTTTTATGGCCCGAATTGGAAGGTATGAATGTGGACGATATGTGGTTTCAACAGGACGGTGCCACTTGCCACACAGCTAACGAAACAATGGCTCTTTTGCGCGACATTTCAATTGCCGTGTTATCTCACGTGGTGGCGATGTCAATTGGCCGCCAATATCGTGTGATTTGACACCGTTGGACTTCTTTCTTTGGGGTTATTTGAGAGAAAAGGTGTACGTCGTTAAGCCAGCAACAATTCAAGAGCTAAAGGATGAGATAATTCGGCACATTAACGGCATAGAACCTCACTTATGCCTCAGCGTCATCGAAAATTTGGACAATCGGATGGATGTGTGCCGCCGAGGTCGAGGCGGCCATTTGGCCGATATTTTGTTCCATACATATTGAACCATACCAAATTATCATAATAAAAAGAAATGACAATAATATTCTAAACAATTTGTGTTTTATTCAAAATCAACATCGGCCCTTAAAATTTAACCACCCTTTATATATTTTTTTAAGCATCTTTGAATAGAGATTTCGAAAATATATTTGAAATGAAAATATCTTATATTTTTTCGTAAAAAATTACAGTTTGCAGTCATCAAATTTTTATTAATGCGAAACATTAAATAAACAAATGTAATACACAGGATCAACCTAGAACTCATTTATGTACGCTTACATTTACTAACAATGACTCGATATTGCTTCTTTTCTTTAATCACATCAGAAATAAAAATATGTAAGGATTTTTGAAATCAGTCGCAAAAACTTTTGACAGAATATGAACTAAATTATGGGTCGTCTTGGTAGGGATTTTACTTCCCACATAAAAGAAAAAATTTTTATAACTTCATCTCAATAAATCTTACAAGAGACTGACATATTTTAAGTTTTTTGGATGTCGTCGTGTTAAGATACAATTATTTCAAAATACGTGGCATATTTCGATATTTTGAAAGAGCTGGCGCATTTCATTATGTAAAAATCTTAAAATGTTTATTTTGATGAATCGTTTAGTTTCTTCGTGAATGGCATTGTTTGTGAATAGCAGTCATATGAATAAAAAATTGATTCATTATTCTGAATTACGAAAATGAATAATTGAAATTAATAATTAATCAATTTTTAAAAATTGAGTGTGAATTAAAAATCTTATTTACGAATCAATTCTGCATTGACTGAATGATATTCTTATGTCGTTATTCAGTTGTACTTAAAATTCTGAATATGAATTCCGATTTTACAGCTCTGAGTAGTGGACCTGCGCAATCTCTTATTCTATCATTTTTAGAAGCTCCCTATTCATCTCCTTTTATAACAGTGCTCAACATCTCATGGCAGCGTAGGTAAAGGGCTTCTCTATCAGAGATAAAGAGATAGGAAACTTCGATTTTGTACTGTGGGGAAGGGATAGCTTTAAGGAGGTATTCCTGGTTATAGCTTGAATGTTTGATCCTAAAAGGGTTTTTTGAAATTCGAAATACTTTAGGAGATATGGCCTTTTTTGTCCAGCAATGTTTTCTCCAAAATGCGATTTGCTTAATTTGGCTACTTTTTAAATGCAACGGTTTGGAGCAATTACCGAATTTCATTCAACGCGCTCTGTAGTAGGTAATAACTTATTTGTATACGCATTTTAAAAATAAATAAATACACATTTTAGAGCTTTGGTATTCGAATGTTTACAGCGTTTAGTTCACTTTGAATTGAGTTATAAACCGGCCGCGCGCGCTTATAGTTTTGAAAAGTACAGTTTTGATAAAAATGTTTGTTTGTGCTAAAGACAATGGATAAAAAAAGTAATAGAAATAAAAGAAACACTGGTAGCACTCGAAAAACTCGTCGCTTGAAACGCCAGTTTCGTAGTAACCAACACGAAAGAGATGAGGCACCGAGTTCACAAGTACATCGGCAAAAATATATATAAAAAAAAAATAATGAAAACGAAGACATAAGCATTGAAAACGGAGAATTGCATTTTGAAGTTTCGTACAGTTTTCTCAAAGAACGTTTGAAAAGGTCCGAAGCCAGAGCTCTGGCCGCATCAAAAGAAGGTAGAACTTTCCGAAGAGCACAAAGAGCCGCTGAGTCCTCATTTTTGAAGAAGAGGAAGGAGTTCCTTATGGGGTTGGCATTGCAGATTGATATATATATTTCACAAAAAAAAACAAATGTTTTATTGCCTAAAATTTCTTTGAGTTTTTTCAAAATCACGGTCAGATTGCGCCCGTAGTTCTGAACCGATTTGATGGAACAAAGTGCAATCGACGCAGAATTGTCACGATTCAATCACAATATTAAACAATTGTTTACTATTTTTTTTACACTAAACTAAAAAAAAAAGACCCAAAATCGCTTTTTCATTTTTAAATGACCGCCATTTTGTAAAAAATAATCGAAAAATTATAATTGAGGTAGGGACCAGAATTACATCTGTACTGAATATAACGCCGTTTACTTTTTCCACTTCAGTTGATCCGAAGTCGAGTTATCCGGGCCGCAGCAGCATACCTTTTTTTTCGACGCCCAACTTTGAAGGCCGACAACTTTTTGAACAGCCCTCGTACAAAGGAAAAAAAATTTTTATTTAATTTAATATGTTCTTAATACAATAAATTTAAATAACTCTTTGCGTTTCCAAATGAGAAGTTTTTCAAAGAGGGCCCAAAAACAGCCTTCCAACCAGGAATACTCCCTTAAGTCCTGATTGTGTTATATACTAACACAAACATAAGCACAAAACTCCTCTCAAACATGGGACAATCAAACTCACAATATATGTGTAAAAGGTGTCAACCACACAACTCCCCTGAAATATGGAAACTAATATTCAAACTAATATACACAATTCGTGAGTTTTGCATAAAAAAGGTTGTTCAAAAAGGTGAAATCTGAAATAACCTTGAAAAATATGAATTTTCCTATTTCTGAATCCCTGTTACATACCGCCGCATATAATTAAGCACACGTACGCTGCTACAGCTTTCAGTGCGGTTTGAAAATTCATGAAGGTAGGGTGTTGATGCGCATTTTCTCCACACGTATCGAAAAACACGTATGCTGCCATTTTTTTTTTTTATAAAATCTTTTCACTGCGCAACACACTTTTTTCTTACTGTTCAAAACTTACATAAAGCTGAAATACATAAATGCCACGTTTGCAGTAGTGTAAGAATGACAATCATCCTCTATAATATCGTTTTCATTTTTCCATACGACTTGCACAGGAAAAAAAAGTTGACTGTGGTAAATTACCCCTTTATTTTTTAAAAAAAGGGTTCATCATATAATATAAATTTTTTATTTAAATCTAAATATAATTCTCTTTTTCGTTAAGGGGGTAGGGTTCCTTATGACGTGGTTATGCTAGACAAACATGTTTGGTGAGCTTTTTTTGTTGTTAGCATAAAATGAGAAATAAGCTTTACTGGTATATGAGTAAAACACTAACAACAAAAAAACTCACAAAACTTGTTTCCCTAGCATAACCACAACATTTTGCATTTAAAAGTACTTCCAAAAATTTTCCAGTCAATTTTATTTTTTTAAGCGGTATTTAAAAAAAAGTGCTTTTCAATTTGCTTTATTTCTTTTATTTCCAGCTTTTTCTTAAAACACTTTATTTTCACCTCCAGCATGTTATGCCTAGAAAATCAAGTTTTTTTTAATACAAAACATATTAAAACAAATTTCACATTATTGTGCTAACTTTATTAGAATTCAAATATCTTCCACTTAAAATATGTTTTTATTTCGTCTGCTGGGTAGCTTAGAGTTTTTATATTTTTGTAAGTTTTTGGTTTTTATTAAGCTATTTGATTTAGAATAATAGCGCTAAACATGCAAAAACGCGATCAAATTTGTTGACGAAGACAGCGAATGCTAGGCGCAAGGTCTCAAATAGAAATCTACTTTCTGAAGAGGATCGTCAGTTATAGCGAAGGCAATCGCGTCGTAGAATGTCTAATATAAGGTTGGCAAAAACAAGTCCAGAGAGACAGATCCGTTTGCAAGAGATGCAACTTCTAGCTATTAGATTAAGAACAGCTGAGACGGCCGAAAGAAGAGAGATACGTTTGCTGAATGAGGTAAATCGACGTGTACGGAACAGGCATGCACGAAACGAGTTTTCTCAAAAATCTGCTTCATATTGGAAGCATGAACATGATTTACTCCAAATGCCAGGCCAAAAAATGGCCAAACGAAACCACAGCCATGTGTTGTCTAAATGGCAAAGCTAATTTGGACGCCTTCGTGAACCGCCAGACCCATTGCGTAGCCTATTAATTGGAACTCATCAGCATTCAAAGCACTTCATAAAAAACATCAGAAAGTATAACGGTGCATTTGCAATGACTTCTTTTGGTGCAAATAAAGTAAGAGAAGGCAACTTCATGCCTACATATAAAATTCATGGACAGGTGTATCACCGAATAGGTAGTTTGCTTCCAATACCTGGCAAAGAAGTTAAATTTTTGTAAGTATAATTATTTTCTTAAACAAAACAGTTGTCGATTAGGCAGAATACATTGCCGCATACGAAACAAGACATACTTGAAGCCCTACAGAGTCTCTTAAATAGGAATAACCGCTACATTCAAAGCTTTAAGACAGCTATGCAACAAATGCCTTTGAGCCAGGAAAACTTTCGCGTTGCTATTCACTCTGAAAAGCGACCAGTGAACATCCTGGTAGATACAATGCTCCGACAGCAGATGAAGTAGCCGTGTTATTGCTGGACAAAGATCGTGGTCCACGTGATGTTATTCTGCATAAGCGAAAGAACACCTTAAGTCGTATTTCTGAGCTACACCGCTCCTATGATCCCCTTCAATACCCACTCATGTTCGTCAGAGGTGAAGACGGTTATACCATCAGCATAAAACATGCCAGTCCTTTAAATTCCAACAAAACGGTATCCTGTATGCATTACTATGCATTTCGTCTAATGCTAAAAAAAAACTCACTTAATCATATTCATCGTTTTGGCCAATTAATTAATCAATACTGCGTCGATATGGCTGCAAAAATGATAACTGAACGATTAAATTATATTCGAATCCATCAACAAGCACTACGAACAGATAGCTATATCCATCTCAGAGACGCTCTAAGCGCAGACAGTAATCCATCCGATTTGGGGCAAATGGTAATTTTGCCTTCAACCTTCACCGGGTCTCCTCGAAATCTACACGAAAAGACACAAGACGCATTGACATACGTGCGCAACTTTGGAAGGCCTGATTTGCTTATCACGCTTACGTGTAACTCTGAGTGGCGCGAAATTAAAGCAGAGCTCTTCTCTGGCCTGCATTCACACTGCCGACACAATGTTATTTCAAGAGTATTTAATTTAAAACTCCAAAATCTAATACATGTTATAACTTAAAAAAAAATATTTGGTGCCACTCAATGTTATATGCTTACAATAGAATGGAAAAAACGGGGACTGCCACATGCACATATATTAATCTGGTTAAAAGAAAAAATTAGGCCAGATGATACAGATTCTGTATTATCTGCAGAAATACCTGAAAAGGTAATCGATCCACTTCTTTATGATATCGTCTGCAAAAATATGATGCACGGGCCCTGTGGTAATCTCAACCCAGCTTCACCATGTATGCAGAATTGCGGATACACTGCCGTTATCGAGCGTACAGGTTTAACTATTGATAATAATTGTGTTGAGCCGTATTCTCCGTTGCTATTGAGATGTTTTAGTGCACATATAAATTTGGAATATTGCCAGTACAAGCCATTAAATACATATGCAAATATGTTAACAAAGGAAACGACGCGGCTACATTTTCAGTAGAGAATAGAAGGGACGAGGTTCAAACATTCCTCAATGGCAGTTACATAAGTTCGTTTGAACTAGTATGGAGGATATTTGACTTATCTGTACATGAGCAATATCCTGCAGTGATTCAATTGGCAGTGCATTTGGAGAATGGTCAAAGGGTTTATTTTACAGCAGCAAACTTCCACAGAGTGATGCAAGAGATTCATGAAACCACCTTGACTGGATTTTTTAAACTCTCTTCAAGTGATGCTTTTGCTGGAACTTTGCTGTACTGCCAAATTCCTTCATATTATACTAGGACATTCAAAAAATGGAACCGATGGAAACGAGGCCAAATTGTCGCAGGATAGGTTGATGTAAAACGCGATTCAGCCTTAGGTAGAGTATACACAATTCGTCCAAATTACTCGGAATGTTTTTATCTGCGACAGATGGAGATTACTCCAACTATAGATGGAGATTTGCTTCCTACTTATCGTGTTGCATGCGAAGCTTTAGGTCTTCTTGAAAGGGACGACTATTGGAAAAATACGCTCTCTGATGCTACCATCTCCGTAAGTGCATCCCACCTTAGAGTACTGTTTTCAATAATGCTTATTTTTGCGATGACTTTCTGCACAGACTTTGCAGAGAACAAAACAATCAGGAGCTGTCTTATAATGACGCTGTTTATAACGAAGGCTTGGCCTCGATTGAAAGTACAATTTACATGCTTGGTGAAAAACGTTTAAGGGATTTTTTTCAAGAAGATATCACTGAGGTCGTGTCATGGGCACCTTAGCGCAGCTTATTTTTTTTGACACTTGAGAAATCAAATGTCAAATGTCAAGCCACAGATTTTTTTTTGGGGTACATACGACATTTTGATTGGTGGTCCGTGTAGACCGACCTTTATAGCCTTTTTACGCTTTCCTGAAAATGTTTTTTATTAAATTTTCTGCCATACAACGATATTCTTAACATATTTTGATTTATTAAGGCGTTTTTTAGTAGACGATAATTATTGTTTTTTTTAAAAAAAGAAAAATTTTTTTAAAAAATAAATAAATTTAACAAATTTTAATTTTAAAATTTCCCGACGTTTCGCAGATTGTTTGTCTGCTTCATCAGGGCGTCTTTTATTAACTGGTTTGAAACCATTATAATAACATAATACAAACATAATATAAACAATAACATAACATCGAACTTAAATGTTTCCCTACTGTACAACAGCAATCATAAACATTAAAATTCTTATTGTTAGAATACATATATAAACATTTAATATAATTTATATAAACATTTAACATAATTTATATAAACATTTAACATAATTTTAGCTTAGTGCGCTTTGATAGACTACGCTTATGTTGTCTATGTCCTCTTTTCTGTTTACAGTCTTTTTGATGTTTTTTTGTATATGTAGACTCTCCAGAATTAGCCTTGTGTTGTAATTTGTTTCTTTGTCGATAATCTTAAAATTGTCAAGATCAGCTGTGTGTCCAGTGTTATTGATGTGTTGTGCTAATGCCGTAGTCTCTTTTCGTGTTTTTATGTCGTAGGCATTGCTCGTTTATTCTTGTTCCCATTGCTCTCTTTGTTGTCCCTATGTATATTTTGTTGGACGGTTCGTCGTTCCCTTTACAGCTGATCTGGTAAATTACATTGCTTTGTTGTGTTTTGTCTATTGGTGTTTTCGTTCGGCTGAAAATTGTTGCTAATTTTGCGGCTGCTCTGTGAGCAAAAGTCATATTGTTGTTTTTGATAATTTTCCGAAGGTGCTTGTTGTCCGTGAGTTTGTGGATGTATAGAACTTTTTTGTAAAATTTAATTTTTTGTGTTGCTTCGTTGTTTTCATTATATACTTCTTTTTTGTTGTTTTTGTTTTTACCCCGTTCATAAGTTTTTTTATGAGTTTGTATGGATAGTTATTGTCTTTTAGTATTTTGGTTATTTTATAAAGATTTTTATCTAAAAATGGTTCGTCGCTGATTTTTTTAACTTTGTTGATCATGTTTCTTGTAGTGTTGATTTTTTGATGTCTGGGTTGATTGGAGAAGTAATTAATTGATCTTCCTGATGCTGTCGGCTTGCTATACCAGTCAAAACTTAATTTGTTGTCCTTTCGATGTATCTTTAGATCAAGATACGGAATGCTGTTTTCTTGTTCTTTTTCTACAGTAAATTGTTCTCTTGAATAACATTTGGTCAATGTTATTTTTGTTTACAACCGCCAGAATGTCGTCCACATATTTAAAAATTTTTGTTACTCTGATGTCCTTCTATGTCAAAATAGTGAGTGTTTCCTCTAAAAGATTGTCTAAAACAATGTCTGCAATTTGTGGTGATAATGGATTACCCATTGGTATACCAAACGTCTGGTTGTAACAAATTTTGTCTAGTATGAAGTAGTTGTTGTCTTTGAGGCAGAAGTTAAGAATTTTTAAAAAATATTTTTTGGTTATAGGTGTATGTTCTTTAATTTTTGTCCATTTTTGCATAATGATACTTATAGCTAAGTAAGTCGGTAAGTTAGTGAGTAATGACACTGCGTCAAACGAAACCACTACGTCATCATGTTCCAGTGTTATACCCTTTATTTTATTTTTCACTTCTATTGAGTTCTTAATGTTGAAATCCTCCGAAATTAAATGTTTTAATATGCCTCCAATGTGTTTTGCTAGTTTATAGCAAGGGACCTGGCAAGATGCAGCAATCGGTCTAAGTGGGGTGTCAGCTTTATGAATCTTTGGTAGCCCATACAATCTTGGAGCCGCTGCAGAGTGGGCGATAAGTGCGTCTTTTGTTTTTTTGTCAATAAATTTTTCTGTGAGTAGATCATTTACTATTTTATTGTTTTCTTTCTGTAATTTGACTATTGGATCTGTTCTCATTGTTTTATATGTGTTTTTATCGTCTACGAGATTTTCATTTTGTTGTCATAATCACTTTTATATAAAATTACTGTCTTGTTACCTTTGTCTGCAGTAGTGACGATTATCTCTTTATTATGTTGTTTTAAAAATCTTTCCGTGTCCCTGTATACTTTTGAAATGTAAATTTCTCTGCTGGCTTTTTTCCGAAATCTCTCGTAATTCGTTATTTTGTTCGCATCTTTTCTGCAAGATGCAAATTTGCATCTTGAAATCTCTCTTTCTTTTTCGTCATCTATTGTTTTTATGCATTGCTCAACTTCTGCTATTGTGTGTGTGATGTAATTTTTAATGTTGTCGATGGGCATTGCAAACTTCTTTCCTAAAGATAAAAGCTACTTGCTTTCTAATGGAAAATCAAGCTTCGTGTTGTTGACGAACCAGCTTTCATTATATGTGAGGCCTAGTGCTTTGAAATGTTTTTGTTTTAATGTGTTGATTTTGTTTGAGAGTGTGAAGTCGTTCTTTTCTTGTGTGTGCATAAATGTAAGTCGTTGGTTTTCTACAAATGCTTCGTATTCTTCTAACTCAAGTAACCCTTTTATGGTGGCATTTTGGCGCATTATTTGTTTCCTTGTTATATTGATGTTAATTTGTGTTTGTTTTATTTCTAGTCTGAGAATGTTTTTGAAAAAATTGTGTCTGGATCGAAAAAACTGTGTTTCTATTTTATTGTTCATTTGCATTATTTTATTTAAATTTACTATTGAATTTGAAATGTGTGAAGGAATTATATCGAATGATTTGCAAGAACGGAGAAATTTTAACCTGGAGTGTTGTCTTGCAAATTTTTTGTTAATATTAGGGTAGTTTTTCATGATTTTAGTTGTATCTTTGTTATTTTTGAAACTTATGTGTCTGTAGAATTGTCCCATGTTTGTTATTTTTCCACTTATTGTTTGTTCACTTAATTTTGTAATTAATGTTATATTATAGTTTTACAGTTCACGGTTTGCCTTCCGTTTTGATTATATTTCAGTTTTTTATTTTATGGTTACGTTTTAATTTGCATATTTTGATTTATTAAGGCGTTTTTTAGTAACCGATAATTATTGTTTTTTTTAAAAAAAGAAAAATTTTTTTAAAAAATAAATAAATTTAACAAATTTTAATTTTAAAATTTGCCGACGTTTCTTGACAGTTTGACAGTTCGGTCGCATGAGATGCCAAATTGAGTCGATTTTACATTTTCGTAACTATTTCCGTTCAGGCACGGTAAAAGTACATTTTTATTCTCCGAGGTTGAGATTACACCAAACGGTAGCCAAATAAATTTCTAGCAGCGACATCTGGCTGTCAGTTGAGATTGTATGCCATCGAAAAGCTTCGGCGAATAATTTACACCGTTTGGCCTTTTAACCTATCTCGTCTTACTTTCTAAAATGGAATGCTCGTTTAGGTACTTCTCATCCAATCGCGACCAAGCTTCTAAGCGATCATAAGTTTTGGGTCGTGGCGTGATTCGAGCGGGACCCGAAGCTTTGTCGGTGACTGTAGGTTTTTATGGACGAAAACACGGCATCCGACAATTTAACGTGTAAAAGCTCACTAACGGGTACAAATATGGCACCATTGGCCAGAATTGTTTCGAAAAAAAATACACCCCTGGGTACACGTTGCGCAAGCAGCGAAGATAATTTTTTTTGACAAGTTGCTTGTACACTCTTAACGCGGCGTGGGTTGATTTTATTTCGTTTGCAAGTAGTTGAAGCAGATCACGAAGTGTATTATCGCTGCTAGTCGATGGAAAAAAAAAACTAAACATTAATGAGAAAAATGCAAAGGATTGAAAGTATTTAATTAACCAAAGAAGTGTACAAAGAAAAAAATTGCAAAAGATATAACATATCATAGTGGAATTGTCAAAAAAAAAAGTGCATCGAAAAAAAAAATGTCACTCTACTGTGAATAATAAAATAAGGAAAATGTTGAATAAAACAAAAAAAAGTGCTTGTGCTGTGCAAGTTATTGAATTCGTCAAGGTTTCTGATTGCGGGTTATTGCATAAAGAAAAAAAAATATAATATAAAATAATTGATGTCAACGATATAATTCCAACATAGTTATTTGATAAAATAACTGAACAAAATCAAATAATGAAGCACGCATAACTATTATCGTCGATTGTGTCTGTTTTTGCTGGCTGTTCGTGCTGTCGGGAGATTCATACAAGCCTCTGCAACGCAAAGCAATGAATGTTACAAATAGTTTACATAAGGAAGCTACACAAAATCATCATCTAATCTCAAACTCCGCTGTCGCGGCAGAAAACGACGAAGAACCCATCGCTACATCTACGTCAAATGATTTGTCACAGTTATCGCCGCCCACGTGCAACAGCAGCAACAGCAACGACAACTTGGACAAAAGATTGATACGACTAACACCAGCAAGGATAACCAGCAGTACTGGGAATGATTGCAGCATATCGCCCCATGGCGACAGTACCAGACAATGACCACCATCAACACCAACTACAGCAATTTGTAGCAGCAACAACGACAACGAACAACAAAGAGTAGGAAACGCTGTGAAATATATTGACGACCCTACAAGTAGTGGCTATCAAAAAAGAAAAAAAAAACACGTCAGCAATTGTCGCAAATTGTTGAAACATCGACTGAACGAGTTATCGTTGCAAGTAATACCAGCAATACTAGCAGAACGAGCAACAACAACTACGGCGAGAAGTCAAATCGTGTAAGTGCAGCAACATCGAACGTAACGAGCGTTGTTGTTGTTGTGCCGCCAAAACAAGCATGCAACAACAACAGCAGCAACAACAACAACAACCATCGGGAAGAAGCAGCCAGCCAGCAAAACCTACAGCCAGCGTCATTTACAACGTCAGCGAAACAACAACAACAGCAACATCATCACACTCAGGCTCTGCAACAAATCCATCGCTTCCATCCACAAACAATTCAAACAACAACAATCACCGTTGACAGGGACAAGCCAAGGAGAAGGAAAATAAAACACCAGGAATGAAACAAAGAAAAAACAATAAAAAAAAAACAGGCCAAGTGGATACAGGTTTTTGGCACGATTTTGTATTTTTAAGATTTATGTATGTAGTCATGCATTATATATGGTAATATAGTTTATTGAGGGTAGATTGACAGGCTAAACTTTCGGCACACCACGGTAATTGCCTTCCCTTATAAACCATCGTTAGACTTTCAGTTGGGACTTGCATGATAGATTAAACTAATACCGCTAAGAACTAGCATACTTAAAGTCGACATGCCTGTCGATTACGCATAGTAAAAAAAAACCTAATTTTTAAAAACCTAAAAAAAATAATTTCATAAAAAAAACATATCTTATATCAATTGTATGTCAGCTTGTAAGAATAAATTATATACAAACAGGTATAAGCAATTCGCGATATCGTTAGTTACTACGGAAAAAAAAACAACGTACGTCCGATCGGTATTTCCTGCACTCAATTTTTAGTACGGTCTTAATTTACTTCTTGAAAAGATAATCAACCCTGATCTTTTTTGACTGTTTGCCTTAAACAAAAATTTGATTTTTTTCTTTATTTTCTTATTTTTCTTAAAACATCATTTAATAATTTTTACGGTTAAAAAAAAAAAAAAAAAAAAAAAAACTATGCTTAGAATGAAATTCGGTAGAACTGAAAATTTTCCTACTGTTTTAATCTACTGATTAGTGTTGGTGTAATAGTCCGGTGTTTATATATATTATCAACAGATACATTTTCCTGTAATAAATGCCTTGGATTGTCATTGTATGTATAAGATACATAAACACAAGTTGTATTTTAATTAACCATTTGGCAATCGTTGATTAAAATAATTTTTTTTTGTGTCTGTGTTATATATACAGCGACAAACGAGACTATTTCTTATATCCATATTTGATTATATATATTTATCTAACACAACATGTCTAAAAAGAATTATATTCAATAATAATAATAGTTGCTTATTAACAACAAATATGCTATATATATATATATATACCGAAACATATAATAATAATAACAATAATTGATAGAAAACAAAAAGAAAAGTTGAAAAACGGTCAAAATACAAAAAAAAAAAGAAAAGAAAATAAAAAAATTCAAAGATCACACATATTACACTACAAGAAAACTAAAAATTAAAATATTCAAAAATCACACATATTACACTACAAGAAAATTAAAAATTAAAATATTCAAAGATCACACATATTACACTACAAGAATATTAAAAATTAAAATATTCAAAAATCACACATATTACACTACAAGAAAATTAAAAATTAAAATATTCTAATACCACACATATAACACTACAAGAAAATTAAAAATTAAAATAATAAAAAATCACACATATTACACTACAAGAAAATTATAAATTAAAATATTCTAAGATACTACCAGTTACACTACAAAAAAAAACAACTTATTCTAATAATTTTAAACTAAGTATTAATATTTATCTAAATCTTTTGCGTTACAAGTTTAATATAAATAGTTACAATATATTGCTTATCCTATCAACACACCGTGTGAAGTAGCTAATTTTCGAGTATAAGTAAGAAAAAAAAGGGAAATAAAAATGTTTGTAATGAAGAGAATTCCGGTACTTTTAAATAACCCAGAGATGATGGGTTAAGTAGACCCAAAGTGGTGGCATGAAACGAGGGATGGTGGAGTAAGTATGATTTTTTTGTAATGCATTAGGGGTGACCTGAAACCAGGCGAGATGGTCACCATGGCTGGTCTTTTGTGGCCAGAAGGGGAGGGTTAGCCTAGGTCGATGAAATAACACCGACCATCGACCACAGGCGTAGACAGCGGTGGGCATCTTTAGGTTTGTGTGCGCAACTCGGTAAGATTTGGAGGGGGGTGCTTTCACAGTGATTTAAGTCGTACTGTGGGTTTTTTTTCTTCTTTTCGTTTTTGAGTTTTTCTTTTGGTTTCCAGGCATTTGTTTTTTTCACCGCGGTAAATAAAAGAAAAAAAACAGTAACGATTTTTTTTATTATTCTTGTAGTTTCCGCCTGTCGTCCAGGGCTGGAAAAAACACCACCCCTCCGGCGAGCCTTAGCCGCGCAGTAAGCCAGCGTACCAGTGCTGCCAGCAGAACGACAGGGATGCAGAGCAAAGGCTACCTTGCCACATGAATGCATTTCCTCAGTGGTGGACGGGGAAACATGACAGTCGGAAATGTTTTATATTCTCGAGAAACAAATTATGCTCAAGGTAATCTTTTAGTTTTTATATCTGAACGGGAGCCGAAGTTGACTCAAGAATAATTAAAAATTTACAACAGAGTATTGCAAAGCATTACAAACAGCGAAGGCAAATTTTTTTTTATTGACGCCCCTGGTTGTACAGGTAATACTATGTTCACACTGAGGGCTAAATGCGCATTTAACGAAATGCGCATTAGCAATTTAGAATGCGTGGCCGTATGCTCCTTGTAAGAGTAAAAGAGACAAATATATACATTCAATTTCGTAAATGCGCATTTAGCTGTCAATGTGAACGTAGTATAAGACTTTCCTCACTAATTTAATTCTGGCCAAAGTCCGTCAGTACCAAAAAATTGCCGTTGCAGTAGCATCATCCGGAATTGCAGCAACACTACAAAGTGGCGGTTGAACTGCTCACTCTACATTCAAGTTACCGCTCTCACTTTCCCCATGTGAAACAGCTGCATGTTCAATCCGGAAAAACGGTTCTGTTTAAACCCGCGTTTGGATTTATTTTAGTTTGGTTATAGACCCAAACTATAATCGATGAAATATGTAAAAATACATAAACAAAATTGACTTAAAATATAAGTGCATATTTCTGTATGCACAAAAAACAACCTTGGCCAAGAGTTGAGTCGTCAGCATATTTGACGAGCATACGAAAATAAGCAAAACAAAAGAGTCATATTTCTATGCTCTGGTTGAACTGTTTTTTGTTCTTACTTTATTACGTTGAGTTTACTCGCGTTCAAGACCAAGGTTGTTTTTTCGATGGAAATGTACTGATTCAAAACCTTGAAATGCACGATTCTCTGACCATGAAAATTGACTCTTCATAGCCAGGAAAACGTGCGAGTTCAGTGGCCCTGAACCCGTACTTTCTCCCCCTGGTGAGATCTAAAGTTATAAAGATCTCACTTAGTTGAATTATGTCACGGTGACCACAAAATCTGATGTTGTTGATCTCTGGCGTGGTAATGGTTGCGGACATCGTGTTTCTGTCAACTGGAGTTGGTGGTTTTTTGATTTCTCCTTCCAAATAATATAACTTGTGATTATAATGGACAAAACCAATGCTGTATATCCAATTGCTGAATAATGGTAGTTGAATTTCTGAAATTGTGCTGGTAGATCAAGATATTTTTGGTGCGCTAATAAGCTCTGGAGTACGGTTAGGTTTTGCAGCTGCGTATAGTATTGCTCAGTTTTCTTGCTAAGAGCATCAGGTTCATTGGGTTTTATGACATCTATCAAATTACCTAGGCTGGTGTACGATACTTGTCGACTGCTGAAATATGTTTTTTGACCTTGTATTGTGATAGAGTTTTGCTTAATAACACACTGGGGCTTCAGAGATAGTATGTCGGATCCCTTCAAAGTGAGTTGTTCACTTTGGCCTTCACATACAGAAGTTATTCGTGTGGGAGCGCTTACCGCATACATCCATTGGTTGTTGTTTGTCATTTGAATCCATGTTGAATTTGTCTTTAAGAGTTCTACGTTGCACTCTGGTTGGGTGTCGTTGTTGAACAGCTGTATTTCACAGGAACATATTTCAGAACCCTTGTTGTATTTTGCCTGTATATTGGTACATACGTATGATTCTGATTTTACGAGAATACAGGTATTCAGTTGGGATTTACTAATGGGGAGATATTGATCTCTATGTGCGTTAACGGCAATAATGTCATCGCAGGGCTTGATTGTAGTTAAGCTGTTGTTGACCATAGTGGGCACTGGAAACATTTTGTAGAGTTCGAATGTTTCTTGATCGCACAGAGGTATTGAAATTTTAAAAATGACGTGGCTTTCTGTTAATTGTCCTTCCACAGTCATGAGTTTATAGAGTTGTATGCGCTCCTCATGATCGACAGGATGTCGCAGTGTTGGTGTCAAATAGTTCCGAATTGTTACCAATTCCTCTTGTAATTGGTTTGGTGTAAGTAACATTGGACTGATTTTTCCGTGGTGGGTATCTGTTAGAACGTCTATGATGGATGTCTGGATCCGTTGCAGATTTGCTGCTGTGACTGTAAGTTGTGTGGCTAAAGAAATGAAGATTTGGAACATTTTGAATTGATAGTCCATGTCTTCAAGATCGTGCACTTGTGACCAAATCTCGTTAACCCTTGTGTCGATGTTGTCGAATTTCTTTTTAATCTCCGATTGATCTTGTTTGATGATGTTAATGGTTGCATCAAGAATCGAGGTTTGATTTTTGAGTAAGATTTGAAGATGTCCTTCATTTTCTTTGACCTTTCCGATAGTATTGACCATTTCCTCAGCATATTCAGAATCTAAAACTCCAAATAATGAATTAGCGATATTTCCTACGATGTTTAAAGCACCTCTTTTATTTCTGTTGACTTTGAATCCATTGGTGTCTGCAGTGTTAAGTGCACTTCTTATAGATCGGTTTATGGTAAGAAGATTATTGTCCTGTTTGAGTACGTTTTCAAGATTGTCAAAAGTTTGTACAATGGATGTGCATACACTTTTTTGAGAGTGTACGAGTTTCGGTTCTTGACAAAGGTGCCGCAAGGCTGCTGTTCCAATCGTGAAAAACTCAGTTTCTTTCCAATAAGGGTTTAAATCATAATACACAATAAGTTGCCATTGTGTTCTAGAGGTTTTCATTGATGCAATTCCCTCGAAGTGGATGCCTAGGTTGGAGTCAAATTCATAGTTCTTGACTTCGGTTGTCAATATAAGAGGTAGCATGATTACCGCAATTAATAATACCGATGCTAAGGTGGGTGATGATGATCTTCGTCTCTTACGTGCTACTTCAGTGTCGTTGTCGTCGTGATGACTAGGTGCCTTGTGATAGGTAGACCCAGTAGTAACAGGAACCTCTGCTTGGTTGTCTTCTATTGGTAGGGGAGCTAATCGATGGATTGGCCGTCTAAATATTCCTGAAGCTGTTTTGATATCCACTACACGTACAATGTCATCTTCTCCCTTATAAGTTTTCGTGATCCGTCCAAGTGGCCATTGAAGAACCGGGGAGTTGTCTTCCTTGATGATTACCACGGTACCTTCCCTAATGTTATTAGCCTGTTCCCTCCATTTGTGTCTATATTGAAGTTCGTTAAGATAGTCACGAGACCATCTTTGCCAAAAGTCGTGTTTGATTTGTGACACGGCTTTCCATCTGGTTCCTAAGGATGACTTCGTCTCCACTGCTCTTGCATCGACTTGTGCTGTAAGTGGTTCGCCGATTAAAAAATGTCCAGGAGTAAGTGCACTTAAATCATTAGGATCGTTTGACATGGGGCTGATTGGTCTCGAGTTTAGTATTGCCTCGATCTCCACTACAATGGTTTCGAGATCTTCGTATGTGAGAGATGCCGATGCGACACTTCTTTGGAGCAGATTTTTTGCTGATTTTACGGCTGCTTCCCACAGTCTTCCAAAGTGAGGAGCCCTGGGAGGAATGAAGTGAAAATGTATTCCTTTTCTATTGCACGTGTTCATTATCTTTTCTTGCGCTTTGGCTGAATGAATTGCTGGTGATAATTCAGCAAGTTGGTTTTTTGCTCCAACAAAGTTGGTTGCGTTGTCACTGTAGAGGTTTTGACAGTGCCCCCTTCGAGCGATGAACCTTTTAAGGGCTCCGATAAATGCGTCAGTTGACAGGTCGCTTACAATTTCCAAATGAACTGCTTTTGTGGCGAAGCAGCAGAATATAGCCAAATATGCTTTTGTTGGTCTCTTCCCGCGTAGTTTGTAGTGCACCCAAAGTGGTCCACAATAATCTACACCAGCGTTGATAAATGGCCGTGCTGGCGTAACTCTCGTCCCATGATTTGCTGTACCAGTTGTGGCCGCGTCCTGTAACATCGGACACAGTGGTGAACTATTGATCTTGCCATACTTGCTGCCTTCACAGGCCAAAACCGTTGTTTAGTATGCGCCACTAATGCGGTTGGACCACAATGCATGTGATCTTCGTGTATAGATTGCATTATTAACTTTGTTATCGGATCATTATACGGTAGAAACATTTGGTGTTTAGTTTCGTATGGTAATGTGGATGCATTTGGTCGGCCGCCGAACCTCAAAATGCCGTCGTCGTCTAAAAATGGCTTAAGGCTGTGTATTGCACTGTTTTTGTTCACGACACCATATTTCTTTAAAGCTAGCATTTCTGTACTAAAATCGGCCGTTTGCACAGTTGGTATAATCGCCTTCAGTGACTTATCCAATTCTAAAGGTGTTAGTACCCATGAGGCTTGGTGGGATGGCATTGTGCCTCGTGCACGCTCTCCAAAGCGAATCAAGTAGCCTACAACTTGCTGAAGTTTCTTAAATGAGTTACCATGATTGATTAAATAGATCATGTTTTCTGCGTCATTTCTGGCTGTAATTAAAGCCTTTGGTGCTTTTCTTTTGCCTTCTTCTGTTATTTTTGGACTATTATTGCAGAATGGTTGTGGCCAAATTGATTCGTTTCCATGTAGTAAAAATGGCCCATAAAACCATAGGTTGCATTGCATAAAGTTTCTTGGATGACAACCCCTTGACAACACATCTGCTGGATTTTGTTTCGAAGTTATATGCCGCCATTGTTGTGCTATGGAACAGTCCTGAATTTTTGCTATACGATTTGCTACGAAAACTTCGTATGATGAGGCTTTCGCATTTATCCAAGATAATACAACCTCAGAATCTACCTAGACCAATACAACCTAGACCTTTAATGTCTAGTTGAATTCTTGTTGCAAGTTGCGCACCCAGTAGGGCTGCGCATAATTCCAATCGAGCAATTGTCTGATGCTGCTGATTTATGGGTGCGACTCTGGATTTGGCACACAGCAGTCTTGCAGCTACCCTACCATCCTTATTGACTGAACCTAGTTATGCCACAGCCCCGTAAGCCTTCTCCGAAGCATCGGTAAAAATGTGCAACTGACTTGATTCTGGAAACTGATGATTAAATACGTGACGAGGAATTTGTTTTTCATTTAACTCTTGGAGCTGATCTCGAAATGATATCCATTTGCTGTGTAGTTCCACAGGCAGCGCCTCATCCCACGAAAGTTTTAGTTTCCATAGTTCTTGCATGAATATTTTAGCGTTGATGATAACTGGAGCCATTATTCCCAATGGATCAAATATTCTTGCCAACTCTGAACTCACACTTCTTTTTGTGACTCTTGTGTTGCTGCTAAAGATGGTTTTCGTCTTGATGCAAAATGTATCATCCTTCGGCAGCCATGTTAATCCTAGGGTCTTAACACTGTCACGTGATTCTTCGTCAAAATCGAGATTTATTTCTTGATGATCTGCTGAAATCCCTTGCAGCAATTGCGGATGGTTAGCACACCATTTTCGCAACTCAAATCCTGCGGTACTTAAAATTGTTGTCAGTTCCCTTTGAGCCGTGATGGCGGTGGTTAGACTATCACTTCCGAGTAAGCCATCGTCCACATAAAAATTGTTCTGCAACGCCGAGGCTCCCAGGGGGTATTTTGTGCGATTTTCTTTGGATAACTCTAACAAACATTTGATGGCAAGATATGGTGCTGCTTTGGTCCCGTAAGTCACTGTGTTTAGCTGATAATATTTAATCTCTTCTTCGGGATTTTTCCTCCATATGATAACTTGATGCATCCGATCATGGGGGTTGATTAAGATCTGCCTATACATTTTCTGAATATCTGTAGTGAAAACGTAAGCGTAGTAAGACGGTAAACAAATCATTTTGGATGATCGGCCCTGTGTGCATTATGTCATTTAATGATAATCCTGATGATGTCTTCGTGGAAGCGTCAAAAACTACCCGTAACTTGGTACTGCTACTATCAGGTTTGCTAATACAATGGTGTGGAATAACGTAATGTGGTCTGCGCCAAATGCCTGTGCATGATACTTCAGTCATGTGTCCCAAACTCTTATATTCTTCCATAAAGTTAGTGTAAGAAATCTTCAGTTCAGGGTTTTTTCCTAGCCGCCTTTCTATTGCCAAGAAACGATTAAGAGCCATTTGTTTTGAATCTCCTAATGCTGCTGGATTATCCGTGAAGGGAATTTTTACCACAAATCGTCCATCGGAGTTTCTTCGAGTGTTATGAGAAAAATGCAATTCACATCGTTTTTCTGTAGCTGTTTGGGATTTGTGGTTTTCAACTTCTTCCAATTTCCAGAACCTTTCGAAAAATGCCACATGTAGCAGAAGTAACTTTGGTTTCTTCTACCTTGCCAGACACTACCCATCCAAATATAGTATTTTGTAAACTTGGGAGATTGTTGCTTAATTTGATTTGACCAGTTGATAGTACTTGTAAGAAAAATTCTGCACCGAGCAGCACATCTATGTTGCCAGGCTGAAAGAATGTTGGATCAGCGAGTGGTATATTGGGTGGAATATTCCATGACGACACATCTATAAATTTTGACGGCTGAGCGCTTACAATTTTTGGCAACACAAGCGCTTCCAGCCGTGCTTTGAATCCATTTATTGTGGACCGCATTGTTGCGCTTATTCGTGATTTACAATCCCTCTTGTTGGCTCCAATCCCTTCTATACTGAATGAAGCGTGTTTTTGTTGGAGTCCCAGCTTCTTAACAAGTCTCTCTGTAACAAGATTTACTTGAGAGCCAGAATCCAACACTGCTCTGCATTTCAGCTCTCGACCACTGTTTGTTATTAGTTGTATACAAACAGTGCTGAGCATAACGTATTTGTTGCAGCTAGCCTCATCTGCTGCGGATAAGCTGACTGGAATGGATCCCGTCTTGTTAGATGACGATGTGGGCGCATTTCCTGTCTTTAATAACATTGATCCTTGATTGTTGGATGTTCATAATGATGAACTGGTTGGCTTTGTTGACATAGCCTTTTGCTGCTTGCATGATGATGATGAACGGACTGGCCTTGTTGACATAGGTTGTAGGATGTTTGATGAATACGACGGAGTCCTCATGTCATCTTGGTTGTCGAGATGAAGTAACGTGTTGTGTGTTTTGTTACATCTTGTGCATTTTGTCGATTCGCAGTTGTTTGCAAAATGTCCCTCTTTTAAACAATTTACGCATCGCTTGTTGGTTTTTACTATCTGAGTAAAAATCATGAGTAAAAAGGTCTTGCAGACAAATAATGGATGAGTTCCAGACTTGCATACATTGCACTCATATTGGATGTTGATAATGATGAACTGGTTGGCTTTGTTGACATAGCCTTTTGCTGCTGGCATGATGATGATGAACGGACTGGCCTTGTTGACATAGGTTGTAGGATGTTTGATGAATACGACGGAGTCCTCATGTCATCTTGGTTGTCGAGATGAAGTAACGTGTTGTGTGTTTTGTTACATCTTGTGCATTTTCTCGATTCGCAGCTGTTTGCAAAATGTCCCTCTTTTAAACAATTTACGCATCGCCTGTTGGTTTTTACTATCTGAGTAAAAATCATGAGTAAAAAGGTCTTGCAGACAAATAATGGATGAGTTCCAGACTTGCATACATTGCACTCATATTGAGAGTATTGATTTGTCGAAATTGCTGACACACATGATCTTGCTGAAACTTGTCTGTCCTTGTGATTTACTGCTTCTAGTGATTGGAAATGGGCTTCCAAAAAGGTCAAAAAATCCTTAATTGTTGGCAACTCCTTTGGATTTTTTAGGAATTGCTCATACCTGATGTGTGTTGATCTATCAATCTCTTTACAAGTAAGTGGAGAAGCAGTAGATCCCAGGACGAAGTTGTTATTCCGAGGCCTTCCAGTGACATCAGGCACTCCTGCGTAGTGTCATGTAAATTTTTTATAGAAACAACCGATGAGGCGTTGAATTTTTGCCCCAACATCCTTTGTATTAGCGTGGAGCACAGTACTCTTTTGTTGTTATATCTTTCTCGTAACATACCCCAAGCCAAGTCGTAATTATCTTGGGTGAGTGACAGATGCCTGATTAATTTTTCAGCTTCCCCTGATAGGTTTGTTTTGAGATACCACATTTTGTGGATTTTCGGCAATGCTTGTTGGTCCACTATTTGAGAAAAAAGTTCGTAAAATTGTTGCCACTTGAGGATATCCCCATCAAATTGTGGAATGGTGACTCTTGGTAGTCTTAGTGGCTCTTCATTTGCAACGTTTTCTGGTCGTGGTACGTCAGCTGGGCGTGCAAATTGTATCCGACTAGCATATTCTCGAGTTTCGCATGCCACATATTGTTCATAATTGTAGCCAATTTCGCTTGGTTGGTCACAGTTTTCACACAAGCTGTAATTTAAAGTTTCTATTTCCAACCAAAGTCTGTTTATTTGTTGAAGATTCGCCTCATGACATCTTGACTGGTCATCTGGATACTTCGCCAAGCCATCCAATAAACGGTTGAGTGAATTCAGCAAGGCTTATTGCCGCCTGATCATCTTGGTAAGGTTTGTTGCTGCCGATGAATCGAATGATGGACGACTGTGAGGAGCAGCGGCTGAATCAGATCGTTGCTCTGTTGCTGTTGCTGAGGTGGAAAAGCCTACTTCTTTCCCTGTAGAATCCTTGCTTAATGTTTCTAAGCGATGGACTTCTTCTTGAAAAATATTGATATAGCTGGTAGCTAAATTGTTGATTTTCTCATAGTATCCTGTGGTGAAATAGTCATGCTCCATGGGCTGATTAGTAAGTGTTCGAAGCTCACTGTCGTGTTCTTCAAACTCTTCCCAATATTTTGTGAGACGCTGCAGTCGCTCATTGAAATAATTTGTGGTCGTTTTCCTTTGTGGTGAATCCTTCTTGAAGTTTTTGATCAGATTATGTATTCTTTTCCAACTCCCTTTTGCACTTCCAAGGTCTGTTGGAAAGTAGCCATTTCTGAAGAAACCCAGCAGGAGTTTGTTTATTTGTTGAATAGAAGACAGGAGTTTGATTACAGTTGATTTGGTGGCGTGTGAGTCCACCCGGGGGCGCCAATGTTTAAGCCCGCGTTTGGATTTATTTTAGTTTGGTTATAGACCCAAGCACATAAACTTGGACTATGGTTTTAAGTTTGTTGTCACAAACAGCACTTGAACTGTGCTGTGTAAAACACGTACCCCCCTTTATTAAAGTCTTTTCGCCCTTTTATAGGCGAAAATCAATACAATATACAGTAAGTATTAACAAATAAAATCGATGAAATATGTAAAAATACATAAACAAAATTGACTTAAAATATAAGTGAATATTTCTGTATGCACAAAAAACAACCTTGGCCAAGAGTTGAGTCGTCAGCATATTTGACGAGCATACGAAAATAAGCAAAACAAAAGAGTCATATTTCTATGCTCTGGTTGAACTGTTTTTTGTTCTTACGTTATTACGTTGAGTTTGAGTCAAGACCAAGGCTGTTTTTTCGATGGAAATGTACTGATTCAAAACCTTGAAATGCACGATTCTCTGACCATGAAAATTGACTCTTCATAGCCAGGAAAACGTGCGAGTTCAGTGGCCCTGAACCCGTACAGCTGCTATTTCACAAGTACTGAAGGAGGCATTATTAGTTGTTTGGGACGAATGCACCCTGACGCATAAGAGTCATATCGATGCTGATAATAACATGATGCAAGATATAAGGTCATTCAGTCGTATAATGGGTTGTGTAACGTTTATATTCTCTGGGGATTTTCGTCAAACTTTAATGGTAGTGCCTAAATGAACTAGAGCTGACACGGTTAGAGTTACGGTAAAGAAATCAAATGTGTGGAAATATGTCGAGAAGCTAAAATTAACAACAAACAGGCGTATCCATTTGAGAGGAGATCGTGATACAGGTAAATTTGTCGCGCTTTTACTAAAACATGGCAAAGGGACAATCTTTCTTGAGAATGGTTTGCTGCACGTTTCTAACGAACTAGGAACATGTGTTTCGATTTAGTTCGATTTAGGTGCAAAAGTATACCCAGACATAGAAAATTTGTTTCAAAAAACTGCCAGTTAGTTGTGTGAAAGAGCTATTGTTTCAACAAAAATTTAGATGTACATCAGATTAACGAAGCACTATGTAAAGAAATAAATTCTGAAGCTCGATTATACAGGTCTATCGACACGGTTATTAATGAAGATTATGCAGTTCACTATCCAAGTGAATTTCTAAATTCATTAAATCCATGCGGATTTTCCCCACATAAGCTTGAATCAAAAAAACAAATGCCAATTATGTTATTGCGGGATTTAAAACCCCCAAAGCTATGTAATGGTACACGGCTCATTTAATGTTATTGGAGTTGATCTGCGAAGCGATGTATTTTCGCACGGGCAGTTGTATGTCAGACTTTCACATATTGGCAATGCCGCAAACCAATACAACAGATAGTAAATGTGTTACTAAAAACATAGTGTGCACAGAGGTGTTTTGTTCTTAACCAAAAGCACTAGCCAAAAATCCAACCAATTTTGGAGATCATACTTATATGGTCCAGCAATTTATTATGAATACACTTATGAGCTCTACAACGGGAACTCTCTTCGAAACCCAAATAAACCACAACGATCATCCTAGCTTTTGCTGACAATAACGCGGAACCACTGCCACATAATTAATAAAAAAATAAAAAAAAACAAAAAAAAATTCACTATACATAAAAAACAATCACAAACAATTAAAAAACTCTATCTGCAATTTATTAAAAAATAATTCAGCTTTTTAAACTACTAAAGCTGCTGCTTACTCTGTTTAACCCAGAAAAAACTGTCTCATTTACCAACAATCATATATATACAACAATGGAAGTCACTTGAGCCTATAACAACTGCACTATTGAGGACAAAAATCTGCTTAAAATTAGATGTAATGGCCTGTGCGGGAAATCATACCACGGTAGCTGTGCGGGGACGACAAAGAGAAGCCTCAACTACATTCAAAAATATGAGGCTCATTTCAAATTCTTCTGCGTAGGGTTTTACGATGAAAAACGTTTCACGCATTACTTTTTGCGGTTTAAAAATTGTTTCGCGAATACTTTATTTTTCCGCTTTTAATATATCCAATTATTACGACCTGAATATTTCAACTTTTTCTAGGAACCTGAAGTTGTTGACAGAAACTATAAGTGTCAGTGATAAAACCCTTCAGTGCAAGGCTACGACCGAAGAGCTAAGATCTGAAGCCAACAAAATTGTTGAACTACTTAAAAAAGGTGACTCAGCCAACAACATACTTAGTGCCCTGAGGTCTTTGTGTAATGATGTGAAATCCGCTATCCAATTTACCTCAAGTAACCCCGAACCATCACCATTGCAACCTGATCCAATGTTTGAAATATTATTTGAAAAAATAAGTGATATCAGTGACGATATGGTTGTGCTCCGGGCAACGCTTGCAGATATAGTGGATGAGGTTAGATCTGCGCCTAATAGCACGGAAGTCATGACCTCACAGATCCCTCACCATAATTCATCTTTCGTGTTTCATGAAATCTTGGAAGCGTCCAACCATTCACCATCAGATAATTCCTTGCCACCAAATAAGCCAGCTTATCTAAACACTTCCACTGCTTCCGACTTGGAATTTATACCACCTATAGCAGCGCCGCGTAGAGTTATTGAGCGATTTGGAACCTCGTGGACTATCACAGAATGGGAAAACAGGATCCAAAAACTTAAGTCTGCTAATCAATTTGAATCTACCACAGTATTCATCAAAGGTTTTCCCTCTAAGACATCTGTATCCACGGTGCGAGAATACTTCTTAAAAAAACTTCGCGTCTCCATCTCCGATTGCGATAAAACATCTCGAAGCCGTGCAAAATTTAGCAGCTTTAAAGTTATCATGCCCACCAAATACGCTTGGCTGGTCCTGAGTGCCTCCGATGGAATCCAAACTCTTGGAACTATTACAATATCAAAGTGGACAGACAAGGCCGGGAGTACTCCGAAAGTATATAAAACTAGCAGCTATAAGTCAAACTCATACACGAGCTATAACATTAAAATAAGCAATAATCCTAAGCACAACACCAATAAACCTAAAAATTTGTCTAACTCTAACATAAATACTAATTCTTACTCTAAGAATCGTTCTAAAAGTAATTAAAGTTCTAGCTCAAACTCTTCTCATTCCAAATCTAATCTTAATTCTACCTCTATATTCAATTTGCAATCTAAGTCCCATCATAATTTAGATACTAATTGGAATCTTTAAACTAACATCTTCCCAATATTCTCTCTCATAGTCAACCGGAATACCGCTCCAACTAACAATACGGTAAAAAACAATCTAATATCGAAAAAAATCTTCCACTTATCCAAGACGGGTTTCATTTAATCTAAACAACAATGAGACCAACAATGAAAAGTATCCGATATTCATCCACCCCCATACTCTAAATCCATCTCCACTAACCGAAACTGTCCATAAACCTATTCCGGTTCGTAATGCGCCTTGTGATCAACCTGGTAGCCCTGCGTCATTTCTAGATCCTCTTCTTCCTCTAAAAGTCAAATTGGCATTAAACTCTTGCGCAGACACTGAGAGCAGAAATGCTCTTTCTCGTCTAAGGGAGAACAGTGTGTACAACAATGTTAGTTTGTATCTCACTTATATGCAAAAGGCCCCAGATTCAAAATGTATTGAAGGCAAGACCAAAACTAATCTAAGAGTATTAATTCAGCAAGAAGGGCTACCTACCGATGTTGATGACTTACGTAACTTATTTGTTTGCTTTCACGAACAACTTGGCGTAACGATTGATCAAGTTACGGCGGATCTAGACACATATGGCACTCACGTCAAAACTAAACACGTGTCTCTTCTTCAAAAATCACGCAAAGAGCAGCAACAATATTATCGTCCCTAACTCAAACTCCGCCAGGTTTCGGCCTGCCTGTCCCAAGCCAGGATAAAGGAGGAGGGTTGTTTGTAGGTTACGACCTGCAAACGTAAAAACTGATAAAGCCAACCAAGAGCTTGGGGTGGCGCCCATCTTGGTAGCAGTTCATATTCGGTATATCGATATGATACAAGCCTGCGAAGGTATAGCAATTGACCTTAAAACTTGTTAGTACGGGGACAGTCTTTACCCGTCAGATGGGGTTGACCCTATCTATCCACCGCATGGAGACCTTAATTCGGCTGGATAATTTGGATGTGAAGTGTTGGCATGCGTGCGTCAAAGTGTCAACTCTTCGGCTTTCCGAAGTGTTGCTTGTCAAGAGTTTTGACTTGCACCCTCAAACTGGCACGGCAGTCACTGAGGGAAGTGTTGTTTTTTGGTTGTTAAACTAAGGGTTCTCATACTGAGCACGGCAGTCCCTGAGAACAGTGGCCAATACTCTGTGTCTGGATGTTGACTTCCGAACGGCCAGAGTGAGAGTGGCAATTGCAAAGGTCCTCCATAGTAGGTACCAGTCATGTGCAATAGCTTCCAGCTGAGTCGGCACCTGCAAGTTGTTAGACTAGCCTCTAAGTGCTCATTGAGCACAGTCATGCATAAGCAGGCACTTTTTCATAATTGCATTTGTGTCTTCTTGGTCTTCTTGCGGGGATGTTGTGGATCCTCATCTGTCGGGATCGAGTTGCCCAGATGACTGTTGTGGGCTGGCCCTTCGGGGAGTCTCGTACTGGTTGTGGTTGTGTGAATGCTACACAGGTCTAGATTGACCGGAGGGGTCTCGCAATGGTACGACCGGGCTGGCATATCTGTCTTAATATGCAAAAGAGTTGGGTAGGTCTCGTCTCCACCAGTAGATGGATGGAAGTACGTCGCTGCGGAAGTCTAAACTGGTACTGCTATTACGGGCAGTATGTAATTATTCATAATGCTCCTAATCAGCAGGGCACTGGGTGATGCTTTGTGTTTGTGAAGCAGCTTCCATGTTCGTGTTGCCACACCGGATGCCCCGTATGTTTTACTTGTTAAAGCATAAACGGGTCCGTGTTGTGGTACAACACAAAGTTCATGGTTGTCTGCTTCATGAACTATTACCCTAGGTTTTGGATAACCCAACTTACTTAAGCCTCACGGCAGGTGTAGGTTGATTAACTTAAAATCGTCCCTAACTCAAATCTCTTAAACATATATTACCATAACTGTGGTGGCACGAGAAGCAATTTACAAAAACTTTATGTTGACGCCAAATCATGCCACTTCAATGTACTAGTATTCACTGAGACATGGTTAAATGATGCTTTCAATAATGACGAAGTTCTTGGCAGTAATTAGACTGTCTTCAGAAATGATCGGGACTACTCCTAAACAGGTCTTTCTCGAGGAGGAGGAGGATAGCATCTCACAATTCTCTCTCAAGTGAGCTTATAGATACACCTACCCACAAGCTCTTCGATCACCGAATAAATAGAATTTGCTTAGGAAATAGTCTGTATGTGTACATTGGTGTCGTTTGCATTCCACCCTGTTCAAGTGAAACAACATACAACGAGCTATGTGAAACACTGTCCGCCTTTATGTCTACTCTTAAAGAGCAAGAGGAACATACAACCGTATGTTATTCTTGGTGACTTTAACCGTCCAATATATCTTGTGTTACCGATGAAAATGGCAACTATCTCCTTCCTGTTAATCTTTCAAATATCATAAATACCTTTTATGGCAGCGACCTGCAGCAAGTTTCTTCTATACAAAATCAAAATGGGAGATGGTTGGACATAATCTTTACTAACGCATATGAAATTAAGATTAGATTAGATTAGGAAATGAAGATTAGTCCATGCAGTGATGCAGAAAATTTGTCAGCTAACTCTGTTCACCATACAACGGTTGCTTTCTCTTCTAATGAAGTTACCTTTACTCAATCTTATAATAACTCCATTGCGTACGATTACCTCAACGTCGATTACGAAAGCATAAAATGTTATCTTAATGCTCTAAGCTGGAATTATATTCTTTCCAACTTCGAAAGTTATGTGCCAAAAATAAAGAATAAGATAGAAATGGCTTCAGAGCCAAGGCTAGATAGAAATCTCAGATTTTTGAGGAATCAAAGAAATAAAATCCATAAACTTCTCAAAAACACTGATAATGTAAGCGATGAACTCAAGCTAAGGTATGACGAGCTATCAAAAGAGTTCTCTATCAAGTCAGAAGAAGCGTACAAGAGCGAAGAGCTTATCGGTGAGAAAATCATCCAAGAACCGAAAAAAATCTTTGAATTTGTTAACTTGAAGCTTAAATCTAGCGGCTATCCATCGTCTATGTTTAAAAGTAATATTCGTCCAACCCTCATGAAATCAGCAACTTATATGCGGATCATTTTAAGGAGGTCTTTTGTCAATCTACTACCCAATTTGAAGTCTCTTTTCCCAGCTCAAATATTGTGGTGGATAGTATAAATTTAAAGCAGGAAGAGATTTCTAATGCCATAAAAGAACTGGATTTATTTAAGGGACCTGTACCGGACATTATTCCTACAAGCTTCCTGGTGCGATGTTTAGATCAACTACTTCTGCCATTATACATAATTTTTAACGAATCACTGTCTTGTGGGACATTTCTTTTATATTGGAAATCATCCCATCTAACACCAATTTACAAGAGTGGTGATAAAAGGCCTGTTGAAAATTATAGAGGCATAGCAATTTTATCAGCAATTCCAAAACTTTTTGAAAAAATTATTTATGATAAGCTAACAAGTATCATCAACCCACGTCTAAGTGAGCAGCAACACGGCTTCCGTAAGGGACGATCTACAACATCCAATCTCATGATCATGGTAATGGGTTTTTAATAAATATAGAAAAAGGGCACCAAAAAGATGCTATTTATACGGATTTCTTCGATAGAATTGATCACAGCATGCTAACATGTAAATTAGAAAAATTCGGTATTACGGGACCCATACTAAGTTGGCTAAAATCATATCTAGAGGGCAGATCCCAATATGTTAAATTCCAAGGAATTCTGTCAAAAAAAAATTGCAGTCTCCTCAGGAGTTCCGCAAAGTAGCCACCTTGGTCCCCTTCTTTTTAACATATTTATATCAGACTTGTCAGAAGTCCTGAACGATATCCCACACCTTATGTATGCAGATGATTTAAAAATGCACTATGCAATCAAATTAGAGGCAGATGTAAATTTTTTACAGTCAAAACTGTTGTCTCTGGAGCAATGGTGTATCCAAAATAAACTGCATCTTAATGTCAATAAATGCAACTTTATACGTTTTTCTCGTAAGAAAAACATGGCATTACATACCTACCACCTCAATAGTACCGAGTTTAAAAGAGTCAATCATGTAGTGGATCTTAGAGTAGTATTGGATTGCAAGATGCGCTTTAATTTGCACTATGACAAAATTTTGTCCAGAGCCAGCAAACGCTTGGTTTTATAAAAAGGCGAGCAAATGAATTCAAGAATATTTGGGTCACCCCATCCTTATACTGTGCGTTAGTGCGGCCAATACTTGAATATGACTGCATAATTTGGAGTCCGTCTTTCGATTCCCATAGCGAAAGAATCGAGTCTATTCAAAAGCAATTCTTACTATACACGTTCAGAGACATGTACAACCCCCGTGATTATAAAAGCCTTCCTTCGTACGAATACAGTGAGTCTGTACAGTGCCTTTTAAACTTGATGCCATTATCATCAAGAAGACCATTATTGGGCTCATATTTCACATTCGATGTTATTTATGGTGCTATTGACAGCAAATATATATTTCTAGTATGATATGCCTCAGCGAGCTAATAAGACGTACTAGGCATACTCGGCTGTTAACTGAATATCAGCACCAAACTACATACGCAAACAATGAACCCATCAATCGATGCTGTAGAAAATTCAATAACGTTTTCGTATACTTCTCACCTTCCATGTCCAAATCGTCTTTCAAGCAAATCTTTACTAACGCATAAGCAAACCCTGTCTAAGTTCCTCGTTAACCAAAATTAACTCAGGCTTAACTTAAATTACCTGTGTATAGTTACTCGTATGTATACCACATTTAAGCATGCCCTCTGTAAATTTGTTAGATATAAGTACTATCCAAGCCTCTCTCTCTTCCTAGTTAACCCAGCCTTTGATCTTCACTCTTTTCTTCTCCTCTTTTAGTATGTAAGTACCTTTCTTACTTACTAAGTACTCTTACTTTTATAATTTTCTTTTTGCCCCTCCTTTTTGACGTGTTCGTGAAATCATGTCATTTAGGTGGGTGGATTGCGCCCTCTTCAATTCGTACATCTTCGAACACCAAAACAACGAAAGGGGAAAAGAAATGAAGTAAAAATAAAATAAAACAAATTAAATTAAGTTAGAATAAGTAAATTGCCTTGTTTGGCCAATACATAAATAAATAAATAAAAAATAGTCTATGAAAATTTTTTAAGTCAATGCTGATGCTGGTCAAACCACCAGCCGCGAATAGAAAAGATTCTCTCCTGCTGTTGAGATCAGCTAATGTTTATCTTTATGTACTGCTGTGCTGGTTCTCAAGTAATCACTATGATGCTGAGGGTTCGCAAGTTCTGTTGTGGTAAATCACTGGTCGCAGGTTTTGAATTCGGGTGAGGCTGCAAAAACTGCGATTGACACCACAACAAATTTGCCTCTGCTGTTTCAAATGCTGAATGTGTTTTCAGTGATTCTGGAGCTTATAAAGAAAAACTGGCGCTGCAGTAGAGATATCTGTACTTCAATCTTATCAATGCATGGACTGCCTTCGATGCTGCCATTTCAATTCCAGGTCGAAAATATCATTCTGATTAAACAGCTGGCATAGATGCCGAATTTATGCTAAGTTGGCTGTTGGGAAACTTCCATCATAACAACAACTCTGCATCTCTTGATGAGGAAAACGTGTACGTTACCTTTGCAGCCGTGGCTACTTCTGCTTTAATAATTTGCTACATGTTTTGCTTTTTTTTATCACATTAATGTTGGTTTTAATGGGAATCTACTAAAAAAGAAAGAAATACAAAAAATAAAACATTAAAATCTTCCACACTTTCTTATTACAGTCTTATACCAGAAAAGTAAGTATTAAGAAAAAATATGTAATTCGTATTAATATCAAGAATAAATCTTAAAAAACAATATAATTTTGAATTACAAATTTTAGCAATATTTTACCCAAATTTTTTAACCCTGCAATGCAAGATTTAATTAAAAGTAAAAAAAAGTTAAATCATCATAACAAATGCCGTTTAAAGAAGGCAATACAAATAAAAAAAGTAACAATAATAAAACAAACACTATTATTTTTTATTTTGCATTTGAAGCATTTAATTAGCATTTTTATTTTTTTCTTGCTATCGATCTATATTCTATCTATCAATATTGATAAAAATCATTTTCTGTTTGTTTGATGACTTTTACGGATTTTGTAAAAAAAAAAACTGAACGGATTTTGCTCAAACTTAAAACGTGTATTACTGTCATACTAGATTAAGTTATTCCGTACTTAGTTTTAAATACGCCCCTTTTTACCGCAAACAAATCAATAAAAATGCTACATTTTCGACTGTTTCGATTGTATGAGACTAAAATTTAGTAGTTTAGTTTGTATGGTTACTATCGACAATTGTACCAAAAACGGGTTTTCACGTCCTTTTTTTCCGTCCACAAATCAGTAAAAATGCTATATTTAAGATGGTTTTGGCCATATCAGACTGAAATTTGGTAATCAAGTTTGTGTGTTTACCGTCGGCAACTGCTATAAAAATAGGCATGGTGTCACTATAATGAAGCCCACTTTTAACAAATCATTAAGACTCCAAGAATTCTGGACCGATAACGCTGAAATTTTGGCAGTAGATTTTTTTTCGAGCACGAGATGGATTACGGGAAAAAAAATGTTCTACAGTAATAATTACCGTCCAAGTAATTTGATGATGAATTTGATGAATTTGGTTTTTTGTAACGATCGACCCAATATTGTTGCCGATATTTTCATGCATAATAATTTTTTCGCTATTATCGTTGTTAAACATACTTAGATAATTATAAATTGTGGTTATATTTGGAATCATATATTTATTTAATGAATGAAAAATTCATTTGATACATTTTTATTAGTTCTATTTTTTTATTAGTGTAGTTTTTCTATTTTTTCTTTTTTTTAAAAGACATTTCTTTAATTCAGGATCCTTTGTAATTTAACCTATACGAAAAAGTTCTGCTAATCGCTGCCTTGCTCGTACTGTTTTACCACCTCTTGGTTTCTTCATTGGTGTTTGTTGAATATTTTCGTTGAGGATTTTTGCTTTTGTGAGCCATTTCCTCTACACTTCGATAGTAAATGGCTGGGGTCCAGCAGTTTTTGGAATTGGAATGGAAATCGGTGTCGTCGTTTGGTGACCTTGTTGTTGATGCACGTATTCGTGCACTTCCTCTGCAAATTTTATTCCTCTCTCCAACGCACGTTGAAATATTTTATTAAAATCGTGTTCTGACATTTGAATTTAAAAATTTCGAGATAAATTATAAAAAATTTGAAGATGCAGAATCGAAAGTCGGCAGGATCGCCATATAATAAATTTAAGGCCGGCGATACATTTAGAAGAGAGTACAAAAGAGTGATATTGAGGTGATGGTTTTTATTAGAAGAAATTTGTTTAGAGTTTTAAAATTTTCAAATTTGGTTAAATATACATTTATGTTTAAGAAAAAATATTTTTTTTCAAAAGCAAAGATGATGCTACAACGATTGCTACAAAAGACCTAATTTCGCACTGCGGGTATTCAAGGTTGACGGGACTTCTAGGTTGACCCGAAAAAAAATGTTTTTAATTTTAAAACGCAATAAAAATATTTTCTATCTGAACGAATCTCATTTTTAAAATAGTCTTTTAAAATCTTTTTTAACAAAATTTAAAACATTAAAATAAGTAAAAAATTCAATTTTCTTTTTTCAAGTTCGCATAAATTTTTAAAAAAGACTTTTTAAAATTCTGCCTCATTCAGATAGAAGATATTTTCATTACGTTTTAAAATTAAGAAAAACATTTTTTTGGCTCAACCTAGGAACCAGCAGAATGCCCGCAGTGCGAAAAGAAGTCTTCTTTGCCATTTTTTTTAAGATAAATGTATATTTTTCCAAATTTGAAATTTTAAATCTCTAAACAAATTTCTTCTAATAAAAACCATCACCTCAATATTACTCTTTTTTTCTCTTCTCTGAATGTATCGCCGGCCTTAATGATTTTGTTTGATATTGTTGTTATGGAAATAAAATAAAGTGGACGATATTTTCGAAACTGCTGGAAATAATCCTTTGGTATTTTAAGCGAACCCCGCTTATTCATTGTTGCACTCTTAGAAATATGAACTCCTAATGGTGTTTCAGGGAGTCCAACACCATTCGGTTGAAAATGAACACGATTGAGCGGAGTTAAAAATTTAACTCCTATTGGAGTTATATTTTGAACACCAAATGGTGCTAAAATTTTGTATCCGAATGTGAGTGATTTTTTAACTCCGAATGAGCATGAATTTTGAATTCCTAATGAGCATACATTCTGAACTCCGAGTGGCGTTAACAATTTATATCCAATATATGGATTTTAAATACCTTATTTTTACCATTTGGTGTTATACTATCAATTTTGGTTGCATGAAATAAAAAGCTATAATTAAATAAAATAATTTTTAATATTCCATTTTCAAATTAATTTAATTCATTTTTATTTAAAATAAAAATACATAATATATTAAAAATATTGAATTATTATATTAATTCTTAATTAATTAATTATTATTATTTTAAATATTTAAATTTAACATTAAGCAATTTTTTTATACTATATTTGTTCCACGCGTTATAATATAATTGTTTTCATTTTTATATATTAGTTCAAAACTTTCACCTAAACTCTTGTTACATAGTTTTGCAGTTTTTAAACTTGTTTCTTTTACACAATAAGCTTGTAAGCAATGGTCAAAAATTATTGTTGTATAAACTGTTAAAATAAAAAAAATTTTAGATTCTTTTTCAAAAATTAAATTAATTTTGCCAAATTCAGGACAATTTGTGTCAAATTTTGTGCAAATTAAAAAGTTTTGTCTATATTCAAAGCCGTATTTTAAATGATCGATTATATTGATTTTATCTTTATCGTTAAAACCAAGTTGAGTTATCATTATTAAATTATATAGGCTATCAGATACCAATTCAAAAGTTTTTGTTCTTATTTCTGGGAATGTTTCAAATTTTTGACCATGCCAATTGTTATAAAAAAAACGTTGATGTCTTGTCGACAAAGTCTTGCAAATATTTTTGAAATTGTGTGTGCTAGAAGCGACTTCTTTAAAAAATTTGTGTTTTGCTTCGAATCGCATAGTACTATAATAACAAGCTGGTCCCATTTTTCTAATAACATACGGATAATGAATTAACAAGTGATGTTTTGGTATTAGCTTACGTGTTGGAAAGCATCTTAAAAATAACAAATTGTATTCTGAAATTAACGTTTCTAATTTCTCTATATCACTATATTCGAGTTCCATAGAAAAAACTATTTTAACTATTTTAATTAAATAAATTATTATTTCAAAAAACGGATCAGCAGCACCAACAATATCTACTAAAAAAAATGGAATGAAACGTAGTAATGTCCACGATTGGGTTGCCGTTTGTCCTAAATTATTTCCTTTTCTTTCTAAATTTATAGAACTGGGTCTATTTTTATTCAGCAAAATCCCAAAATTAAAATTCAAAATTTTTTCATTAAGTTCGTTAATTTTTAAAATTTTTCTCACCTTTATGAATTCAGTTAAAACTAGTTTTAATTCATATTGTACTATGCCTTCCAATAGATCATGCATGCAGTCAATGCTAGAAGATTCAAAACAATTAAAAAATCTAAGTTCGTTTAAAGGACTTTCTCGTATTCTACCATAAACATTAATTTCATCACTTCTTTTTCTTAACAAAAAATCATCATGAGAAAACTTTTGTTGAATATCTTTTTTTGCCACAGTACAAAATCTACAAAAATAACTCGAGTTGAAAGATTCTGACAATCCACACAAACTGTTTGCGCTTAAGTTGTCGTGCGAAAGGGAAAATAAACTTGCTTTTATATTAATGTTATCATTATTGAAATCTACATAAATACCACTTGTTTCTAATATTTTCAACTCTTTAATGACAGGCGAAAGTATTTTTTTATATCCATACTTCTTTATGTCCCTATGATGACAAAGCAGTGTTAAATGTATATTTTGTAAGCGTGAATTAATTTCGAATGGCAAATTTAATATACGAAAATATAGAGCCAAAATTTTGTGAATTCCTGTTTTTGAACCAAGAGGATTAACTGTTTCAAATTCGTCCAAGTATAACTGTAATAAAATGCGAAGTTCTTTAGAATTGAAAAATGTATGTTCTTTAAAAAAGGTTCCATCGAAAATATTACAAACTTTGTCATCGTGAATTGATATTGGTGTTATGATTGAGGATATGAAATTGTTATTAGTACACAAAAATTTAAGGGTTTCTATAATAGATACATAACAAAATGATTTAAATTTGGTACACGAATTATAACGGTTTTGAGAACTATTCCATTTTCTAGATCTTATTACCGCAATATTATGTTGTTTTGGAAATGGCACAGAGTTTTTTAAAAGTTTTTCTTGTTTATAGCGTGTGTTAAGTAATTCAAAAGGTTTCTTAAGGAATAAAATTTCGTCCTTTATTGCATCAATATTTTTAAGTTTTGATTCAATACTAGATGCAACGCAATTCGTTAGCTCTGTTGTAAATTTACAAATTTTTTCTTGTTTCGAATATGGAATGTTTATACTCAACAAATTGTTATTGAAACTTTTTTCTAAATTGATTCTATTAAAATCCAACAACTCATTTTGTTCTACCACAACTAAATTTGATTGCATCTGGGATATTTCATAAGGATCCTCATTTCTATTACTGACGTTATTTTCAGAATTACAATGGTGCTTTACTAGATGCTTTCTTAAGCCGCTAAATGTGTTAAAAAAAATATCACAATTTCCATGTCCACATTGTAAATGCCGCGCTTGAACGCAAGATGGGTGAATTGTTCGTAAATGCCTTATGAAATCTTTTTCATTTCCAAATTTTTTTAATTCACACAATTTGCATATTAAATCCATTTTAGAAACGTATGAAATTTTACAAATTATTTACAAATTAAGCCGTGATTTTAGATCTCTCATTCTTGGAGTAAGCTTATCTATACCTACTCCATAAATTGCATCTATTATAAATCTTAAAAAAAAATGATTATAAGTATCATAAGGGATCTTAAAAACAATAAAGCTTTTGAAAAGGGTATCCCATGCATTAATCGCGTACTCAGCACATACAGGCAGCTCAGTATTGTCTATGCATACCACGAATTTCGATATGGCTGCTTTGTTTGGTCCGTAAGCAAGTAAGTATGGTGCTACTTCCTGTTTCTGTGCAATATCGATCTAAAAATTTAAGAAAAACACTTAAAATATGTAAATGGTAACATTTTATAATGTTACCTTTTTTATCCTTATTAATTCGAATTTATCAGCTGATGAAGTGCGTGATACCATTATTTTTTGCAAGTATAAAATTGATGTTGTTATTCTATCCCATTCTAAGCACAAGAAAATGTTGAATAAGTTTTAATTTAATTCTAAATTAACTTACTTTCCTCCGCTGGAGTGAAATCATCATACACTCTTAACTTTTTTTCTGCAGCGACACGCAAAATATTTCCAAGTGTAACTTCTTCAAAGGCTGAAATAAATTTATCTCCCTTGCCTGGAAACTTAAGGTCAAAGTCTTGTTGTATCTAAAATATTCGAATATAAATATATGACATCATATTTTATAAAACATATGTTGGGTTTTCTAATGAGGACTTGACAACTTAAAACTCAAACCATTTGAGATATTTAAAAAACTTTATTATCGGCTTAAAGTGCAATCAAAACATTTATGAATGGAACTCGACTTCTTTCATATGGCCACTACGGGCACGTCTGCAGAGGTCGATTCGTTGGACCCAATTTCCATACACTTCGGCTGAAACGGCCGTTTTTTCGCGTTCAATGTTGCCTCTGAGCTCTTCGAACGTCGTCGGCTTGTTGGCATAGACCAATGGCTTGACGTACCCCCAAAGAAAATTGTTTAGAGGCGATAAAAAATTAAGTCGTCAAGTCCTTAATGGAAAACCCTTCATAAAAACGTTCACAAGAGATCACCCAATTTTTTTGGTCATGCTCTCCGATGTTCTATCGTATAGGTTGTACAAATATAAGCCCGATCGGAGAACATGACCAAAAAATTAATATTCATAAATCGAAAAAAAAAATTTAATTTTAGTTGTCTTACCAAGCCCCGGACATCTAAAAATATTTTAAATTCTTCTATTTTAAAAGAGTGACTTCTTCTGTAACAAAATGTTCTCTGCATTCGCGTGAAAATTTCATCCCTCTGAGACGGAATCGCATGATGAAGCCACAAAATGTCGTCGTCGTGGAAGCAATCACATTCGGTCTCTTTACCAGAATTAATTGCTGAGGATTTTCGGTTAAGCTTAGAAGAATTTCCTTCGATGCGGCTTACAGTCCTGAGTCTATGCCCAAAATAGCCCCCACGTGTTTCAGGGTCGTAAAATATTTCCTGTTATAGATTGATAAAAAGAGACTGTTACAATAAAATATACCTATTATATATTTTTTTATCTTACAAAATTGTCTGCATTCTTTTGCTCGCAAATGTTCGGAAACAGTTGTGCAGTGGCTTTTGCCCATAATATTTTTTCATCTCTTGATGGATAAAAACCGTGCATTCCAATTAGTCGTTCAATGACTAAGTTGACCATGCGTATGCGACTTTTATCGCAAAGAGTTTCGGCTTTTTCGTACTCAGAAAATATATTTTCAGAGCCTGCTTTGATTTGGGATTTGATAATCTGAAAAACATGATAGATAACTAAGTAGAGAAAGGATATGAGCAGGAATTTGTGTTAAATGAAACATGTTACGCCTACAAATAAGGCCATTTAAAATCATATAAACATTACCTCTTTTATTGATTCTATGTCCAATTTAATTTTTTTAGGATTTCTTTCAGCCTGTTCGCAAATTGTGTCACTTTCTGTTGTTTGTGTCCCAACTGATTTTAAGCGATCTGGAATGAAATTTGTACAGAATATTAATTAATGCAAGGAAATGAATTTGTAAATCCTTACCTTCTAAAGGCGCAACCTCCAATTTGAAATTTGTTTCAACTTTCCTGTTTGCATTTTGAAAATAAAAAGCAAATGCATCCTCGGTTACGGTTGCACCGTTTTCTTCATCTTGAAGGCTAATCGAATAATTGCAGAGGTCTACTTGAAACAACGATGCACCTAAACAATTTCATAAATAGATTAATATTTGGTTCTGTTTTGGTGTTAGATTTTTAACGAAATAAAAGCTCATTTATACTTACAATGAAGAGTAAAATCCAATACGCCGAAAATGGGGCCAGTTGGATATGCAATTATTTTTTTGCAGTTATTGCTGCGCACCACAAAAAGCTTCTTGTTGTTTTCCATTTTCAATTTAAAATTTATCTGCTGTCAAACATAGCATGGCATGCTGCGACCACAAAAAATTAAACAACAGCTGGATATAAAATTTAAACTCGGGTGAAACGGAGTTCGAATTTTATATTGAACTCCGTTTGGATAACTGAAATTTTGAACTCCGATGAAGCGGAGTTCGCTAACATCGATTGGTGTTCAAAATTGTAAATATCCAACCGGCGGAGCTCAAAATTTTTAAAAATTTTTAAGTGTGTGGCTAAACAGCTGCTCTTTGTGAAAATTGAAATAAAAGTCAGAGCTAGTGTGCTCAATTTTGTCTAAGAACAATTCTAATTTTATTTTCGAAAACTTTTGGTTTATATATGAAATTTATAAGTGTTGTTCTTAAAACTAATTTACCAGTATTTTCCGTAACTCTTCCTACATTTCCAATCTTTAAAGCTTATTTCCAAAAATTTAAAAAGATGACCAATCAATTTTATTTTGGTCAATTTAATTTTTCTTTCTCCTCAATAAAGTTTTTAATAACCAATCATACCTGGTTAGCTTAAATTCTGGCCTTGACTTAGAATTGTCATTGTTGTTGTTTAAACATTCTAATGAAGGTAGTGTATGGCATTAAACATGCAGTCGCGTTCATGCTTGTGGAGTCTTTAGCGACAGCGGTATAAAGGGGTTCTTAATGCATGAATCTGAGCATGTCACGCTTAAGTTTGTGCGGTCTTTGCATTACCGGTGCGGTGGAAGCAAAAAATGGTGACAAAGTGCATTGACAAGAATTTGAGACTCTGTGCTTATCAAATTTAAAATTGTTTACTTTATCTCTGTGCGGAAAGTATTTGGTTTTTAGTATAGATTTAATTGTTTCTATTTTTGTGGTCTAGATTTTAGTGTTCTTGTATTTTGTTTATTAATAGTGGTAAAGAGGTCAGTGACTTTAGGCGTACACTAAAATGGTCAAATTTTTTTCGTTAATTGCACTTTATTTTAAAAAAGTCTTTTCTACATTTGATTGTGAAACTTATATGGGTAATATTTTTTCATTTTGACATTTTGTACATAGTTATAAAACGCAATTGTTAAATCGTATTTCTATTCCTGTGACGACTTTTGAATCCGAGCTTGTTGTAAACCATTAAAATTAAGAAATATGAAGAAAAAAAATACTTAGCTGGTATATTTTCAAGATCAAGGAAAAATATTTGAAATAAAAATGATACAACTAAGAACAGTAAGTGTACTTGCGCCCAAAAGACTATTTGGCTTAAGTAAGTAGCACAATTCAGTCATCAATAGGCGGTACTCAAAGCATGATTCATTTAAAATTAACAAGCTGAGTAACCCGAAAGCTGTTAAAATGTTCAACACTATAGCCAACCTCTACAACATTTTGGAGTAAACAAATATTATTATCTGGAGAAATTCACAACATTATGACGCAGTACAAACTATACGACAAGAATGCTCTCATGATGGTAAAAATTCATAATCACCATCACACCAGGTGCAAATTTTACACCAAGCTCCAACCAATGATCAATATGACAAAAGTCCAGATGCTTGTAGCTACACGAAGTAATCATAATCACCGCCGGTTAGAAGACAAGTTCCTGAAAAACGGGAAAGCTGCTCAACATTCATTCGCTTACCTTTATAATTTGTTTTTTTTATACCCCAACGCGTACTGCGTAAGGGGTATATAAAATTTGTCACTCCGTTTGTAACGCCAAGAAGGAGGCGTGGCAGGTATAGGAAAAAATATATATTATTGATCAGCGTCATCTCCTGAGTCGATTTCCGTGTGTCCGTCTTTCTGTCCGTCTGTCCGTCTGTCGACACGATTACAGCAGCGATTTTAAAGCTATTGCTATGAAACTCAAAATATAAGTTTATTTTTAAAAAAAGAAGATCAATTTCGAAAATCGGCCAAATCGGATGAAAACCACGCCTACCTCCCATACAAAGTGACTTTATATTAACCGTAAAATGTCTTTAAAATCCACAAAAATTAAAGAAATGCCTTGAAATTTGGTAGGTGAGCTTTGCTCTTCAGTTTTAATCCTGGCTGAAATTTGGAAAAAACGGAACAAACCACGCCTACCTCCCATACAAAGTGACGTCATCAAAATAGTAAAACTTTCGTTAATATATAAAACTGAATGTCATTGTATATGTCGTGGCTAAAGACTTCGAATATATTTCAATACGGCCTCGGGGGGTATTTTAGCTTCGGTACCCTGCCGAAGCTCCATCCTTACTAGTTTTTATATAATTTTTATAATACAATTTTTATATAGTTATTTATTTAAAATATTTCAATCATGCTTTGAAAAATAAAAAAAAAATATTAACTTAATGCAACATCGCATAAAGCAAAAGAAGAAAAAAATAAGTAAACAAAAGCGCCACTGTTACAAAAAGTATTAGTTATAGAACATATATCGACCTTATAAAAAACTTATAAGGATGGAGCTTCGGCAGGGTACCGAAGCTAAAATACCCCCCCGCGGCCATATTGAAGTATATTCGAAGAGCCGTATTCATAAAATTATTTTAAAACAACATTCAAACGTTCGTTAGTTAAAATGCTTTTTTAAATGGGCCTTAAAATACTCTTTAAAAGCATTGTATTCATAAACGAGTTTTAAGAGTCTTATAGCCAAAGTGAGAATATTGATGCATTAAAGTAGGAACAGTTGTAATTTTCGTTTGTGACTTTGATATATACGTATATAATGACATTTGCTTAAAAAAAATATATACGTTTGCGAATGTGATATATTGGCAGGCATTTGTTTAAGGCCCAGTTTCAATTTTTTGAGTAAAAAAGCGGGCTTTTTTGAATAACTTTATTTTTTTATGAGGGAACAGGGGGCGAACCTTCAAATGGCAACGTGTCTGACCGCCTCAACCTGGCGAGGCCAGCATTATCCATGTCGAAATTGTCTCAAGTCGACTCAAACCTCCAAGTGGTCTTCCCTGGGCAACGGCAAACTGGCATCCGTCAGTTTGACGGCTACTTTGAGCGGCGGATCGATCCATAAACCTTAAACATGGAATGTGCGCAGGGTTTGGGTCCCGCCACATTACTACTGCCCAATGAAAACTAAACCAGCCTCGGATAAGAACCCCAATTACGTTGACGACCACAGCAAACGAAAAACGGACAATGATTAACGGATATGCACCTGGAATGTCCGAACCCTTTATAGGGAAGGTGCCATTATCCAACTGGCGGAAGCCCTCAAAACAATAAAATCTGACATCACCGCCATCCAGGAAATGCGATGGAAAGGGCAAGGCTGCTCTAAACAAGCACACTGCGATATCCACTACAGCTGCCATGCGGAGAAGCGCGAATTCGGATGTGGGTTCGTCGTTAGCCGGAAACTACGCCACCTTGTTTCCCGGTTCACACCTATGAACGAAAGATTGGCCACGATCCGCATCAAGGCAAAATTTTTCTACATTAGCCTTATTTGCGCGCACGCCCCGACGGAGGAAAAGGACGAAGCCGTCAAGGACGCTTTCTACGATAGTCTTGAGAACGTATATGACCACCTTCCGGTCCATGACGTGAAAATAGTCCTCGGCGATTTTAATGCGAAAGTCGGAAGGGAAGACATCCTTGGCCCCACTGTCGACGGTTCAGTCTTCACGAGACCTCCACGAACAACGGTCTAAGACTGATCGACTTCGCCGCGGCACGAAACATGGTAGTTAGTAGCACCAGATTTAAGCACCTCGACATCAACAGGGCCACCTGGCTGTCCCCGGATCAAAAAACGCGAAACCAAATTGATCATGTTGTAATCGACGGAAGGCATGGCTCTAGTGTTCTTAGATGTGCGTACATTTCGGGAGGTCAACATTGACTCCGACCATTATCTTGTTGCAGCCAAGATCCGCATGCGATTATGCAATGCGAAGAACATACGCAGAGGAATGCAACGAAAACTAGATGCCCGACGATTGGAACCTCAGTGTACTGTGCCCTATACTTAAGAAAGGAGACCCCACAATCTGCGCAAGTTATAGAGGTATCAGTCTTATTTCCATCGCATATAAGGTTCTCTCAAGCGTACTGTGTGAAAGATTAAAGCCGATTACAAAAACACTGATTGGACCTTATCAGTGTGGCTTTCGACCTGGTAAGTCCACCATAGACCAGATTTTCACGCTACGACAAATCCTGGAGAAAGCCCACGAAAATCAAATTGACACACACCATCTCTTTGTCGTTTCAAAGCTGCGTTCGATAGCCCGAGAAGGGATTGCCTATACGCAACAATGTCTGAGTTCGGTATACCTGCAAAGTTGATTGGACTTTGCAGAATGACGTTGAGCAACACACGCAGCTCCGTCAAGGTAGGAAATGACCTCTCCGAAACCTTCAATACCGAAAGAGGTTTCAGGCAAGGCGATCCACTGTCTTGCGATCTCTTCAACATCATCATGGAGGGGATCGTACGAAAGGCCGGTGTGCATCGTAATGGCACCATTTTCTATAAAGGTGTCCAGCTTCTTGCGTACGCTGATGATATTGATATTGTCGGCAGAACCAAGAGAGATGTTACCGCTGCTTTCGCCGCTATCGAAAAGGAATCAGCCAAAGTGGGTTTGACGATAAATGAGGGTAAAACAAAGTATATGCTGTCTACAAACAAGGAAGCGCGGCGTTTAGACTCCCATGTTTCATCCGGCAGCTATAACTTTGAAGTAGTCAAGGAGTTTGTATACCTTGGCACCGCCATTAATACTAACAACGAAATCAGCCTGGAGATAAAGCGAAGAACAATAATTGCTAATAGGTGCTACTACGGGCTCAGTAAGCAACTAAGTTCCAGAGACCTCTCTCGATCGACAAAACTAACATCCTACAAGACACTCGTTCTACCTGTGCTGCTTTATGGCGCTGAGGCATGGGTAGTTTCGCAAACTTACGCAGCCGCTCTGGGGGTGTTCGAGAGAAAAGTTCATCGTAAAATCTTCGGTCCTGTTCGAGTCGGCGATGACTATCGCATCCGAATGAACCACTAGCTGTATGAGCTCTATGAAGACATTGATGTAGTTCGGCGTACAACTGTGCAGCGACTACGCTGGCTGGGTCATGTCCATCGTATGGACGACGAAGCTCCAGCGAAAAAAGTGCTCGTGGCGAGGGTCGCTGGTCAACGACGACGGGGAAGACCATGCCTCCGATTGATGGACCAGGATCAGGAAGCCCTAACCGCACTTGGTGTATCCGATAGGAGAAGACGCGCGCAAAGCAAAGGCGCCTGGCAAGAGCTGATGAGGTCGGTCGACATCCGGACACGGGTTGTTACGGCCACCTAAGTAAGTAAGTTATTTTTTTATTTTATTAAATATCGAAATAATTTTCTTTTTTTATTTTTAGTTAAGTCTTAAATTAACAATTTTACTTTTTTTTTGCATTAATAGTTATGGTTATACAGCGTGTAAAAGTTGACGTCGCGAACAAAAGATCTCTTGCGACTTGCATAATATTTCCTCTCCAGGGAGCGAAAAACAAAAAAAAAAAAAGGTGGTTTTTAGAACAGTTTTGCCTTCTGAGTGAACCGACAAAAAGTTTAAAGTTAAAAAAAAAAATAAAAAATTGCCACATAAATTAAAAAAAAACTTAATTTTTCGTGCGCGAAGTCGGACCTTATAAATTAAATAAAAAAAAAAATATATTTTATTTGATTTTGTCGGTTCACTCAAAGCGTATTTAATTTTTAAAAATAATAAACTAGATTTGAGTTAATCGGACGAATATTTTTTGAATTAGAGTGCCCGCCGTTTCAAAAAATGTCATTTCGAGAAAACCGCGTTTAAAGTTTTTGTTTACCTTGCTTTATGAGCGTTTACTACTCATTAAAGCTTAAATATCTCTTAAACGGCTTCGAAATTTATTCTGAATTTAAAAATAGCAACTGCCAAACAAACACAATTATTTTAATTTATTTATTTGTTTTGATTTTTGTTTAACACAATATTAGAAGATTGTTCTCAATTGAGAAAATTAAAATTTAAAATAGCTTTGTAGGAGGCTTACAGAAGGTTTGTTCCTATTTTAAATTCTCTCATTTGTGAAGCTGTTACAAGAGGTTTTTTACGTTATTGAACATTTATGAATAACGTTTTTAGGCATGTGTCTTACAAAGGGCTTACAAGAGGCTTATAACTTTTTGTGAATACGGCTGGAAGTCTTTAGCCACGACATACACGATGATATTCAGTTTTATATATTAACGAAGTTTTCCTATTTTGATGACGTTACTTTGTATGGGAGGTAGGCGTGGTTTTGATCCGATTTTTCCATATATCATGGGGATGATTCATGTTATATATCAAAGCTAATGTGCAAAATTTCAAGACATTTCATTAATTTTTGTTGATTTTTAAGTGATTTTACGTTTAAAATAAAGCCAATTAGTATGGGAGGTAGGCATGGTTTTCATTCAACTTTGCCAAATATCATAGTGATAGTCTATATTATATATCAAAGCCTATATGCAAAATTTCAAGACATTTCTTTAATTTTAGCAGATTTTTAAGAGATTTTACTTTTAAAATAAAGCCGCTTTGTATGGGACGTAGGCGTGGTTTCCATCCGATTTTTCCAAATTTTATAGCAAATTTTATAGCCAGTATTAAGGCTGAAGAGCAAATCTAACATGCCAAATTCCTTGAGGCATTCCTTTAATTTTTGTGAATTTAAAAGACATTTTACGGTTAATAAAAACAAAGTTACTTTGTATGTGAAGCAGGCGTGGTTTTCATCTGATTTGGCCCATTCTCGAACTTGATCTTCCTTTTTTAAAAATAAACTTATATTTTGAAATTTAGCGCGATAGCTTTAAAATTGCGGCTGTAATCGTGTCGACAGACGGACAGACAGACGGACACACGGAAATCGACTCAGGAGATGATGCTGATAAAGAATATACATATTGTTCTATAACTGCCACGCCTCCTTCTTGGCGTTACAAACGGAATGACAAATTTTATATACACCTTACGCAGTAAGCGTTGGGGTATAAAAATATAAAAGATTGTGAAAATCTCTAATTCTTTCGAGATTCTAAACACTTTTTTTAGTAAATATAAAAAGTTAAATTTGGGGGCGCGCACTAAAAACTTTCTTGAATAAATAAATACTCGCGGAAGGTTGGACTTTCATAGACCGTGTTCAATTTATTAGTGATCAACTTAAAACTAACAAAGTTGAAACAAAGGCAGCGAGAAGCGCTGCCCAAAAGAAAAAATGGAAAAATATACATGTACAAGAGCGGCAGCAACGGGCAACCACCAGTGGCGTTAACATCCCGCCCGCCTTGCAGGAATGCAATCTTCGATTACCAGGCACCTTGACCAGATAGCACCCAGCCAAATATTGAATTTTGCGCTAATGGCATGCCAAATCCGGATGGGAAGATTCCCGGCTGCATCACGCGCGCATACACATCACTCCCAAGCAGAATATGGACCGGCGATGAAGCATAAAGGTTGGGATCAGCCAATTTTAAATTTGGGAATCCCTGTCTGATCCGCTCGTCGATGTTCTTGATCGGTGTCACGACCTCCAACCGCCTCTCGACCCTAGCTGTCGTTTCAATGCGGACGCTAGACTCATACTGACCCCGGATCATCAGAGCGCACACCTCAGTGCCATCAACCACAGACGTCGGCAGCCTCCACTTCAGAACCAAAGCTTTGGCAATTGTCGTCTGCGGGAGACAGGCATCCAGGATAGCGCGCTCTGAGACGAGGCGACCATTTGCCCAGGCCCGCACCATAACAGTGGGGAGCAGTGAGGTGACGCGTTGGAGGTTTTTTGCTGTCGGTTGCTCTGGGGGAGATCGCCTCGGGAAAGAGTCCCTTGCCGAAGACGCTGACGGTGCATTCGACAGCGATCTCTTTTGAGGGGGGCACCGCTTCGGGAGGTGGTCCCTAGCCGAAGACGCTTTCGGTGCTGTCGACTGCGGTGCCTGCCACGACGGACGTGGTGGCCTATAACCCCTTGGCTTTGAGCTGATGGGCTCATCTTGAGCAGTCGCTGTTGCCTTCTTGGCTCGAGAATGCCTACCACGGGGCCTCCTGGAGTGAGCCCGACCAGTTCGGACTCGTAGGCGCGAGTGGAGCAAGCTATGGTGGTCGTCACCACAGTGACGGCATCTTCCATTGCTCCAACAATCCTTTCTCATATGACCGCTCGAGAGGCAGTTGGAGCAGTGAAAGTTAAGTAACACTGCTCGCAACCGCTCCTCGATGTTCATCTCCAGGAACTGCCGGCACGACGGAAGATTATGCTCCAACGAGCACAAGCTACACCTAGCCTTGGCGTCACTGCTGGCTACGACCGTGACCACGCTTGTCACCGAAGCTCGCGGCGGTGCGAGTTTTTCTGCAGGCGACTCGAGCACCGTCTCCGTTTCGCTGGCGCCAAACTCAGATTCTGTTTGGAGAACCATTTCCTCCAGAAGATCGCTGACGATGTTGGTGGTGGACATTCTGAAACGAGACAAAAAGAAACAAAAAAGGAAAAACAAGAAAGGCAGGTGGTTTGGAGAAATAGTGACTTAGCTACGCAGACGGAAGTGCGACAAGCTTAACTATAGGTCGAGCTATGCAACCTCGCTCGGTTCGGACATCGGCGACGCGAACTCTATTATCGCTACCAGTGTAAGTCTTTAAAATTCGACCTAATCGCCACTCATTCGCGGGTAAGTTGTCTTCTTTCACGACAACTAAGTCATTTACTTTTAAATCTAATTGAAGACTTTTCCACTTAACACGCCTATGCATCTCCTTCAAATATTCATTTTTCCACCTGGTGCAAAAATGCTGATGCATTGCCTTGACCTTCTGCCAACGGTTGGCGATCGTCAGTGGCTGATCAATTATTTCTGGCTCCACTAGTGAGAGAAGTGGGCCTCCGACCAAGAAATGGCCTGGAGTCAGAGATTGAAAGTCACCAGGATCTTCGGACATGGCGGTAAGGGGCCTCGAGTTAAGACAAGCTCGAGTTAAGACAAGCGATTCTGTTAAGCAAAGTTGTGAATTCTTCGAAAGTATAGCTCATACTTCCGGCCATTTTCTTAAAATGCGTCTTAAAAAACTTTTTACACCCGCTTCCCAAAGGCCTCCCATATGGGGAGCACCTGCTGGAATGAAGTGCCATGCAATTTCTTGCTGCATGTACTGAGCTAAAAGACCGTCATGAGATTCCTTTAGAAAATCTCTAAAATCTTTCTTTACTACTTTGGAAGCGCTAACAAAGTTAGTACCATTGTCAGAATAGACCTTTGCTGGGCAGCCGCGTCTAGCGACAAAACGAGAGAAAGCCGCTAAAAAGGTGGCAGTTGGCAAGTCGCTTGTGGCTTCTAGATGAATTGCCTTCGTAGCGAAACAAACAAATAAGCACACCTAGCCCTTACTAATTCGACAAGATCTACCGATGTAGCTTTTTATGTCGAAAGGACCAGCGAAGTCAATGCCAGTGGACGAGAATGGACGCGAAATAACAGTTCTGTCTATTGGTAGAGCAGCCATAATTTGAGTTCTCTGTAGCTTTTTATGGACAACACAAGTCTTACAATTGTGCAGGGTTGTTTTTATCAGGTTTTTAGCACGTGGAATCCAGTATTGCATTCGTAACAGACGAAGCACTAACTGGTTTCCTCCATGAAGGGAAATTTCATGAATAAAACGTACTAAAAGACGTGAAAACTGGCAGTTATATGGCAATATAATCGGATGCCTTTCATCATATGACAAAATTGGCGAAGAGGCTAATCGCCCACCAACACGCATTAGTTCGTCATTATGCAGAAATGGATTCAAGCTAATAATCGAACTCTTGGCGCTGATAATATTTTTAGTTTCTAAACTATAATATTCATCAGGAAAGTTAATTTTTTGACATAACAATACGAGTCGTGTTTTTACGTGTTTAATTTCTGCGTTGTCAAGACATGTTGATTGTTTGACAAATGTAGTACGAAAACGTGGATGCGTGCGATGAAGAAAACGAAAGACATAAGCTAACACTCTTAGACCTCTCGAGAGAGAAGAGAAACGCTCCAAAACGTCTTCGTATTGAGCAAAGTATGCAAGGTTTACCTTCACAGCTTTACGCTCAAGAGACGTGTCTAAAACTGCAGGTTGAGTTTTTCTTTGCCAAGACGAGCGTTCGAGTGAAAGCCATGATGGCCCATGCCACCAAAGATCGTTATCGATTAGCTCTTGGGGTGTAACGCCCCGTGTGGCTAAGTCCGCCGGGTTTTCATGTGATTCTACATGAAACCAGTTTCTTACGCCAACCTTGTCTGCTATTTTAGAGACTCTATTCGCTACAAACGTTGTCCAAGAACAAGGGGGCTTACAAAGCCAGGCAAGTACGATTGTGGAGTCTGTCCAACAATATAATCGATGCCTATCTATTTCTAGGTGTGATATCAGGGTGTCGACCATATCAGCGAGAAGTGTTGCTCCGCAAAGTTCAAGACGAGGTAATGAAATCGTCTTGACTGGGGCCACTTTGATCTTTGCATAAAGCAGGTGAGTGACAATGCAATCACCTTGTTGAACACGGATATAAATAGCTGCAGCATATGCCTTTTCAGAGGCATCAGAAAAGGCATGAAATTCTATCTCAGAATTGGGTGAATAACTAACATAACGAGGTATGCGAATGTTATTAATGGTTTCATAATCCATCAGAAAAGTTTGCCAAGTTTGAAAACTGTGGGCAGGAATATTTTCATCCCAATCGATTTCATCCAACCAGATACGCTGCATAAGAATTTTAGTTGTTACCACAATAGGTGCTAGCCAACCTGCAGGATCAAAAAGTTGTGCGATGACAGATAGAACCTCGCGTTTAGTGTAGGATGTTTTAATTTCTAACTGTTTGGCAGTGAAATAAAATAAATCGGAAGTGGCACTCCAACGGACACCTAAAGCCTTGGCGCAACTAGCATCTTCTAGCTTTAAAAAGTTTTCTCGCAGAAGATGCTCTGTCGGTAGGTCTGCTAAAAGGCTAGATACATTTGCAGTCCATTTACGCATTGCAGACCCGGCAGAATCTAGAGCAGCTATAAGCTCATTTCTAGCCTTAATTGCGCTTTGCACGTCATGAGCTCCAGCATCATCGACATAAGTGAAATGCCGCAAAATTTGCGCAGCAAGAGGATACTGCTGTTGAACATCATCTGCCAATTGCAGCATGGTTCGAATGGCTAGGTATGGTGCGCAGTTTACGCCGAACGTAACAGTTTTCAGCTCATAATCCTGAATCATATCATCAGGAGAGCTTCTGTATAGGATTCGTTGGAACGCAGACTGCGCTGGATCAACAAGGATCTGGCGGTACATCTGCTGAATGTCGCCATTGAAGACATATTTAAAAAAACGCCATTTTAATACCAGAAGCGTCAAGTCCGCTTGAAGAACTGGGCCTGAGTGCAGGACATCATTCAAGCTAACACCGTTAGAAGTTGAGCTTGACGCATTGAAAACTACCCGAACTTTCGTTGTAGTACTCTCTGGCTTCAATACCGCATGATGCGGTAAATAATAGTGAGATGGTGAAATCTCAAACTTAGGAGGCGAGACCCGTTTCATATGATCCGATTTTAAGTAATCCTTTACCACTTCATCATATTGCAACTTAAATCCTGGATTTTTAGACAATCGAGCTTCACCATGAAGAAATTGCTTCAAAGCGATGCCTCGAGAAAATCCTAAATATATTTCTGTAGGGTAGCCACTTTTGAATGGCATAGTGACTATATATCGACCCTTGTCATCACGTCTTGTGGTTTTCTGATAGTTTTCTTCACAAAACTTATCAGACTCCGATAAATGCTTCTGTTTAGGAAGTTCCTCCAACTCCCAAAAGCGAGCAATCTGTTGATCGATTGCTACTTTACTAAAGTGTGTCAAGCACGTTGTAAAGGTTGATATTTCGCTACGAGGAAGGGGCCCAGTAAACATCCAGCCGAACACAGTTTCTTGAGCCAAAAGTGATCCCAGAATATTCCTCTTAATGCCATCAAGAATTATGGCATGGTACAAATCGCCACCGATGAGTACATCTATCGGACCGCTTCTAAAGAAGTGTGGGTCAGCCAATTGTAAATTGGGCAAACTTTCACACAAAGAAGGATCCACGGAACACGACGGCAGGTTTCCAGTTAAGCGTGACAGCACAAAGGCTGTAGCTTCTATTTGGAATTGCCTGTTTTTGGGAGAACTAATGATCAAGTCACAAGCTTTTGTGACTTGCGCCGATACTGCGTTATTTAAACCCGAAACTTGAGCATTCACAGATCTCGTGGGTAACTTCAGAAGCTTCTGCAATTTTTCAGATACAAACGTACCTTCAGGGCCAGAGTCGATAAGAGCTCTGGTCGTATACGCTGATCCTAGATGGCATATGGTCACCATTGCAGTACCAAGCAATACGTGTTTGGTACTAGAAGCAAAACAAGACTGAATGTCGTTGGTAGTGGACTGTAATTGGGTAGCGTGAGATTGTGAGCTATTGTTGGAAGGGTTTGGGCGCGAATTCGGCCTGCTCGAGTCGACACTCTGAGCAGAAGGGGTTGCATTTGAGTCACGATGCAAAAGCGTGTTGTGACGCTGCTTGCACGTCATACACGTGTATTGACTTTTGCAATCGTTTGCTAAATGGGCGTTCGATAAGCAATTGATGCAAAAGTTATTTTTGCGAACAATTGTTAGGCGCTCCTTAGCATTCATTTTCAAAAAACGTGGGCACGAACGTAGCGGGTGCTGCTCTGTAGAACAGAGCTTGCAATTTGTAGGGTTAATTTTAATTTGGTAATTGTTAACCCTTTTACCAGATGAATTGCTCTGGTTTAGTCTGGAGTTGGAAGAAGAGGGCAATGAATTTGATTTCGGTACCGTGCCGGTTGAGCTGCGAATGTCGGACACGGTTTCGAGTGTTTGAAACCGATTTGTCAGAAAATTATCGAGGTCGGTCCACTTTAGAATCTGATTTTTATTCACAATGGACTGCTCCCATAAGGAGAGCGTGACCTCCGGCAATCGCGTAGAGCAAAGGTACACAAAAATTGCATCCCAATTAGAAATATCAATGTTGTGCATTTTGAGTGCAAAAATACAACCATTGATATCTCTTTGAAGCCTTTTGAGATCTGTGCCAGATTCTTTTGGCACATGTGGCAAATTAAACAGTATTTTAAGCTGGCTGTTGACCAAGATACGTTTATTCTCGTATCGGTCAGACAAATTTTGCCATGCTTGCGCAAACCCCTCATTGGTTAAGGGGGATTGTCTAACAATCTCTTTAGCTTCACCCCGAGTTTTATTATTCAGATGAAAAAGTTTTTCCACTGAAGTAAGCCGCGAGTTTGTTATATAGATGGCCGTAAACATGTCCCTAAAGGACGGCCATGAGAGGTAATCCCCACAGAAAACCTCAGTATCGCATGGTGGCACAGGCATACTGTGGCCTATTACTGGCGCAGGCTCTGGAGCAGCTGATTGCTTTGGAGTCTTCTGTTGAGAGAGCTCAGATATTTTTCCTGCTACCCGAATGTATGATTGGTAGCAGTTTTTATATTTCTTTTTTAAGGGCTCAATATCTGAATCCTCATCAGAAGCCATCTTCTCCATGCAAGCATCATACGCTGCTTTGACCTTTCTCCACTGGGCTTTAAGCTCATCACTTTCAGCTTCCAGCGAGAAAACGTCATGAGTTTCAACAAGATTAAAATCTGTTTCAAACTCCACTAGCGCTTCGCACAGACGAATAAAAGTCTTTAGTTGCGACATATTTATTTTATTTGTGTTTCTTGTAAACACTTTGACGAACTAAATTGACGATTAAAAATAAAAAAAAAAAAACCAAAAAAAACAAAAAAAAATTTGATAAAAAAAACAACCAAAAGTACCTAAACTAAAATTGTCCCAAGAAACTTGAGAAAAGCACAATTTATATTAAAACAATTTAAAATTTTTTTTTTTTTTATTTTTGTATTTTATTGTGCACCAACAAATAAGAAAAAAAAATTTTATATTGAAACAAGAAATTAAATAAAAAAAAAAATTTTTTTTTGTTCTGTCTGTCCCACTGTGCAGCTTATTAACACTCTTCTCTATTTTTCTAAGTCTTTTGCGCTTCGAAATGACTTAGAAAAATTTTCGCCAATAAATTTTATTTTGACCGCAAAATTTGTGTCTTCGTCCCACTGTACCACCTGTGCACTCTCTTACTACTAAGACGTGCACTCAATCACAGTCGGTAAAGAGCACGACTGCGAGCGCGGCAAGTTCAATTGCAGGCTCAGCTGCGGACAAAGTACAAAACGAGTGCAAAAAAAATTGCGTGGGCGAGAGCGTAAGCCTGTGTAAAGCACCAAATGGGGGTGACTTCTGCAAGCACAAAGCCTCGCTTTTAGCTTTGAACAATGCGTATATCGCACAAAGCGTAAAAGGAAAATATTGCGCTCCCACTGCAGACACTACAAATTGTTATTGTAGCTGCCTTAAACAAAGAGTCCAAATGGGAGCTCACTAAATGTTTTTGGCAAAGTCACAAATTAAAACACAGCTTAAATATGCACAAAACAAATATGTATTTATATACCAATGTATTTTTCTAAGATCGCGCACTTTTTGTAAATAAAATTGCATATATGTAATTTTTGGCGGCAAAGCAAAAATTGTACTGTATTTATGTACAAAAAAGAAACAAATGCCAAATCAATATATACAATTTTATAACGACGTAAGATAAAAAATTCACAACTTGATTAAAAAATATCAAAAAAAAACCGCGCGAATGAATTTTCCGAACCGAGCTAATGTCACTTTTTTCCAAAAAAATTAAATAATTAGAATAAAAAATCCTACCTTATTTTTCCCAAAATTTGCTTGGTGTTGATGCTTGATGTTGTTGATGCTGCAGATGTTGTTGATGCTGCAGATGCTGTTGATGCTGCAGATGCTGCAGATGCTGTTTATGCTACAGAATTTGTTGGCACTTTTCTTTGTGTTTTTTTTTTTTTTAAAAAAGCTAAGGCTTTTATTTTTTTTTTTTTTTCGGGTTTTATGAAGAAAAAAAAACGGCTCGCGAAGGACCAATGAAAATCTCTAATTCTTTCGAGATTCTAAACACTTTTTTTAGTAAATATAAAAAGTTAAATTTGGGGGCGCGCACTAAAAACTGTCTTGAATAGAATAAATACTCGCGGAAGGTTGGACTTTCATAGACCGTGGTCAATTTATTAGTGATCAACTTAAAACTAACAAAGTTGAAACAAAGGCAGCGAGAAGCGCTGCCCAAAAGAAAAAATGGAAAAATATACATGTACAAGAGCGGCAGCAACGGGCAACCACCAGTGGCGTTAACAGATTGTGAACTTAGAATTTAGTATACACAGAATATATAAAGCATAATTACAGTCAAACTATAAGCCTTCTACAGAAAACGAAAAAAGCAATATGAAAATTTTTAAATAAATAGAGCTACAGAAATTAAAGAAAGTAAAAATATATAATAAGAAACTACGAAAAAATTATTGTAAGGTTTCAAACAATATTTTTTTCTTTTTCGAAGAGCGAAGTAATGTTGTAAATCAATCACAAACTAAACAAATAAGCCAATACATACTTGAAGGCACAACCTCTTTTGTCATACAACCTTGAATTTTTGAATCCAAGACCAATGCCAAGTCCAAGTGCAACGGCATAAAAATGCAGTATCAGCATTAATGCACAAAGCCGTTTAAGCTATGACGCGTGCCATTACTTAAACGGTAACAAGCGAGCAGCTTAAATAACAAGCAATATCGCCAGTATGTGGTCGTTGCCCTGGTCATGAGAAATAAACTGACACCTTTGTGCCTTCTGCACCGGGAACAAAAGGCGTAAACAGCATTTTAAATTAACAATATTTTATTGTTGTAATTGCATGCATTTATTGTATTATATTTTTCGCTGCAATTAATAATTGTACAATTGAGACAAAAAAAGCCCGCCTTTGGGAAAATGAAAGTATGGCAAGCAAAATGCAATACGAGTATTTTGCATATGTTAAACTTAAAAATGTTTTCCGGGTAATTTCAATCTCGGTTAGAAAATAAATGCAAATAAGCATTCCTGTATTGCGAAACTTTTGTAAATATGCTAAGCTAGATTTAAGTATGTAGTAAAATTAAGAAGAAGAAGCGAGCCCAGGTAGGTTACAAATATCTGGTCTCTGCGAAATAAAGAAGTGTATGTCAATATCTAAGCAGACACCAACAAGTACTTTTTCTTTTGATTGGAGCGGACCAGTGGCAGAACAGACATCCCACAGAACAATTAAATAAGTAAAAAGGGGCTGGTGAGCCCTAATGAACAATTCACACCAATCAAATGAGGAATTTTAATGCTTCGTCAGTCGGCAACGCCTTGCTGCAACTTAAGCCCAAAAGGCAACACCTGAAGTATCTTTATGTCCTGACGACATAAATATAGTTCATGTGCATAAGGAAGTAGGAACAAGCTTCAGGGCATTCCTAGAAAGAACCTACGGGTATCCTCACAGGGAGGATCCCAACACAATGCACTTTGTCACCATTTTTCGTTTCCTCTGCTATAGACCGCACAAACTTAAGCGTGAGAATCTCAGATTCATTCAAATGCATTAAGAACCCCTTTATACTGCTGTCACACACGGCATGCATGAGAATATTTAAACAGCAACAATGACAGTTCTAAGTCAAGGCTAGAATTTAAGCAAACCAAGTATGATTGGTTATTAAAAACTTTATTGAGGAGAAAGAAAAATTATATTGACCAAAATAAAATTGATTGGTCATCTTTTTAAATTTTTGGAAATAAATTTTAAAGATTGGTTATGTAGGTAAAGTTACGAAAAATACTGGTAAATTAGTTTTAAGAACAACACTTATTAATTTCATAGATAAACCAAAAGTTTTCGAAAATAAAATTAGAATTGTTCTTAAACAAAATTGAGCACACTAGCTCTGACTTTAATTTCAATTTTCACAAAGAGCGGCTGTTTAGCCAACAATGAATAAGCGGGGTTCGATTTAAAAACCAAAGGATTATTTCCGGCAGTTTCGAAAATATCGTCCACTTTATTTTATTTCCATAACAACAATATCAAACAAAATCTTTAAGGCCGGCGATACATTTAGAGGAGAGTAAAAAAGAGTGATATTGAGGTGATGTTTTTTATTAGAAGAAATTTACTTAGAGATTTAAAATTTCAAATTTGGAAAAATATACATTTATCTTAAAAACAAATATTTTTTTTAAAACAAAGATAGCAAAGAAGACTTCTTTTCGCACTGCGGGCATTCTGCTGGTTCCTAGGTTGACCCGAAAAAATGTTTTTCTTAATTTTAAAACGTAATGAAAATATCTTCTATCTGAATGAGATAGAATTTTAAAAAGTTTTTTTTTAAAATTTATGCGAACTTGGAAAAAGAAAATTGAATTTTTTACTTATTTTAATGTTTTAAATTTTGTTAAAAAAGATTTTAAAAGACTATTTTAAAAATCAGATTCATTCAGATAGAAAATATTTTTATTACGTTTTAAAATTAAAAAATTTTTTTTTCGGGCCAACCTAGAAGTCCCGTCAACCTTGAACACCCGCAGTGCGAAATTAGGCCTTTTGTAGCAATCGTTGTAGCATCATCTTTGCTTTTGAAAAAAAAATATTTTTTCTTAAGCATAAATGTATATTTAACCAAATTTGAAAATTTTAAAACTAAACAAATTTCTTCTGATAAAAACCATCACCTCAATATCACTCTTTTGTACTCTCTTCTAAATGTATCGACGGCCTTAAATTTTTTACATGGCGATCCTGCCGACTTTCGATTCTGCATCTTCAAAATTTTTTAAAATTTATCTCGAAATTTTTAAATTCAAATGTCAGAAGACGATTTTAATAAAATATTTCAACGTGCGTTGGAGAGAAGAATAAAATTTGCAGAGGAAGTGCACGAATACGTGCATCAACAACAAGGTCACCAAACGACGACATCGATTTCCATTCCAACTCCAAAAACTGCTGGACCTCAGCCATTTACTATCGAAGAGTAATTATATTACTCTTATATTAAATTATCTAAGTAAATGGCTCACAAAAGCAAAAATCCTCAGCGAAAATATTCAACAAACACCAATGAATAAACCAAGAGGTGGTAAAACAGTACGAGCAAGGCAGCGATTAGCAGAACTTTTTCGTATAGGTTAAATTACAAAGGATCCTGAATTAAAGAAATGTCTTTTAAATAAAGTAAAAATAGAACTAATAAAAATGTATCAAATGAATTTTTCATTCATTAAATAAATATATGATTCCAAATATAACCACAATTTATAATTATCTAAGTATGTTTAACAACGATAATAGCAAAAAAAATTATTATGCATGAAAATATCGGCAACAATATTGGGTCGATCGTTACAAAAAAACCCAATTCATCAAATTCATCATCAAATTACTTGGACGGTAATTATTACTGTAGAACATTTTTTTCCCGTAATCCATCTCGTGCTCGAAAAAAAATCTACTGCCAAAATTTCAGCGTTATCGGCCCAGAATTCTTGGAGTCTTAATGATTTGTTAAAAGTGGGCTTCATTATAGTGACACCACGCCTATTTTTATAGCAGTTGCCGACGGTAAACACACAAACTTAATTACCAAATTTCAGTCTGATATGGCCAAAACCATCTTAAATATAGCATTTTTACTGATTTGTGGACGGAAAAAAAGGACGTGGAAACCCGTTTTTGGTACAATTGTCGATAGTAACCATATAAACTAAACTACTAAATTTTAGTCTCATACAATCGAAACAGTCGAAAATGTAGCATTTTTATTGATTTGTTTGCGGTAAAAAGGGGCGTATTTAAAACTAAGTATGGAATAACTTAATCTAGTATGACAGTAATACACGTTTTAAGTTTGAGCAAAATCCGTTCAGTTTTTTTTTTTTTACAAAATCCGTAAAAGTCATCAAACAAACAGAAAATGATTTTTATCAATATTGATAGATAGAATATAGATCGATAGCAAGAAAAAAATAAAAATGCTAATTAAAAATGCTAATTAAATGCAAAATGCAAAATAAAAAATAATAGTGTTTGTTTTATTATTGTTACTTTTTTATTTGTATTGCCTTCTTTAAACGGCATTTGTTATGATGATTTAACTTTTTTTTACTTTTAATTAAATCTTGCATTGCAGGGTTAAAAAATTTGGATAAAATATTGCTAAAATTTGTATTTCAAAATTATATTGTTTTTTAAGATTTATTCTTGATATTAATACGAATTACATATTTTTTCTTAATACTTACTTTTCTGGTGTAAGACTGTAATAAGAAAGTATGGAAGATTTTAATGTTTTATTTTTTGTATTTCTTTCTTTTTTAGTAGATTCCCATTAAAACCAACATTAATGTGATAAAAAAAAAGCAAAACATGTAGCAAATTATTAAAGCAGAAGTAGCCACGGCTGCAAAGGTAACGCACACGTTTTCCTCATCAAGAGATGCAGAGTTGTTGTTATGATGGAAATTTCCCAACAGCCAACTTAGCATAAATTCGGCATCTATGCCAGCTGTTTAATCAGAATGATATTTTCGACCTGGAATTGAAATGGCAGCATCGAAGGCAGTCCATGCATTGATAATATTGAAGTACAGATATCTCTACTGCAGCGCCAGTTTTTCTTTATAAGCTCCAGAATCACTGATAACGCATTCAGCATTTGAAACAGCAGAGGCAAATTTGTTGTGGTGTCAATCGCAGTTTTTGCAGCCGCACCCGAATTCAAAACCTGCGACCAGTGATTTACCACAACAGAACTTGCGAACCCTCAGCATCATAGTGATTACTTGAGAACCAGCACAGCAGTTCATAAAGATAAACATTAGCTGATCTCAACAGCAGGAGAGAATCTTTTCTATTCGCGGCTGGTGGTTTGACCAGCATCAGCATTGACTTAAAAAATTTTCATAGACTATTTTTTATTTATTTATTTATGTATTGGCCAAACAAGGCAATTTACTTATTCTAACTTAATTTAATTTGTTTTATTTTATTTTTACTTTATTTCTTTTCCCCTTTCGTTGTTTTGGTGTTCGAAGATGTACGAATTGAAGAGGACGCAATCCACCCACCTAAATGACATGATTTCACGAACACGTCAAAAAGGAGGGACTGTAAAAAATTTACATCTGCCTCTAATTTGATTGCATAGTACATTTTTAAATCATCTGCATACATAAGGTGTGGGATATCGTTCAGGACTTCTGACAAGTCTGATATAAATATGTTAAAAAGAAGGGGACCAAGGTGGCTACTTTGCGGAACTCCTGAGGAGACTGCAATTTTTTTTGACAGAATTCCTTGGAATTTAACATATTGGGATCTGCCCTCTAGATATGATTTTAGCCAACTTAGTATGGGTCCCGTAATACCGAATTTTTCTAATTTACATGTTAGCATGCTGTGATAAATTCTATCGAAGAAATCCGTATAAACAGCATCTTTTTGGTGCCCTTTTTCCATATTTATTAAAAATCCAATACCATGATCATGAGATTGGATGTTGTAGATCGTCCCTTACGGAAGCCGTGTTGCTGCTCACTTAGACGTGGGTTGATGATACTTGTTAGCTTATCACAAATAATTTTTTCAAAAAGTTTTGGAATTGCTGGTTTTGGAATTGCTATTCCTCTATCTTGTAAATACCACTCTTGTAAATTGGAGTTAGATGGGATGATTTCCAATATGAAAGAAATGTCCCACAAGACAGTGATTCGTTAAAAATAATGTATAAGGGCAGAAGTAGTTGATCTAAACATCGCACCAGGAAGCTTGTAGGAATAATGTGTAAATTTATACTATCCACCACAATATTTGAGCTGGGAAAAGAGACTTCAAATTGGGTAGTAGATTGACAAAAGACCTCCTTGAAATGATCCGCATATAAGTTGCTGATTTCATGAGGGTTGGACGAAATGATATTACCTTTAAACATAGACGATGAATAGCCGCTAGATTTACGCTTAAAGTTAACAAGTTCAAAGATTTTCTTCGGTTCTTGGATGATTTTCTCACCGATAAGCTCTTCGCTCTTGTACGCTTTTTCTGACTTGATAGAGAACTCTTTTGATAACTCGTCATACTTTAGCTCTAGTTCATCACTTACATTATCAGTGTTTTTGAGAAGTTTACGGATTTTATTTCTTTGATTCCTCAAAAATCTGAGATTTCTATCTAGCCATGGCTCTGAAGTCATTTCTATCTTATTCTTTTTCTTTATTTTTGGCACATAACTTTCGATAGGTGTAAAAATGTGCTGATAAAATTTAGAGACAGCGCTATCTACGTCTAAGTTGGAAAGAATATAATTCCAGTTTAGAGCATTAAGATAGCATTTTATGCTTACGTAATCGGCGTTGAGGTAATAGTACGCAATGGAGATATTATAAGATTGGGTAAAGGTAACTTCATTAGAAGAGAAAACACCCGTTAAGGCTGTATGGTAAACAGAGTTAGCTAACAAATTTTCTGCATCACTGCATGGACTAATCTTCATTTCCTCATATGCATTAGTAAAGATTAGGTCCAACCATCTCCAATTTTGATTTTGTACAGAAGAAACTTGCAGCAGGTCGCTGCCATAAAATGTACTTAACAATGTGAAATATATGATATTTGAAAAGTTAACAGGAAGAAGATAGTTGTCATTTTCATTGGTGACAAAAGATATATCACAGATATCGGCGACATTTTGACCTCATTTCCATCAGTTCCATTTTTTGAGTGTCCTAGTATAATATGAAGGAACTTGGAAGTACAATAAATTTCCAGCAAAAGCATCACTTGAAGGGAGTTTAAAAAATGAATTCAAGGTGGTTTCATAAATCTCTTGCATCACTCTGTGGAAGTTTGCTGCTGTAAAATAAACCCTTTGACCATTCTCCAAATGCACTGCCAATTGAATCACTGCAGGATATCGCTCATGTACAGAAAAGCAAAATATCCTCCATACTACTTCAGACGAACTTACGTAACTCCCATTGAGGAATGTTTGAACCTCGTCACTTCTATTCTCTACTGAAAATGTAGCCGCGTCGTTGCCTTTAATAACATATTTGCATATGTTGTAACGGCAAAATTTTTCTACATCAGCCTTATTTGCGCGCACGCCCCGACGGAGGAAAAGGACGAAGCCGTCAAGGACGCTTTCTACGCTAGTCTTGAGGACGTATATGACCACCTTCCGGTCCATGACGTGAAAATAGTTCTCGGCGATTTTAATGCGAAAGTCGGAAGGTAAGGCGTCTTTGGTCCCACTGTCGGTCAGTTCAGTCTTCACGAGACCTCCACGAACAACGGTCTAAGACTGATCGACTTCGCCACGGAACGAAACTTGGTAGTTAGTAGCACCAGATTTAAGCACCTCGTCATCCACCAGGCCACCTGGCTGTCCCCGGATCAAAAAACGCGAAACCAAATTGATCATGTTGTAATCGACGGAAGGCATGCCTCTAGTGTTCATAGATGTGCGTACATTTCGGGGGGTCAACATTGACTCCGACCATTATCTTGTTGCAGCCAAGATCCGCATGCGATTATGCAATGCGAAGAACATACGCAGAGGAATGCAACGAAAACTAGATGCCCGACGATTGGAACCTCAGTGCAGGGTTGGACTGGCTATGAAATTCTTACCGGGAGTTTTTTGAAAACCGGCCCACTTTCTAAAAAAAAAAATTCAAAAAATACAAAATTTTTATGTATAAAATAACGTCTTTATTAAGAAAATTATTTAAAATATTAAATTTTTAGAAAATTCAGCACTTTCCTTACATATTTCTTTTATTATTACTTCATTTTCGATACTCATCAAAAAATCTTTATTCCCATTCATAACATTTAATGTATCTACATGCTCATCACTTAGTCTGTTTCTTAATTGGTTTTTTATATATTTGAGAATATTAAATGTGCGTTCGCATTGTACTTGAGTCACTGACAAAGTCAGCACAATTTTCATCATATAATAAACGTTTTTGTATGCCTGGCTATACAAATTATACTCATGCAAAACCTTAAAGCAACAAACTAAGCAGTTCTTGCATCGCTTGCATTCATTCATTTCATCCGCATCTGCATCCGCACCATCAGTATCGAAATCAAACTTTGCAGCAACATATTTTTCGGATAAATTTTTCTTTAAATACTCAAATTTTTCCACGAAGTCTTTATATTCTTCCAAAAAATCTGACATAACGAATATTAAGTCCAGCTTTTCCATAACTGCTCCTAAAGTTTTAAAATGTTCTGAACGAGCATTTTTCAGAAAAAAAGTTGGTTGTAGATATTGAATTTCAGCAAAGAAGCCTTCGTTATTTATAAATCGTTCCTTAAAATCGTCTATGACTCGTTGATATATTTTTTTAAAAATGTTTTTTTCAAATTTATCCATATTTTCTGCATCAATTGTCTCTTTGGTTTTATTTTCATTACTTTTTTTTCTGATTACAGGGAGATTTAATTGAATATTATTTATTTCAGTTTCACCATTATTTGAATAATTTTCAAACTTATTATTAACTAAATGAATAAATGTATAACAATCTCTTTTTATCATTTTAAAATTATTTAAATCAGTTGATATAATATCGACCGTAGCATGAATCATAGCTACTGCTTGTGATAATATTATATTTCCTTTCTGTAAATATTTTGATAAAGCAGTTGTACTCCCAAATAACCTTAAATATATATAAGCCATCAATACGGTTTCGTATTTGAACAAATTATCTAATAAATTTGAAGCTTTAAAACGAGCATGTGCAGGAAAAGAAGAATCATTTTTAATGTGATTTAATGTCAGAGATAGTTCATAAAATATTGACGTATCTGGGTCGCCGTAATTACCAAATATTTTCCGTAAGGCGGCATCAGTAGACCACCATCTCGTATTTCCGATTGCAGAAATAATAGTTTTTGTATATTGCCGAAGCACAGTCATTCTTTTATATCCTTCTCGTAAAAAAATTATAATTTCTGCTATGAGTTCAAATAAAGAAATTTATTTAATGGTTTCAGAAGTTATGTCTTTCAAAATTAGATTTAGTTTATGTGAATAGCACCAAACATAAATTTGAAATTTCGTGATTTTTTCCAACCAGGACCGTAAGCCATTATATTCTCCTCGCATGTTTGAAGCCCCATCAGTAGAGGAACTTACACATTTAGTCATATCAATGTCATATGTTTTGAATATATTTTCAATAAAATTGCAAAGTCCTTTTCCAGTTGTATCATTGCAGGTTTTCATACCGAATATTCGTTCATGTATGTCACCTTCATAAACATATCTCACTATGACAGAACACTGCTCTTTAATAGATACATCCTGCGATGTATCAATTTGAATAGAGAACATTCCAGCGCTTTTAATTTGATCAGCAATTTTTTGTTTAAGAAGGATATTTATTGTTTCAACAATTTGGTTTACTGTTGTTTTTGAAAAAAAATAATTTTAGATCCACGACCTTTACATTTTGGATCTTTAAAGCTTTTTTGCTTTTTAATCAAATTATCAATATGAAGCTCTAATGTGGAATTATGTTGTTTCAATAATAACAAAATTTCTAAAAAATTTCCATGATCCAAATTTATATTTTGTAGAGACAAGATGTTTTCATGTTTTCCTCGAAAGCTAAGACCTCTTTTTCCCATCATTTTAACGATGTTAATAACGATATTAACAATTTCTATGATATTTTTAATTTTTTGTTTTTTTATGCTTTCTTGTTTTTCAAACAGTAATACATCCAAATTTTTTGAGCCACTGAGCGTAAAATATGAAACAACAGAATTGCTATGTCATTTACTCATTTATTTCATTTATTTACTTCATTTATTTTCATGTTCAGAAATTCTCTGATATGTATGTTTCCAGTCACTCATTCCTGTATTTTCGAAGGCACTATGTCCAGGCAATGGAGCAAAACACAAGCATAATGTACAGAAAAGTGATTTTTGGTTATGTGAATACGAAACCCATTTGCGATTCGTACCATCTGCTCTAAAGTAAACCTTCGAAGAATCAAAAAACTTGGTTTTAGGTTGAATTGGATGATGAAGTAAAAACTCTCCGACATGTTTATTTCCTGGTTTTGCAAACAAATCAATTTTAGTTTTATCTTCTTCATCACATGTATCAGCTTCCGTTTCACTATTCTCAGTTTCTCAATCCCTTGTATCAGCTTCCGTTTCACTATTCTCAGTTTCTGAATCCCTTGTATTAGCTTCCGTTTCACTGCTATCAGTTTCTAATTCTAGTTCAATATTTTCTGCTTCTACATCAATAACAGAAACATCGACATTTTTCATATCTTGATCATTGTTTTGACGTAGGTCTTCGTGTTCAGAAGATGTGGTGTCAGATTCAGACGATGATATAATTGTTTTGTCGGAAGGAACTTTAGTACTGGTGGAAGGTTTTTGGAAATAGTTCTTTAAATTTTGGGACTGAGAAGCTTGTTCCATTAAAATCTTTTGTTTTTTAATTCTAAGTTTTTCTGCTCCATCTTTTCTTTTTGGTTTCGAGTTCATTGTTCTTTAAGAGAATGGGTGGAAAAAAATGCATTTTACTCTTGCTATTTCGTGATAGAATAAAAAATTCACTAACGCAATGGAACCGAATACAGGCCACTTTTCGGCAGGCTACAACAAGAAAATTGACTGTATTTTTGAATTCCGGTATCAAATCTGAAATTTCAATTTTTTTTTTTCTATTTCGAAACCGGAAGTTTGAATTTCAAACCAAAATTTGGAGACTTTCCATGTCTTTAAATTTTTTTCTACATTTTTAAATTGCAGCCTGAACTTTGTTGATAATTCACCAAAAAAATTAGAGTGGGATCTGCAATTGTTTAAAAGTTATGAATTTTTAAGCACTCGCACTTTAGCGCGCGCCCATCGTTGTTTTTTGCGCAATGCTTTGTTTTGCTTTTTTGCAAACGCACAAGCTAGCCGTAGCCTCGTGCATATTTCTTTATTAACACTAAAAAAAACGAAATTATTATATTATCTACAAAGTTCAGGCTGTAATTTAAAAATATAAAAAAAAAAAAAATTTTAAAGACATGGGAACTCTCAAAATTTTGGTTTGAAATTCAAACTTCCGGTTTCGAAATAGAAAAAAAAAATTGGGATTTCGGATTTGATCCAGGAATTCAAAAATACAGTCAATTTTCTATATAAGTCTAAAAAATTATATATTTTTTAAATATTTTTACTCAAAAAAAAAATGTTTTAAGCAAACGTTCTTTTGAACAACTCAAATTTTCAGACGCCTATAACTCAGCAACCAAGATGGATACAAAATAAATAAAAATGTCAATTAATGTAGCTTTTCTAGTAGAACAACACAGCAAAATTTGAAAATAATCCGACACCCATCACTTTTTTTGTGGTCCGCTTCACGTGAAATGCACCATATAAGGGCTGTTCAGAAGGTAGAAACTCTTTTTAAGAATAATTTTAAGATATCGGGTATAAAAATTGCTGAGAAAAAAAAGTCTGAGACTTTTGTCAGGTAATTTCAAAATGAGGAAGGGCTTAAGCCATATGAAGTCTTGAAATTTCCGGCCTAAAATCCAAAAAAGAATATAGAGGCGAAAAATTAAGTCAAATTTCTTATGTTATATTTCTCAGATGTGAAAATTAACCTTGATTACCGGAGCTGTGACCCATTGAAAAATATTTAACTCTGGTTTAAATTAATATTAAAACCTCAAAAAAGGTTGCTGAAAGCTTTAAAAAAAGCGATCAGTCGGTCCGAACGAAAGTTTAGGGTATATCCCAAAAACAAAACAAAGGGCAAAACATCGTATCTATCATTTAAGAAAGGGTTCAGAAATTGAAAAAAGCTTCAAATTTGTAGATACATACGATAAAATTTTTATTTTGTTTTAAGTGTAATGGAATGATATTTGATAAATAATATTTTCTGAGGACATGACAATACATAACAGAATCCTGATTATGAAAAAACGTGAGTTTCGAAGATATGCTGGTACTAAAAATTCAATTTTGTTATGTACACATTTTTTAACTATAACACCGAGTAAAAAAAGTGGCCGGTTAAGGAGACGGCCCAACTTCGGTGCCACTACGTTACAATTTAAACAATTAATAAAAAATAAAAAACTATTTACCTGTTAAAATTCGGTTATTTTTATACAATGTATGTTTTGGAAATAACTAATTATTTTACATATAAAACAATTAATACTTTTAAAAATTGATTTTTTATTACACTTTGAATCTCACACTCAGATAGCTTTCAAGAGAATGTGATTTTGTGCTTTCATTACAGAAACGTCTACAATGGCTACTGATGGTTACTATAAATTTTGTTATTGTAAGCAACGAGCACATCGTTTTAATATGAAATTGCATTTTTCAAATATTTATTTTCGTATCCATCCGTTTCCAAAGTGAACTTTGTTTTTAAATTTGTTTTGATTGTAAACTATTTTAAATAAATCATTGTTTGCCGGCCCGCAATTTTTTAAATACATTTTCAAAAGTGAACTTTGTTTTAAAAAAATTATCAATTGTAAATTAGTTTGAAAGGTTGATTGTTCACTAGCCCGCAATACGAGCGGCCTGCAATGCGACCGGCCCACAATGCACCCGGCCCACCGGGAAAATTCCCGGTGTCCCGGTGGGCCAGTCCAACCCTGCCTCAGTGTACTGTGCCCTATACTTAAGAAAGGAGACCCTACAATCTGCGCTAGTTATAGAGGTATCAGTTTTATTTCCATCGCATGTAAGGTTCTCTCAAGCGTACTGTGTGAAAGATTAAAGCCGATTACAAAAACACTGATTGGACCTTATCAGTGTGGCTTTCGACCTGGTAAGTCCACCATAGACCAGATTTTCACGCTACGACAAATCCTGGAGAAAACCCACGAAAATCAAATTGACACACACCATCTCTTTGTCGATTTTAAAGCTGCGTTCGATAGCCCGAGAAGGGATTGCCTATACGCAACAATGTCTGAGTTCAGTATACCTGCACAGTGGATAAGACTTTGCAGAATGACGTTGAGCAACACACGCAGCTCATTCAAGGTAGGAAATGACCTCTCCGAAACCTTCAATACCGAAAGAGGTTTCAGGCAAGGCGATCCACTGTCTTGCGATCTCTTCAACATCATCATGGAGGGGATCGTACGAAAGGCCGGTGTGCATCGTAATGGCACCATTTTCTATAAAGGTGTCCAGCTCCTTGCGTACGCTGATGATATTGATATTGTTGGCAGAACCAAGACAGATGTTACCGCTGCTTTCGCCGCTATCGAAAAGGAATCAGCCAAAGTGGGTTTGACGATAAATGAGGATAAAACAAATTATATGCTGTCTACAAACAAGGGAGCGCGGCGTTTAGACTCCCACGTTTCAGCCAGCAGCAATAAATTTGAAGTAGTCAAGGAGTTTGTATACCTTGGCACCGCCATTAATACTAACAACGAAATCAGCCTGGAGATAAAGCGAAGAACAATAATTGCTAATAGGTGCTACTACGGGCTCAGTAAGCAACCAAGTTCCAGAGCCCTCTCTCGATCGACAAAACTAACGCTCTACAAGACACTCGTTCTACCTGTGCTGCTTTATGGCGCTGAGGCATGGGTAGTTTCGCAAACTGACGCAGCCGCTCTGGGGGTGTTCGAGAGAAAAGTTCTTCGCAAAATCTTCGGTCCTGTTCGAGTCGGCGATGACTATCGCATCCGAATGAACCACGAGCTGTATGAGCTCTACGAAGACATTGACGTAGTTCGGCATATAACTGTGCAGCGACTACGCTGGCTTGGTCATGTCCATCGTATGGACGACGAAGCTCCAGCGAAAAATGTGCTCGAGGCGAGGGTCGCGGTTCAACGACGACGAGGGAGACCATGCCTCCGATGAATGGACCAGGCTGAGGAAGCCCTAACCGCACTCGGTGTATCCGATTGGAGAAGGCGCGTGCAAAGCAGAGGTGCCTGGCGAGAGCTGATGAGGTCGGTCGAAATCCGGACACGGGTTGTTACTGCCACCTAAGTAAGTAAGTAAGTAACGGGACACAAAATTGTGAATTCTTGCTTCCATGTTTGAAGGTGGCTTTGACTGGGAAGTTGAATCCATATTTGAACCTGTCGTATGCAAACATGAATGCTCATACCACGGCGGACGCATTCGAGGTGTGACAGCTAACAGATGACTTTGACAGCGGACACTTTGATTTTGACAGCTGACATTTTGACTTTTACCGTCAACACGTTTCATAACTGATGACTTTGACAGCGACATTTTTACGTTAAGCGTCAACACGTTTTCCGACAGATTAATTTGACAGCTGACGGTTTTACTGGTCATTCAAAGTTTGACATTTTACTTTCCCATGTGACAGATTATTATTTTCTATATCTGAAAATTTTTTTTTTGGGTCACTCAAATTTGACATTACCTTCCTTCATGTCGGACAGTTTTTTCTTTTTCGTAAATCTGATTTGCAAAGCTAACATTTCATTTTTACGAAATTCTGACACTTAATTTTATTTAAATTTGGCTTCGCGGACATAAGCATTTGATAACTTTACTTCATTAAAATTCAACTGTATTCTCATACAAACCTGACACTTTTAAGTAAATAAACTCTGACAATTTCCTTTTACTAAAATCTGACATTTCCTTTCATTTAATTCTGTCATTGCATCTCATATAAATTTGACAGTATACTAATGTTATTTCTGACATTTTTCTAAGTTAACTAAACTCTGACTGTTTCCTTTTATTCAACTTCGACAGTTCCGAACTTTCTAAGCTGACAGCTTTCGCTTACTTAAATTCTGACATTTCTCGTTTTACAACGCTGACAGTTTAAGATTTTTATTTTTTTTACATCTTTTGTTTATGAACATCTGCTATCTCTTTTGCACTTAGTTTTGGCACTTGGTACTTTGACAGGTTACAATTTTCCTTTGACAGCTAAACAGTCATCTTTGACAGCTGACAGTTTTTTTTTAGTTTTTATTTTTATTTTATATCCGACACTTTTTTCTACTCTATTCTTTCTCTTCTTTTGAATTGAATTCTGACATTTCCCTTAACTCGAATCTGACAATGTTGGTTTTTGAAAACTGACACAAGTACTGGCCAGTTATCACACTTCGCGTGCTTCCGTTATGATTAGTTCTATTCGGGCGTTGCAGGGACGGAAAGGGTCACATTGAGTGTGAGCCGTGTGAATATCCCTAATGATCAGACTTTCGTGCAAATACCCTAAACAGTGGACCATGAGTAATTTTGTTGCGTGGTGTAAATGTCCAAATGATAACAAAGTATAGGGATGTGGACATTTCCGCCACCGAACAAAATTGGCGGGGTCTTTCCTTTCGGATTGTGCCACGAACAAAATTGCCTGCTTTTTGGCCTACTTGTTCCTTCGCTTCTTTTTGGACTGTGCCACGAACAAATTTGGCTGCTTTTTGGCCTACTTGTTCCTTCGCCTTTTGGATTGTGCCACGAACAAAATTGCCTGTTTTTTTGGCCTACTTGTTCCTTCGCTTTTTGGATTGTGCCAAGAACAAAATTGCCTGCTTTTTTTGGCTACTTGTTCCTTCGCTTTTTGGATTGTGCCACGCAAGAAGATTGCCTGTTTGTTTTTCTCATAGATTATGCAAGGACTTCAAAATTAAGCTAAGCGAAATGCTTACAACTATAAAAATCAAACTAGAGTAGAATACAGAAAAAACTCTGGCAACTGGATGAAATAGAAGTATGTATGCATAAAGAAAAATATTTCGTTCATTCAAAGAAACAATGCAAACTTTTTACTCTTAAAGTAAATCTGCTAGAAAAAAAAACAAAAAAAAGAAAACAAACGTTGGCATAAAATATAAAAAAGTAATTATTATTATTATATAAAAAGAAATTGAATTTTTGATACATTTAATAAATTTAAGATCAAAATTTTGATTGTTGCAAAAGAGTAGAATGCATCGTGAAAAAAAAGCAAAACCAAAAAGTACTAGCCAATAAAAAAAAAAAACTTTATAGCAAAACATAATAGGTATTATTGAAAATATTTGTATTCACACAACCAATTTATTTGAAAACTGAACTAAAAGAAATCATGTGAAATTGAAACATATACAAATAAATGTTGAAATATTTCTTTAAGTACATGTTTATGTTATGTATGTCGCAGCAATGATGTAGAGCAGAGAAATCTTAATGTTAAAGCAAACTTTATTTTTGTTTTTATTTAACATGTACAGTTAATGTTTTTTTTTCTTTTCACTTTTATTATTTATATAATTATTATTTCAATTTTTATTGGTCACACATACACTTAATTTTTTCAAATGTATTTACAAATATTTAGGGTATATGTTAAACTTTGTATGTATGAGAACACAAAATATGAAGTTGTTAAAATAAATCCTTAATTGACATAAATCAAATAGAAACTAAATAGATTATAAATTTTTAAATGTACCCTTAAAGTCCTAATTATTTGGTCAGGGGGAGAATGGTTGCCTTTGGGGAGGATTTTTCATTCTTTGTTGCCCCTTAATCACGGTAGGGTGGGATGTGTGGGCCGAGTCCAAACACCAGAACTCCCGAGAGTGGTAGTTGAATGGTTGAGCCAGGGGCACCCAACCTTTTCTTGGTATAAAATATTTTTTTTTCTCTCTCTTTTCAGATCCGTTTGTTTGGTTTGAATCATCGACGCGATATTTTTTTTATGCACGTGAAATCATTTGTAGGCGAGGGTACACGTGGACGGCCACAACGAACCCCCACATCTCACCGAACTGCTAGTGATAGCAAACCAGCACGTGCAGTCATGTCCAACCTCGTGTCTGCGGGTCACCTGACCAGGGGCGGTGGCGTCGGCTGAGGGAAGCAGGCGATCTAGCTATTAATCTGTGCAGGATTCACAGGGGCGCATTCACCGTGCGCCCTTCCAAATATCGAGCCAGGGCTGCTGCTTCACTTGCCGGCCTCACCGTTCAGCATTGCCATACGCAATCAATTTTAAATATTTTGTTTGATTTTTAAAATTTGCGCTTGACTCTTTTCCGCTGCGCTACAAATTGGCGCCCAAAGTGGGGCCTTCTTGTTTAGTGGAATAAGAAGCATGGGCAAATTTAACTTTGAATTTTTAAAAGCAACGTATTTTTTTTTTGTTCCGCTTCCAGTCGTGGCTTATTTTCCGCTCCTTTACAAATTGGCGCCCAACGTGGGGCCGATAACTATTTCGGTTCCCCAACTCTTCTTACCTATGTTCGGTATCGCGTCGGGGATTCAAGCCAGAAATTTCGTTTTTTTTTTCTAGCAGTTTTGATGGCAAATATTTTGTATCGTTTTTATTTTCGAATAGAATCTTCGGAGTTTCGGCACCTGGAATATTCGTGTTGAGGCATCACCTTACCACGGATCCGTGTTGAAAGCACTGAAATGATTTATTCCTTTTTGACTGCCATGAAAACGGCTATAGTCGCACTGGTGGCTAAATCGCACTGGTCGACCGCTTCACTCGGGACTATTCCTCCGTAGCTCGAGGCTTCCAGTAAACCCATTTAACGTAACTTGTTTTCTTTTTTTTTCATTTGAAATTTTTTTTTTGTTAAAGGAACCCCTGACTCAGCCAGCCAACAACTAACCCTCAATTTTTTTAAAATGCAACATTCTTTCCTAAGACCAAATAATTATATCATATTTATATTCAAATTTTTTTAAATTTCAACTGCGACATCACTTCGGAAAACGTAACGGTTTTAGTAGGATATCATTCTACCTTTTTTTCCAATATATCGTTTTTTTGATTTTGTACTACAGTTGCAATGCCGTTGCATCATAGCATGGAGGATATACCTGCTCAGGTAGAGTGTGCAGAAAATTCGTGCAGCATTTGCACGCAGTCTTTCACGAAGACTGAAGACATGGTGTCAACGCCGTGTAAGCACATTTTCCACAGAGCCTGTATATCCCAGTGGATCCTTAAGAGCCACAGTTGTCCGCTATGCTGTACGCTATGTAGCGAAAAGAAACTTAAGCCATACCAGCCAGCTCTAGTAGTTGCTTCGTCGTCTTTACCGTCACCAGGTAAATCGGATGCGAGCCAGGGTGCGGTCAGGAAAGAACGTCCGGCCACTAGAAGCCAAAGAAACTTAAGTTTCAGTCAGGCACGAAATTCAAACGTGATTATTTCGGCAACCGAGTCTGTCGAACGGTTCTCAGATCAAACTGCAAGTGCGCAATATCAAGTTCCATCTGATAAACTTCACTCTGGCGGTATCACCAAAGTGTTACCCGAATAGAATGGACAGCGCTGTGCGCTAAGCTTCGAAGCCAATTTTCGGATCACAGAACCGATCTCGACATCATGGATTTAGTGCGCAGCCGCAAGGAAAAGTTCGATGAAAAGTTCGACGACTATTATGAGGCAGTGTTGGAGCTTACAGATAAATTGCACAGGCCTCTTGATTCTCAGGCCCTGTTGGAGATTTTACGACGAAATTTGCGATTAGATGTGCGCCGTAGTTTGTTGTATGTTTCGTGGGTAGTGTTAGTCAGCTTCGTGCGTTTGTTCGGAGGCGTGAATTGCTGAACGAGGAACATGGAAAGAATTCCAGAAGCTTCCCGCCACAGCGTCAGGTATTCGAGCTGACATGCGAATCTGGCAGTACTGGCGCCGAACACAACAATACACTTACAAATGATAATTCTTTTTTAGATTTTACTCCTGCCCCTCATTAACTTCGGAGGTGGCATGCCAAACTGAGGCAATCCCAGATGTATCAAAAGTTGAAATTAAAATTTTAAAACGGGAATCTACAGCTTCTAGAGCGCTTCTAGAAAGGACGTTCAAGCCTTTGCACGTGCGATGGCAAGAATATAACGCTGCTCGCAGACGTATTTTTCAGAACGAGGGCTCCAGGCAAGCTAAGAGTGGAAAGAAGCGACGATCATCTGCAAGATTGAGGCAATTTTGGAACAAGGTCAGAGCTTTAAAAAGGTTTGCGTGTTCGGCGGTTTTGTCGAGTGCTCCAGAGAATGATGTTGGTCATTACGCACCGGTCTCATAACCCGGCGAGACGTTAGTAGGATTAATCGATACTGGCGCCACTGTCAGTTGCATTGCCAACAATTTGGCGCATAGACTGATGTTTAACCTGCAACTGAAGTGGCAAAGGTATTCGATTGATCTGAAGACAGCGAACGGGATGAGTCATTCTTCGGCAGGAGTACTCGACACCACCATCACCTTTCGAGAAGTCACCAAACCACTCAAGTTCTTGATAGTTCCAACTTTGTCTCAAGACTTGTATTTGGGAGTTGACTTCATGAAAGCTTTTGGCTTGGCTGGAGATCTCTTTCTGGAAAACTACAACTGCTCTTCCGTTAGCGGCGTGTGCGAAGTAGATTCGACCAGACATGTTCTGAATGCTCGTCAGCAAGCAGACTACATGCAACAATTTTAAATTTTCCGTCTTTTTCTGAACAAGGCTTAGGCCGCATCGGTTTGATTAGTCACGTCATTGACGTTGGAAATGCAAAGCCAGTCAAGCAACTGCATTTCTCTGTTTCTCCTGGTGTCGAAAAACTTCTTTTCGCTGAAGTGGATCGTATGTTAGCACTTGGTGTTGTTGAGGTGTCTCAAAGCGCTTGGTCATCTCCTGTGGCTCTGATCGTCAAACCAAACAAAGTGAAGTTATGCCTCGACACGCGCAAGGTCAATGAGGTCACTGTGAAGGATGCCTATCCTATGCCGCTCATTGACAGAATCCTCAGTCGGCTTTCAAAAGCTCAATTTATTTGGAGCTTAGACTTGAAGGACGCCTTCTGGCAGATTCCATTAGATGTAGCGTCAAGGGATAAGACAGCCTTCACAGTGCCTAATCGACCCGTATCTGCGAAGCAAAATAAATGAAGGCCGATTGAACGGGTTAGCGTTGTTGAACGTGCATTGTGACGTTGACGTTACGTGCGAAAATGTAATCGAAATTAGGTCGAAAAAGCCAAGAAAAATTAAAACCATTTTATAATCTAAAACACAGTTGATTTAATTTACTGATTACTTATTTAGTAAATATTCTACGCATATAACAGTGGCCCTTATTTTGTTTTTTTTTTATAATTGACATGTGCATAGCTCGTGATCAATGATGCACACGTGAGCTTTACGGAGCGAAGCTACCGAAGTTCTGCGACGCTAGCAGAGAATCAGTTCTTGTTTGTAAAGGGTTTTTTAATGTTCTGCTTGTACACACATACTAAGACAAAAAATGTTGCGCTCGTATTGGAAGCTCTGCCAACGCTGTGCATCACTGCTCTAGATTGTTTTTTTATGATGCAAATGTAATGTCTAAAAATTTCAACAAAAAAAAAAATTAAATGTGCCCTTAGTGACTCTATATATGGGTCTGGGTGTATATGGGTATATATGTATAACGATCCAAATCCATTTCTTTTTAAATTCAAATTTTCTAAAAACTGGTACGCACTTCGTTTTTTATTTCATTTTTATTTGAAATGAGCTATCAAACATCATAAATTCATAAATTACACGAGTTATGATTTTTTAATGTTTTTTTTTTTATTTCTTAATTTGATTTCATTTGTACAATAAGTCTGGGTCTTTTATAGTACATCATTGGAAATATAATAACAATGTAAGACGACTTAAGATAATGATTAATGAAACTATTATGGTATTAAAAATAATAAAAAAATAATGAATAATGAAGCTATAATAAATTAAATAAAACTAAGACAAAGATGAATTAAATTATCATTAAAAAATAAGTATCTGTGGGTACTTATTTTATGTAAGTACTTTATGTATTTTATGTAAGTAAAAGTAAAACAATTATATGTAATATAAGTTTTGAGACAAGGAAATATAAAGGTAGAGAAAATATGATCATAACGATGAATACCATAGACGGATCTTGCTGCACTGTTAAACGACATTTATAGCTTGTCGTATACTTTGTGTTTGTTTATAGAGTCAAGTTGACAATAAACAGTTTCAGCAAAAGATATTAGTGGCATTATAATTTGCACAACAAGTCTACGACAAAAAAAAAATATTTTTTAAAACTAAACCTAATACAGATAGAAAAAATGGTGAGATTACGTATAATAATTTTGTCATTATGAAATTCTTTGCTAGAAGTATGCCTTTTAGGAAATATCGAGTTTGAGTATTTTTTTTAAAAAATTCCCCAAAAATAAAAATTTTGAAAAATCAATTTTTTATCCAAAAATGAACTAAAAATAGTGTTGAGCTATTTTCTGCAAAAAATTTAAAAAAAAAATCAAAAATCGGATAAAAAATAGCTGCTGAAACTAGACTTTTTTTTAAAATCCTTAAAAAAATGTATTGAAAATATACAAAAAAAAAAATGTATTAAACTCTCGTAATTTAAGTTCAATTTCCATATTCGATCACTCATTTTTAAGAAGAGCGTACCAGTTTTTAGAAAATTTGATTGTATATCAATATTTTTGTGTTTATCTTACCTTGTTTGTACATAATTTCGAAATCATAATCTGACAGGTCTTCTCGAATTCTTGTAATTTTTGACGATGGATTTCTGTGAGAAACTAACGATACCAAAGGTCTATGGTCAGTGACTACTATAAATTTTTTTATTAAATAGGTATGGTCTGAAAAAGTTTATTCCTTATCTCTTCTACTGGGGTGCAATTCATTGGGGTACTATAATGAATAATTTGACGTAATAGCTTTTCTTCGATTATTTGTTCATTTATATTTATCTGTTTTTTGCTTGTTTGCCACTCTAAACTAAATTGGAGTTGGAAAACTAAATAGAAATAATCATGTATAAATAAGTCTCTTAATATCGTAATTTAACCACTTTTCATTGTCTTACTTTCCTGTGATAAATTTTATATTTCTCAACTAAACATATTAATTCATTATTATTTATTATTTAATTGCAATAATAATTAATTAAGTTCATTATTACTTAATTATTAAATTTTACATGTACATTCATGTTTTTGTTTTTATTCATTTAAATTATATTTATTAATATTTCTGATATTATTTTTGGGTATTGAAGCTGATGTATGCACACAACTATAATTTTATTTAAGAAAAAAAAATGTAGCTTAAATTAGTATTTGCAGAAAGTGAAAAATAGTATTTTTATTTATATAAATATATTTTAGAATATATTTAAAAGTTAAACAAATAACAACAAAACTAAATGAATTGATAATATTATAAAATTTTATAGATTTACATATTTTATACAAAACATTAAATACTAATACTGTTAATTGAAAGTTTCTAATTACTTTTAATTTGGTTTTTTATCTCATTGATCGTTATTATGCCGCTAGAATACTTGTACATTTTTCGGAATACTTTCGTTCAGGAGTTCTGCTGTGTAGCGCATCGCTTTGAGCAGTCGTTCTACCTCAATTAGTGGATGTGTCTGTAGCACGCAAACGTAGCAATAAGATATTAATGATATTAGAGTGTTAATTACAATATCTTGGTTGCGTCTTAAAGGATGCAAATAATCTTATAGCATAACATAACAAGGCCGATTATGACTAGCAGTTGGGTTATTTCCTCTTCGATTTTTTTTTTAGTAGTTTGGTATTTTAGGTAAATTAATCTGCGTAGACACAACTTTGTCATCGTGCCCAGTGTAATATTTGCATGAAAAAATTTATAATCTTCTGGTTGAATTGGTACAGAAAGTATCGATAATAGGTATCAACGCACGCGTTGTGTTTGCTTCTCGTTGATACTCTAAGAGTTTCATCAACTGACGAGTCATCAGTAATCATAACTTCCACGTAGGCATCGTTGAGTCTAACCCATCTTTGCTCCAAGTCGAGAAGTTGGACGTGTACACTTGAGTCAGTGTGATCGTCGACAGGTATGGCTTCAAATTTTGAGCAAAATTGAACCAGATTGTCGGATGCAAAAATAAATTTTGCCTTGATGCTCATTTTTGTGGAAGATCTGGTCACCCGAGTGGATCGAGAATCCAATGCGATAACCTTTAATTACGGTTAAAAGCTTTGAGAAAAGCAGAGTAATTGAATATTCATCAGAAGTTGTCCGAGATACCAACTCTGAATCCTGAAAATATTGAGAAAAGTCAAAGATTATTCAGAAATTGCGCGAGATGGCAAGTCTGAATTTCCTTAAACTTTGAGAGACTCGTATACTATTAAGAAAATGCACGAGATGGCACCTCTGAAAATACTTATAATTTTCGAGAAATATCGAATATTATTCCGTGGTTGCACGAGATGGCAACTCTGAATACGCGTACAAACTTTGAGATAAATTGGGTATTATTCAGTAGTTGCACGAGATGGCAACTCTGAATATTTGTAAAAACTTTGAGACAGCGAATACTATTCAGTAATAGCCCAAGATGGCAACTCTGAATATCCGTACAAAAAATTTGAGAAAATTTAAAAAATTTGCGAAACGAATACTATTCAGTAGTTGCACGAGATGGCAACTCTGAATATGTGTAAGAAATTTGAGAAAATTTAAAAATTCGAGAAACGGATACTATTCAGTAGATGCCTGAGTGGCAACTCTGAATATCCGTAAATTCTGAGAGAAAATCGAGAAATTTGCGAAACGAATACTATGCAGTAGTTGCTCGAGATGGCAACTCTGAATATTTGTAAAAAAAATTTGAGAAAATTTAAAAAATTTGCGAAACGAATACTATTCTGTAGTTGCACGAGATGGCAACTCTGAATATTCGTAAGAAATTTGAGAAAATTTAAAAAGTTCGAGAAATGTATACTATTCAGTAGTTGCCTGAGTGGCAACTCTGAATATCCGTAAATTCTGAGAGAAAATCGAGAAATTTGCGAAACGAATACTATGCAGTAGTTGCTCGAGATGGCAACTCTGAATATTCGTAAGAAATTTGAGAAAATTTAAAAAATTCGAGGAACGTATACTATTCAGTAGTTGCACGAGATGGCAACTCTGAATATTCGTAAGAAATTTGAGAAAATTGAAAAAATTCGAGAAACGTATACTATTCAGTAGTTGCATGAGTGGCAACTCTGAATATCCGTAAATTCTGAGAGAAAATCGAGAAATTCGCGAAACGAATACTATGCAGTAGTTGCTCGAGATGGCAACTCTGAATATTCGTAAAAAAATTTGAGAAAATTTAAAAAATTTGCGAAACGAATACTATTCAGTAGTTGCTCGAGATGGCAACTCTGAATATTCGTAAAATACTGAAACGTATAAAATAACAAAATGTGTGGTGTTTTAAATGGTTTATTTTAAATGTGTGTTTAAAATAGGTGTGTAATTTGCGTGCAAACTGTTTATTTTAAAATATGTGTTTAAAAATGTTTGTTTCTGTTTGCGAGCAAAATGTTTATTTTAAAAGTGTGTTTAAAAAGTGTGTTTTGTTTTGCGAGCAAAATGTGTGTTTGATTTTTGCGAGCAAATGTTTATTTTAAATGTGTGTGTAAAATATGTGTGTAACCTGTGTTTGATTTTGCGAGCAAATGGTTTATTTTAAATGTGTGTGTAAAATATGTGTGTAATTTGCGTGCAAACTGTTTATTTTTAAAATATGTGTTGAAAATGTGTGTGTAATTTGCGTGCAAACTGTTTACTTTAAAATATGTGTTTAAAAATGTTTGTTTTGTACGAACTCAAACACGTCCAGCTTCTTTAACATATAACTGCGAATGACTTTATTTAAGCATATTTGATCTTTTACAGTATTTACAAAACCAGGGTTGTACAATACTACTCCTATTTACATATAAATACTACAGCTACTACAGCTCGGCCAATCTGGCTTATTGATCGCCCCGATCACGCTGCTTATATATTACAATATTTTGTTAATTTATTTTTTATTTCGTTTTCTATAATAACAGCTATACACATTTTTGAATAAAAGCTTAAATATAACTCGTTTAACTTGTTTTTGAACTTAAATGTCGCTTTGGTTATCTACATATAAATTCTTGTTTTTCCACAGTTTGATATTACACGCCTCAAGAACACCATCGTAAGGGATTTGAGTAATCTGGCAATTCTCGATATCCCTTATCACGTATCGATCATTCGGAAGAATTTTGTGTATCACGTATGGTCCCTTATATTTAGGCAACAGTTTCTTATTGGCGCCCACTGTTGTGTCTACGTTTTTAATAACTACAAAGTCGCCTAAATCAAATGTATTTACCTTTGCATTCCGGATTTCAGCGCGTTTTAGATTATAATCTTGTACTTTTTTAATATTTGTATCTCCATTAAAACGTAATAACTCCATATCCCTCCCCGGGTTTAAAGCACAATTCTCCAAATGCTCAGTCAGAATATCTACTGCCTGTCCTCTCTGCGTGACTCCAAATAGGGCTTCACTGGGGGTCATGTTGATGGATCTGTGAATCGTATTGTTAAGAGCAAATTCAATTTTTGCTAAATGTTTCACCCAATCAGAGTGCATAGCCGGTTCACTCAACTTTGCTAACATGCCAACAAGCGAGCGGTTAATTCTTTCTACCTGTCCGTTCGCTTGCGCTGAATGCACTGCTACTTTAACATGACTTATATTCCTATCTTTCATAAAATTTGCAAAATCAACCGATGTAAAACAGCTACCACGGTCTGTTACACATCTAACTGGACGACTGTAATATTCGAAGTATTTATTTAAGGACGCCATAACTTCTTTTGTACTAGTTGTCAGAACCGGATACAATTTAACGAATTTAGTGAACGCATCCACAACCACTAAGAGGTGCTTTCGTTTAGACTGAAGTGATGGAAGAGGACCTAAGTGGTCTAAATGTATTGTATGAAAGGGGACTGGTTCTTTGTGTATGTTGTGCAGTGTTCTATCATTTGGTCTTTGCGGAATTGAATACATTATACATTTTAAGCAATTTTTCTTAAAGTTATTTATCTTATTTTTCATGTCCGGAAACCAGTAACTCTTTTTTAATTTTCCATAGCATTTGTCTACACCTATGTGGCCCATTTGTTCGTGTACTGATCTTATTAACTCAGCTTCTAACTCCCTTGGAACATACAGGCGGCTAAAACCATTATCTTTTCGGTAAACGATTCCATTATTCATTTCATATTTTATCATGTTTTCAGTTTCTAGTTGGTTCCTTAAACTCATAATTTTCTCATCGCGAGTTTGCATTGCCTGCAACTGAAAATCTATGTCTTCACTATCTATTGGTGCAATAATGTTTTCGCAGTCTAATTCATTTCTGCTAAGTGCGACAACATGAAGCATTTTTGAGCCAGGTCTGAGATGAATTGAGTAATTATAGTTTTCAAGCTCTAGAGCCCAACGGGAAATACGACTGTTTATAAATTTTTTATTAAGAGTTAGCGTAAGAGAATTACAATCAGTAATAATTTTGAATCTTATTCCTTCAAGGTAGACACGAAAACGTCGAAGCGAATAAATAACGGCTAAAGTTTCTAACTCAAAACTGTGGTAGCGCGATTCAACTTCTGTTGTTCGTTTTGAAAAAACGACACCGGATGAAACTCGCCATCCTCCTGCTTTTGTAGTAAAATAGACCCAAATCCGTGCGAACTGGCATCACAATGCAGCTCGGTCTCTTTTCTGGGATTATAAATAGATAAAACTGGACTAGACATAAGTTTTTTTTTAAGATTTAAAAAAGATACTCTACATTCTTCCGTAAATTCAAATTTAGCATTCTTTTTTATCAAGGCGTACAAAGGGCGTGAAACAATTGAAAATTCTTTAACAAACTTTCTGAAGTACGAACATAAACCTAGAAACGACTGTAACTCACGAACGTTTTTTGGCATAGGGTAAAAAGAAATTGCTCTAATATGATTTTCAGAAGGTTTTATACCCTGATAACTAAGACTGTACCCTAAGAATTCAATTTTTTCATTAGCAAATTTACATTTGCTTAACTTAAGCTGTAAAGCGTTCTCTGTCAGACGCTCTAAGATGCGTTTCACTGTATTTGAATGCTCCTCAAGTGTTTTACTTCCGATAACGATATCGTCCATATATATACATATTTCATTATTTTCAATGAAGTCTTTAAAAACTTGTGTTATAAATCTTTGAAAAATCGCAGGTCCGTTTTTTAGACCGAAAGGCATTCTTAAAAACTCGTACTGTCCGTTGGGTACTACAAATGATGTAAATTTTATTGAATCTTCTGCCATCTTTACTTGATAAAACCCCGATCTCAAATCTAATATTGTGAAATATTTTTTCCCTTCCAAATGTTCTAAACAGTCATCGATTAAGGGTAGGGGGTAATTATCCCTTATTGTCATTTTATTAAGGTTTCTGTAATCTATACACAATCTAGTTTCGCCTGATTTTTTTTTCGTTAAAACGATTGGTGAGGCATATGGAGAATTACTATGCCTTATTATCTTATTCTCAAACAAATCTTTTATAATGTGGTCAACGTTTTGCTTTTCCGCGAATGAAAGTCGTCTAGGCGCGCAGAATGCCGGAACACTCGAAGAAAGTAAGATACGTGCTTGATAATTATTTTCAACTAATTTTTTATTTAATTTGTTTAAGTATGTAGTTTTTATTATAAACTCAAAATCATTTTTTTCATTTGAGGAAAGAAGAGAATTTATGTCAATTTCATCTAACACTGTATGGGCAACTTCAATGTTGCACAATTCCTTAAACTCCGCGTCTGTATATGCCGAATAACCGTCACCATCTAAAGGGTCACCAGAACTAACCTCAAAACTCAAATCCCCTTGGAAAGGTTCATCTCTTAAGTTGCAACTAATCTCACTTAAATCTTCTTGTTCACTTTTAATTGACAAATTATTATTTTTAATTGTATTACATTTATTTAATTCATGTTCAAAAGTAATTAAATTCATTTCTTTAAAATCAATATTATTAACGAAATTATTTTCGGTATAATGCATATATAATGAAATATTAAAAAGTTTTAAGAAATCTCTTCCGAAGAGCATTGGGAAAGGCATGGCTTCATCTGATAATACAATAAGTGTCATTGAATTTATCTGCTTTAAATACTGTATTACTGCATTAACACTACCGCAAGGATTTAAATTATGATTTCCAATACCTCTGAATTGTGTTTTTTTTCATTAAAGTGTACGAAAGAATTTGCTGAAGTTACAATTGATTGCTTGATGAAGCTATTTGGGCTGCCGGTATCGAAAATACAAAAAATCTTATCAAACTGTGGTCTACTTAAATACTCTGAGTTCAAAGCGACACTTACCAACCCACTGAAGTCGACATTTTTAAAGAAGCCTTGTTCGTCTACCACGGTCGCAACTGTTTTGACTTGACAATTGGCATACAGGTGATCAGTTTTACCGCATCTGAAGCAGGAACCACGCGGACGCTTCTCCTTCTTGCAATCGTATGCCAGATGTCCAAATGATGAGCAGTTGTAGCATCTTATTTTCTGACGATCTTCCATGTTTGCGGCTGTTGAGTTTGATCTGGTGAGTTTCTTTAATTCGTCCATTGTTGAGACATTGCAAAACATTAGGGTGCTTGGGGTTTTATCCTTTAAACCTTCAATAATGAACTCTACAAGCTCTGCTTCGCGAACCGGTCCATTCAAAGCAATTTCCTGCATCGACAGCACATAATGATGTAAGCTTTCGCCCTTTCTATCCCAATGGCGGGACTCCAATCTTCTGAGCACATCTTTAGAGCTCAATGGTTGGAAAAACTCAGTTAAAAGCTTTTCTTTTAATTTATTCCATAAGTAAACGGTAGTCATCCTGAGAAACAATGCCGCACTTCCAACTAGCATTCGACGAGCGAAAAGGAATTTACCTTCGGTGTTGCAGCCATACGCTTCTGTGACGCACTCGAAATCCAACACCCACTTCTTTACGTCGAGCGTCCCATCGCCAGCGAACTTTGGCAAAGCTGCTTCTATGTCGCTGAAATTTATATTAAACTTTCGTACCACGGGGCGCGACTCCAACTCCTCCAACTCCTTCCGCATTCGTGAGATCCGCAATCGTTGGCTCAGCTCGTTTTCAATCTGTGTTAAATCATCGCCGCCAGAAGTCATATTGGAGTTAGCGTTCCCTGCTGTACCTGCATTTTTGTCTCTAAGGAAAATTTCAGTGACGCCATTGTTTAACGGCGTTTTTTCAAGTTCGGCAGAATTCGCAGAGCGTCGATTTGCACATGCTTGTTCTTCATCTTCGCTGCCCGTTACATCGCATATACCGGCAACTGCATAGGCAGCGGTATTTCCGCCATCATTATTTTCCGAGACTGCTGGAGCGCCTTTAGATTTCTGTGAAACGCCAATCACACTTTCCAGAAGCTTTTTTAGTTGAACAATCGAAGCAGTTTCCGGGAATTCAACACCGGCACCACGCAAAGCTGCAACCACTTCTTCTTTCGACGAGTTTTCCATTTTTTCTGAAGTTAACTGAAGTTTGCACTGAAGTCTTTTCTGAAGTTTATTTTTTTGTTTAACTTAAGTTATTTTAATATTTTATTTCTATGTGTTTTTTTTTTGTTGGTTTTCTCAACCCCACATCTGACGTTGTACGAACTCAAACACGTCCAGCTTCTTTAACATATAACTGCGAATGACTTTATTTAAGCATATTTGATCTTTTACAGTATTTACAAAACCAGGGTTGTACAATACTACTCCTATTTACATATAAATACTACAGCTACTACAGTTTCTGTTTGCGAGCAAAATGTTTATTTTAAAAGTGTGTTTTGTTTTGCGAGCAAAATGTGTGTTTGATTTTTGCGAGCAAATGTTTATTTTAAATGTGTGTAATTTGCGTGCAAAAAGTTAAAAAGTGTTTTAATTTAAAAAGTGTGTTTCGTTTTGCTAGCAAAATCTGTGCTTGATTTTTGCGAGCAAATGTTTATTTTAAATGTGTGTGTAAAATATGTGTGCAATTTGTGTGCAAACTGTTTATTTTTAAATATGTTGAATGTTTGTTTCGTTTTACAGCAAAAAGTGTGTTTTATCTTTGCGAACAATTGGTTTATTTTAAACGAGTTTTTAAAATATGTGTGAAATTTGCATGCAAACTGTTTATTTTAAATATGTGTTGAATGTTTGTTTCGTTTTGCGAGCAAAAAGTGTGTTTTATCTTTGCGAACAAATGGTTTATTTTAAATGTGTTTTTAAAATATGTGTGAAATTTGCGTGCAAACTGTTTATTTTAAATATGTGTTTATATTAAAATATGTGTTTAAAAATGTTTGTGTTGTAACCGAAAATCAGTGTGTGTGTATTATGTGATGATTATTATTTGTGTGTTGAAACCGTAAATCAGTGTGTATATTATTATGTGATGATTATTATGTGTGTTGAAACCGTAAATCACTGTGTATATTATTATGTGATGATTATTATGTGTGTGTTGAAAACGCAAATCAGTGTGCGTGTATTTTCGGTATAACAAATTTTTATGTGTGTTTGAAGAAAAGAAATTTTGTGCACAAGTACCTTTGACCTTGGGACTCCCTCAAGATCTTTCTTCGAACTCGCCGGTTGCCGCTGGCCAAGATGCTCAAACTGTATATATATATATATATATATATATATAATATATATATATATTATATATATATACATATATATATATATATATGTTAACGCCACATATATTAAAAAACTCCAAAGCGCATTCCAAACGTACACGCGCATCCGCTCTGGAAGAATATGCTGACGATGCGTCTACTTGCAGTAAGGCAGCGGACTCCAAATAAAACAACAGCACAACAAAAACGTAAAAAAAACAATAAGCACAGCCGAACGAGTTGAAGTCCAATAATTAAGTTATAAAAATTGTTAGTTCAGTTCTTAAGTACTCATTGCATAATAAAGTTCAACATCAGAGCTTGCTCTGATGTTATTTTTTAAAAATAAAAATTAATAAGTGAAAAATTAACTGGCGCCCGAGCAGGGACCCCAAAGTGAAAAGTTCCGGATGAAAAAAATCTTTTGAACGAATCTTTGGGGACATCAACTGGACAGCTTTAGACGGTAAAATCTATTAAGCTTCAGATTGAGAAGTTTCAACGCATCCAAGGATACAGTAACCAAAAGGCCCCCCAGTACGAACGGAAAAGGACAAAACCCGAGGTCCAAAATCTAAAAGGCATCGTTGGAATGTTTATTGTAAGTTTATATTTAAGTTATGTTTTTGTAAAAGAGTGAAAAACTGAGCATGTTAAAGAAAAATTAAGAATCGAAAAAGTCAAAGAAAAGTTAAAGATATATTTTTGAGAAAAAGCAAAAGTTAAGAATTTTAAAGAAAATTTAAGAAACAAAAAGGTAAAGAAAAAGTTAATATACATTTTTATGAAAAAGTGAAAATTAAGAATTTTTTGGATAAAAAAAAAAATTTTTAAGAATTGAAAAAGTTAAAGTAAACATTTAAGTGACGAAAAATATGAAAAGAAATATTTGAAATTTGTTTTGAGAAAAATTAAAGAGAATTTTTTATTATTTAATTTTTTAACAAAAAATATTTTTTTAAGAAAAAAAGGAAAAAAAACTAACTTGTTGGTTAAAACGAGAATTAAAAGAACAAGCTACAAAAATTTAATCTATAAGGAAAATTTAAAGTTGTTTTTCCCTTTGCTTTTATAAATAAAGAAAAATGCCAGATAATCTAGTTGAGAAATTAGCAAAACTTAGTGTTGGTACTACACCTTCTACCTCTGGTACAATCCAACCACAAACAATGAACGAAAATTTAGCTAGGGAAATAACGGAGTTAGTTACTTCCACCATTAGGAATCTTAGCAATCCATTTTTAGAAACAGATACGGAATCCGATTTAGACTATACAATTCAAGTGAATGCAACGAACGCAAACGAACTAGACAAAATTCCAGACATAGTTAAATGCCTCTGGGAATTCTCCGGGGTGCCAGGGGAATTTAATTCATGGCGGAAAACTGTGGACCGCATATTCACAGTCTACGACCATATTAAGGGAACACCCAAGTATTATGCAATATTACATATGATAAGACACAAAATTGTCGGAGAAGCTGACACAGCACTGGAGTCATACAAGACTCCCCTAGAATGGGGTAAAATAAAAAAGTGCCTTATGATGCACTATTCCGATAGGAGGGATATTGGAACTTTAGAGTACCAATTAACCACCCTTACCCAGAGAAACTCCACAATCCACGAATTATATCAGAACGTTTATCAACATTTATCTTTAATCCTGGACAAAATTGCTTGCTTGGAGTTAGGCGAAGAATCACTGCGAGCAAGGACTAACTCGTATAGGGAGGAGGCATTAGATACCTTCATACGCGGACTTAATGGGGACTTACCACGTTTGTTAAGTATACGCGAACCTACTTCATTGCCACAGGCACTAAATTTATGTCAGAAACTAGACAACATGTTATTCAGAATGAACTATGCCCAAAACAGTTCTAATAGCTTCAGAAATGCGCCACCCAAACCGCCAAGACCGGCGAGATTTAATTTTCCTCCACAGAAAACGATATTTTACCCAGAATTAGCCCACTGGCCACCAATACAAAATAACAACCCATTCATTAGAAATAACCACAAAAATCCGTCATTCCGAAATACGTATGGTTTCTCACAGAATCCAAACCCGTTTTTACAAAACAGGCATTCGAATCCATTTGCGAATAATATGTTCAGGCCGAATCAAAATGGATTTAAAAATAGACTAAACTTTCCCCCAAAACCACCCCAACCAATGGAGGTTGACGCATCAATCCATTCGCGTCAAGTAAACTATCAAAATAGGCCTAACTTTTAAAATAGGCCAAATTTGCAAAATAACAACTTCACCCAAAAACGACCTCTGACTGAACAACACCACGTCCCTAATAAGGTACAAAAAACCTTCTTCACGAACACATATAATCCAACCTTTCCTGACATTAGGTACCAATATCCACGTTATGATCCTTATACGTATCTTGCTCAACAAGAAGTAAATTTTCATAATATTCCCTCATTTCCTTATTACCCTTACAATCCTGATATGCATTTTGACCAAGAAAGCTACTTTCAAGATATTTCTCTATCACTTGACAATCCTTATGACCCCGAAGACATTTTCACTTCACAAGTAGAACAATGGGAAGCTACTGAAGAATATCCTGTAGACTTGCAAGAAACAAACCCATTCCGATGTAGTAACGTTAATCCAACTCAGACTAATGATAACGCACAGGACAACCCTCAACAAACTGACAACATCCATTTTTTAGAATAAAACCATCTTCACTTCCATATTTTGAGTTTGTTACTGGATGTGGAGATGTGCTAAATTTTTTGATAGACACAGAATCCAACAAAAATTACATACAATCCACCAGAATTCAGTATCCTTTACTCAACGACGAGTTATTCACTGTTAACTCCGTAGCAGGAAGCATTGAAATATCTCAGCATACATTTTTAAAAATTTTTGGACCACAGACACCAGAATTAAAATTCTTTATTTTACCTGGATTAAAATCATTCCATGGAATAATAGGTAATGACACTTTGAAGCAATTACGTGCTGTAATTCACACAGATAAAAATTTTATGACCATATTATCAGACTTAATTATTCCATTAAAACAATACATAGCACAAGACGTAAATAACCTTAACCTACGTACGTCGCATTTGACAGAACAACAAACAGAAAGAAATAAGAAATTAATTGAAGGATGTCCTAACTTACTTTGCGAACCTAATGAAAAACTAACATATTCAACTACTGTAAGAGGTGAGATACGAACTACAAATGATACCCCAATTTATTCGAAAAGTTATCCATATCCAATGGCGTTAAAAGAAGAAGTTGAAAGGCAAGTGGAAGAACTTTTAGCTGATGGCATAATAAGACCATCTAGATCGCCATATAACGCTCCTGTATGGATCGTCCCAAAAAAAATGGACTCATCAGGTGAAAAAATGTATCGTATGGTAATTGATTAGCGCAAACTCAACGAAGCTACTATCCCGGATAGATACCCGGAGATACAAGAAGTTCTTGCCAATCTTGGCAGAAATCAATTTTTCTCAATCATTGATTTAAAAAGTGGGTTTCATCAGATTCCTCTAAAGGTATCTGATATAGAGAAAACGGCATTTTCCATAAATAATGGAAAATACGAATTCGTTAGACTTCCATTTGGGCTTAAAAACGCCCCAGCTATTTTCCAAAGAACTTTGGACGATATACTTCGCCAACACATTGGCAATAAATGTTACGTTTACGTGGATGACATAATAATTTTTGGGAAAGATTTAAATGAACATTTTAAAAATTTAGAAATTGTATTAAAAACACTAGAAGCCGCAAACATGAAGGTGCAGCTAGATAAATGTGAGTTTTTAAAACAAGAAGTAGAGTTTTTAGGTTGCGTGGTTGGGATAAATGGAATAAAAACAAATTGTAATAAAGTAGCAGCAATAGCGAAAATGCCGATACCAAAGACACTGAAAGAACTTCGGTCGTTTCTTGGTATGTCTGGTTATTATAGGCGATTTATTAGAGACTATGCAAAGATTGCAAAGCCCCTAACAAATCTTCTACGAGGGGAAGATGGACGCGTGTCCAAACATGCCTCGAAAAGTAAAACAATAAATCTTAATGAAGATGCCATTGACTCTTTTAACAAAATAAAAAATTCATTAACTTCAAAAGAAGTAATTCTTTCTCACCCCAATTTTGAAAATGAATTCGAGTTAACTACTGATGCCTCCAATTTCGCGATAGGAGCTGTACTATCGCAAAATGACAGACCAATAACATTTTTTTCTAGATCGTTATCGAAAACCGAAGAAAACTATGCCGCAAACGAAAAAGAAATGTTGGCAATCATTTGGTCATTAAATTCACTTAGAAGTTATCTTTACGGTTCAAGAAAAATAAAAATATATACAGACCATCAACCACTTACCTATGCTCTAAGTACAAAAAACGCGAACAGTAAAATGAAAAGGTGGAAGGCCATCCTAGAGGAATACAACTACCAGCTTATCTACAAACCCGGCAAAGCAAATGTTGTAGCTGATACCCTTTCTAGGATACCAACCGCAATTAATTCATTAACACCCACAATCCATAGCGATGAGAGTTCCAACCATAATTTAGTGCCTTGCACTGAGACTCCGATCAATGTATTTAAAAATCAAGTTTTTCTAGAACTCGATGACACACCGTCTTACCAATTTAAAATAATATTCCCCGGTTATCATAGACACATAATAGCAGAACAGCACTATACAGAGGAAAAGCTCTTAGCTCTTTTGAAAAGATATTTAAACCCTTCCGTCATAAATGGCATTCGAACCCAAGAAAGAATCATGGGTAGCATCCAAAATATTTATCCACTTCATTTTGCAAATTACAAAACACGATACACCCAAAAACTGGTTGTAGACATTATAAATGAACAAGAACAAGAGAACATAATCCTCGAGACGCATAATCGTGCTCACCGAAACGCTCTCGAAAACAGATCACAAATTATTGATAAATACTATTTCCCCGGAATGATTAACAAAATTAAAAATATAACGAAAATGTGTAGGACTTGCAAGGAAAACAAGTACGAAGGGCATCCGAACCAAATCAAATTAAATGAAACACCATTACCAACCTTTCCAGGGCATACAATTCGCATAGACCTATTTTTGACAGAGAACAAAGTAGTAATGACAGCACTCGACAAATTCACAAAATATGCCCACACCAAAATAGTAAAGAGTAGATCAATAGAAGACTTAAGACGACCCCTTAGGGACATTATATTTTTTTTTGGCGTTCCAAAAGCAATAATCATTGACAACGAACCATCTCTTAATTCAAATTCGATAAAATTTATGATGAGAGACGAATTAGGCATTAATTTGTATACGGCACCCCCCTACAAAAGTCAAGCGAACGGCCAAGTGGAACGGTTCCACTCAACTCTAGCAGAAATAATGCGTTGCCTGAAAGAAAGTGGAACGCATAGAAATTTCGAGGAACTTCTAGAGCGCGCCGTTTCCGAGTACAATCATTCAATACACTCGGTGACTGGAAAAAAACCAGTCGATTTATTCTTTGGTAGGCACGTAGACTTTACACCTGAAGATTTCGAAAAGGCTAGGGTTGCGAATTTTGAAGCATTACAAAAGAAGCAAGAAAAGGATCTCGAATACCATAACAAGAACAGACAGGAACCTAAACGATATCTACCTGGACAAGTGATTTATGTTAAGAGAAATAGACGGTTAGGAACAAAGTTGTCAAAATCATTTGTAAAAGAAATAGTTAGAGAAGACAGAACCAGTACACTCATAACAGAAACCGGACGAATAATACACAAAAGTCTAATTAGAAATTAAATTATTTCAGTTAATATTTTTTCTGGCAACATGCGGAGCCGACTCGCAGATACTGGATTACTCAAATTCCCAATTGGTCACAATAGAGACGGGAGTAGCAAAATTACAGACTGGAACATTCAAAATAATTCACGTCATGGACTTACGACAGTACGAAGACGCAATCAACGACCTTGAAATGACAATCAGGACCAAAGTCAACACAAATCACTCCTTCTTCCCATTTCTTTCGTATGAAATCACCAAAATTAAAAATCATTTAGGTAGACTCAGGCCAAAGGGGGAAAACAAAAAGATCATTGGATTTTATTGGCACCGCATGGAAGTGGTTAGCTGGTAGTCCCGATCATTCAGATGAAATAATTCTTACCGAAAAAATTAATAATGTTCTCGCAAACAATAATCAACAAGTGGTTATCAATAAGATGACCCTAGATAGAATCAATGAAATAAGTAACATCACGAATACAATCTTAAAATCTGTCAGATCCGAAAATAATGTCGAAGATCAATTTAATATGAAATTAAAATACAATACAAATACCTCATTAAAGAGGAAATTACAAATATCGAATATGCCATTCATTGGGCTAAAGCTAATGTTATCAATTCATACATATTGTCAAATTTAGAAATAGATATTGTAAAAGAAATTTTTAGTAAAGAAAACATGCCATATCTTAACATAGATGAAGCATTAGAGTTTTCAGAAATAAAAATAGCTTCAAATGATGATACAATAATTTATATTGTAAGTTTGCCGAAAACAAATATTGAATACTGTAAAACTCTAATTCTTAAGCCAGTAAAAGTCAAAAATCAAATAACCAAGTTCGATTATAACTCTGTACTTCAATGTCAAAATAAACTCTTTGGAATTAAACAAAATTGTAACAGTTATAATAATTTATCAATCTGCCCATACAAAAATGTAATAGATATAAGTAATTCCACATGCATTCCAAATTTACTCAAAAGTCGCATGCCAACTTGCCAAATGATCAACAATCAACACGTACCGGAAATAGAAGAAATCTCTCCTGGACTCCCATTTTTAAATCGATTCAATGGTACCGTCAATATAAGAAATGAAACAGTCATCTTAGAAGGGTCTTACCTAATAAGATATCATTACGAAACGATAGCAATTGGAAACAGAATTTATTCCTCAAACGAAACAAAAACCTACGCACCATTACCAGCTTTGCTACAACCGAAACCTATATCGGGAAATATGGAAGAAGTATTATCATTAGAAATGATGAAGGAACTTAATACAAAGAATACAAAATACATAAAATTATTGGACGTACGCAACAAAGTATCTCTAGTTGCCGGCATAGCAGTACCACTCTCAACAGTAGCATTGGGAACAGCAATTTTAATGATCCACAAACATAAAATAACAAAAATTAAGGAAACCCATCCAGAGTCATCAAAAGAACGAAGCCACCAACTTTCGGAATCAGCCATTGATGGACTCAATCAAATTTTTAATAAAAAAACAAACGATGACGTTTGAATTAAGGAGGGGAGGAGTTAACGCCACATATATAAAAAAACTCCAAAGCGCATTCCAAACGTACGCGCGCATCCGCTCTGGAAGAATATGCTGACGATGCGTCTACTTGCAGTAAAGCAGCGGACTCCAAATAAAACAACAGCACAACAAAAACGTAAAAAAAACAATAAGCACAGCCGATCGAGTTGCAGTCCAATAATTAAGTTATAAAAATTGTTAGTTCAGTTCTTAAGTACTCATTGCATAATAAAGTTCAACATCAGAGCTTGCTCTGATGTTATTTTTTAAAAATAAAAATTAATAAGTGAAAAATTAACTTATATATATCGTTTTTTTTTTCTTTTTTTCCCGCTTTTCACTTGCAATAGTTACAATAGTTACTTTGACTTATTTAACCATTGTTATCATTTAAATTTAGGAAAATTAGTTTATTTTTACGCGCACCCACAGTAAAACCCAATATAAACCCACAGTATTCTTTTTATTTCACTTTTATGAGACCGGCACACGCTTACCTCAATTTCTTTGTTCTTTTTGTCTGTTAGCTGCCGCGCATGTTTTTTGTTGATTTTCGTTTTTTTTTTGATATCGTTTTTTTTTTTTTTTTTCCGTTTTCGTTTTTCACTTGCAATATTTACAATAGTTACTTTGATTTACTTAACCATTATTTTTATTTAAATTTAGGAAAATTAGTTTATTTCACGCACACTAAAAACACAATATTCTTTTTACTTCACTTTAATGAGACCGGCACACGCTTACTCGCTTACCTCGATTTCTTTGTTCTTTGTTTCTGTTCGGTTTTTCTGCTTTTATACCGTGGAAGTTTGTTGATGTGTTCAATATTCTGAAGATCAGGTTGTTTCATATGGTTTTTAATGTTGCCTATTTTCCAATTTACGCTGTCAATGAAAAAACTCGAAGGACCATGAAGAACGCTGGGATATGCGTATTGCTAGGGAGGATTTAGGTATCCTAAATAGAGAAGTTGTTGGCTATGATTTCTAATAAATGGTTGCAGGGATTCCTCTAAGAGCAAGAGGGAGTTCTTAGAGAAATAACTCAACAAGGATTTATTAGAGCAAACCGTTTAGACGAGAAATAAAAATGAGAAGAGTATCGATATGAGAATATAATATAAGAAATTTTATTCGAATAACTATTTCTTATATCTAAGTATTGGTTGTAGATGGTAGTTTACCCTTTGCTGGTTGCCACAAGAAGAAACTTACAAAGTTTTTAAAGTTAAAGCAAGGCCTCTGAATCAGCATAAGGCTGGGTTCAGTTGGAATCGTTAAGTTTAATATTCCAGTGACTTTCATTTAGATTTATGATACAGTACGAAAAAATACTTTGAAATTGTGTCGTAAAATACAGAGGGTAGATTTATATTCAACTTAGTACATTTCATATAAAATATACGTTATTGAGAAAATGAGTAAAGATTATTGTAATAAAATAAATGAATTCAATTATATATGGAAATAAAGTAATGAATGAATTATAACGAATGCTTTTACGCTTACTGGCGTAAACAAATATAATACGGCTTAGTCAGCAAACCTTTTAACTGCAATTTCCAACATTACGTACTTCATTTCTGAATTTTACGGGAATAACTGTTACATATATAAATATATTCCGAACACTATTTGTCTCATAGAGAATAAGAACATATGAGCAATAATGGATATAAACTTGGGCAAGTAATAACAAAATATATTATTCTACGTGATTTTATAATTTTCAGCATGTTTTTTGACGTCCCGTAGACCCAATTTATCTTCTATGATCATCGTTGAGGATTAATAAAAGATATCTATGTGTAGCTAATAACAACCAATCCAAACATTATAATTTTGTGGCTAAACAGACCACTATAACACCTCATCAATATCTTAAGTTGTTGTTTTTCATATTAAAAGCTAGCCTGAAAAAAGTTAAATTGGCAACTCTACTACTGACAAGGAAATGGAAAAAAGTTTATTTCATTCATAAATTTGAACAGCTGATATTTTTAACCCCAAATCTTCCATGCAAAAATTGTTTACTTTTTGTTAGAAAAAAATGTGTTTTTTATGTATAAAAGTTAATTTAACATCAAGCTACAGTACAACAATAAATATGTTTAGCCTATTTGACAATAATTAATGCACTTTACAGATAACTCTTAAGTACCATAATTAGCAACTGACATATTCACCTCACTATTTTTGCAAATTGACTTACTTACTTACTTAGGTGGTCGTAACAACCCGTGTCCGGGTTTCAGCCGACCTCATCAGCTCTCGCCAGGCGCCTCTGCTTTGCGCGCGCCTTCTCCAATCGGATACACCAGGTGCGGTTAGGGCTTCCTCAGCCTGGTCCATCCATCGGAGGCATAGTCTCCCTCGTCGTCGTTGACCAGCGACCCTCGCCTCGAGCACCTTTTTCGCTGGAGCTTCGTCGTTCATACGATGGACATGACCCAGCCAGCGTAGTCGCTGCACAGCTATACGCCGAACTACGTCAATGTCTTCGTAGAGCTCATAAAGCTCGTGGTTCATTCGGATGCGATAGTCATCGCCGACTCGAACAGGACCGAAGATTTTGCGAAGAACTTTTCTCAAGAACACCCCCAGAGCGGCTGCGTCAGTTTGCAAAACTACCCATGCCTCAGCGCCATAAAGCAGCACAGGTAGAACGAGCGTCTTGTAGAGTGTTAGTTTTGTCGATCGAGAGAGGGCTCTGGAACTTAGTTGCTTACTGAGCCCGTATTAGCACCTATTAGCAATTATTGTTCTTCGCTTTATCTCCAGGCTGATTTCGTTGTTAGTATTAATGGCGGTGCCAAGGTATACAAACTCCTTGACTACTTCAAAGTTATAGCTGCCGGATGAAACGTGGGAGTCTAAACGCCGCGCTCCCTTGTTTGTAGACAGCATATACTTTGTTTTACCCTCATTTATCGTCAAACCCACTTTGGGTGATTCCTTTTCGATAGCGGCGAAAGCAGCGGTAACATCTCTCTTGGTTCTGCCAACAATATCAATATCATCAGCGTACGCAAGGAGCTGGACACCTTTATTGAAAATGGTGCCATTCCGATGCACACCGGCCTTTCGTACGATCCCCTCCATGATGATGTTGAAGAGATCGCAAGACAGTGGATCGCCTTGCCTGAAACCTCTTTCGGTATTGAAGGTTTCGGAGAGGTCATTTCCTACCTTGACGGAGCTGCGTGTGTTGCTCAACGTCATTCTGCAAAGTCTAATCAACTTTGCAGGTATACCGAACTCAGACATTGTTGCGTATAAGCAATCCCTTCTCGGGCTATCGAACGCAGCTTTAAAATCGACAAAGAGATGGTGTGTCAATTTGATTTTCGTGGGTTTTCTCCAGGATTTGTCGTAGTGTGAAAATCTGGTCTATGGTGGACTTACCAGGTCGAAAGCCACACTGATAAGGTCCAATCAGTGTTTTTGTAATCGGCTTTAATCTTTCACACAGTACGCTTGAGAGAACCTTATATGCGATGGAAATAAAACTGATACCTCTATAACTTGCGCAGATTGTAGGGTCTCCTTTCTTAAATATGGGGCACAGTACACTGAAGTTCCAATCGTCGGGCATGCTTTCTGCAAGCCATATTTTGCTGATGAGCTGATGCATGCGCCTTATCAATTCATCGCCGCCGGTTTTAAACAATTCAGCTGACAGGCCGTCAGCACCCGCTGCTTTATTGTTTTTGAGTCGTTGGATGGCAACTCGAACCTCTTCATGGCTAGGTGGTGATACTTCCACTCCGTCATCGTCGATTGGTAGCACTGAACTGCGCTCTCGATGGGCGGCATTGGTGGAATCGTCGCCAGTAAGTAAATTTTAGAAGTGCTGTCTCCACAATCTAAGCACACACTGTGTATCCGTATTCAGATCTCCATTTTCGTCTCTGCAAGTGGATGCTCCGGGCTTGAAACCTTGGGTTAGACGCTTAACCTGTTGATAGAATTTTCGTGCATCCTTCTTGCCCTGGTATACCTCTAGTTCCTTATGCTCACGCTTTTCCTTCTCTCATTTCTTGCGTCTGAAAAGGCGCCTCTCTTCCTTCCTCTTTTCGCGGTAGTTTTCTCGCACGGCTCGCGTTGCAGCTGACTGAAGCGTTTTTCTGTATGCGTCGTTTTTTACTGCTGTCGCGATGTGACACTCCTGATCGTACCATTGGTTCCGAGGTTGCGGGCGCCGGAAACCAATGAAAGTCCGCCGGTGTCGTCGAGTCCAGAGGTTGGTTGGTTGAGCTTAACCGAGAGTTGAGCGGAGTAGGCTTCGGCAGTCCGTTGCAATTGCAGCTTAGCGACATCTAGCTTTCGTTGCATTCCTGTGCGTATGTTCTTCGCATTGCATAATCGCATGCGGATCTTGGCTGCAACAAGATAATGATCGGAGTCAATGTTGACCCCCCGAAATGTACGCACATCTAGAACACTAGAGGCATGCCTTCCGTCGATTACAACATGATCAATTTGGTTTCGCGTTTTTTGATCCGAGGACAGCCAGGTGGCCTTGTGGATGTCGAGGTGCTTAAATCTGGTGCTACTAACTACCATGTTTCGTGCCGCGGCGAAGTCGATCAGTCTTAGACCGTTGTTCGTGGAGGTCTCGTGAAGACTGAACTGACCGACAGTGGGGCCAAAGATGCCTTCCCTTCCGACTTTCGCATTAAAATCGCCGAGGACTATTTTCACGTCATGGACCGGAAGGTGGTCGTATACGTCCTCAAGACTAGCGTAGAAAGCATCCTTGACGACTTCGTTCTTTTCCTCCGTCGGGGCGTGCGGGCAAATAAGGCTGATGTAGAAAAATTTTGCCTTGATGCGGATCGTGGCCAATCTTTCGTTCACAGGTGTGAACCGGGAAACAAGGTGGCGTAGTTTGGATAGTGGTAGTAGTTGGATAATGGCACCTTCCCTATAAAGGGTCCGGACATTCCAGGTGCATATCCGTAAATCATTGTCCGTTTTTCGTTTGCGGTGGTCGTCAACGTAATTGGGGTTCTTATCCGAGGCTGGTTTAGTTTTCATTGGGCAGTAATAATGTGGAGGGACCCAAACCCTGCGCACATTAGTGCGCACATTCCATGTTTAAGGTCTATGGATCGACCCGCAAATTGACAGTTGAGCAAAAACAAAGCCAGATGAGTGTTAAGAAATTCGTGGTGAACGAATTTCCCGTGTACGTGTGTTTTACTTTAGGTGAACAAGGATTTCCCACAGAAGTTCCCTATCTTGTTATCTTTGGCTTAACCTTTTCCCACATATCCACCCTAATTCCCTGTAAAATTGTCAAGTCAGAGCGCGGAAACCCAGCAGAAAAAACACACGGGACGCGGAAAACCCCAGGACAAATCAGGAGGCAACCAGAGAATAAGTGAAAGTAAGAAAGTGACTATTTTGAATATTAAAAACTATACACTGAAAAAAATACATGTATAAAATGTAAATATTATGTAAATAATAATTATGAATAATATGAATGTAAACAATAATTAAGTACACTGGAAAAATTAGTGTAGTGCGAATAACCCTTTTACAATGGGAAAGAAAATGTTTACACTGCGAAAATAATTTATTTTAAAAATAAAACATTAAATAATATTTTAAAATTTGTGAAAATAAAGTATTAAATAAGAAGAATAAGATTTATATGATAAACATAAATATTAGTTCTTTTTAATACACTGGAAAAAAACAGTTTTGTAAGAACCCTGGCTATTCGGCGAGATATACCCAGGCAGAAAAGTTAGTTACAGTTGGGCAGGATCAGAAAGCATGTGGTGAAACTCAAATTAAAACTTATATTACTATTTGAAAGTCCTAACTATTCCTATATGTCGATCTAATTGGCTTTTTTTTAATTATGGCTTTACGCCGTACTTGAATATAGAAACTCTTTTTCTTGAAGATAAAAACATTAGACTTCAGACTTCACATGAGACTTTTTTATTCAAAATTTATTCTCTACTATATATATATACTTGGCCCTATGCTTCACCTAGGAGCTCGAGGAAACGATGGTATATACTTAAAATACCATTATTTTTTCCCCACTGCCTCCAAAACTCCTCCCCAATATTTTCAAACAAACACATACAAACAAAAACATGCTCAAATAAAATTGATTAAGTCTTAGTTTGACCAATAAATTTACCAATTTATCAATGTCCTCTTTTGTTAGCATTCTTTTCTTTCTTTCATTCTCACTAGTTGATCTTATAATTATGATGCGTTCGCAAAGTCAATGCAGCAACATTTCCACGTCAGTCGCGATGTAATATAAATCGTTTGACCTAGTGCAGTAATGAATGAAAGAAAATAAATAACGAAAATGAACAACGAAAACTAGTTTCTTAAATGTTACACTTTTAATTATTGTGTTATTGAATTACACCGTGGGCTTGTTGTGCTGTGCCATTACACTTATCATTTTGATATTTGCTATCAAGTGAAATGAAACACCTACTTTATCCAAACATTTTTCTTTATTTAATAGAAAAAACACATTTGCAGAAAAAAACTAAAATTCATTTATTTATTAAATTAAAAATTCAAAATAAAAACTCATTAAAAATGAACGTCATCAAAATTTACAGTTTTAAATAACCGAACAAAATGATTCATACTTGCTTTTGTTAATATTTGAAAATCTTCCCATGTTTATACCCCAACGTGCAATGCGTAAGGGGTATATTAACTCTGTCATTTCGTTTGTAACGCCAATAAGTAGGCGTGGCAGGTATAAAAAGGTATACATATTTCTGACCAGCATCACTTCCTGAGTCGATTTCCGAGTGTCCGTCTGTGGTCACGATTACAGCCGTACAATCTCTTAAAAATCCACAAAAACTAATGAAATGCCTTGAAATTTTGCACATAGGCTTTGATATATAATATAAACCATCTCGATGCTATTTGGCAAAATCGGATGAAAACCACGCCTACTTCCCATACAAAGTGGCGTTACTCTAAACGTAAACTCCCTTAAAAATCCGCAAAAATGAAAGAAATATCTTGAAATTTTGCACATAAGCTGCAAATATTTCATGTCGATATATAACATGAAATATCTCTATGATATTTGGCAAAATTGGATAAAAGCCTCGTCTACCTCCCACACAAAATGACGTCAACAAAATAGAAAAACTTTCGTAAATATATGAAACTGAATGACATCGGGTCTGTATGCAAAACAATTTTAATGTTTTTTTTTTATTTTCAAAAAAAATGTTATATAAATTTTTTATTTTTATGACTGTTATTTTCATTTTTAACTTTTTTAAATAAAAAGAAAATTCCTATTTCATTTTAAGCCTATTTTAAATTTTACCTTTTTATTTGTATTAAAAAATTCATTTAAATTTAATTTTTATATTTATTTAAATATAAAATATTTTATTTCATTTTATATTAAATTTTTATTATATATTATATGAAACAAAAATTTTATTTAATTTATATTTTTATTTTTAATTAATAACAAAAATCTTTATTTAATTTTACTTAAATGAAATATCGTGTTTGATTTATGTATTACATTTTGTTTTTTTTTTTTGTGTGTTTAATTTTAATTTTATTAAAATTGTATTATTTTTAACTGTAGTTTTAAGTTAATGTTACACAGGAACATTTTTATTTGCCGAAGTTAGTTTTATTATTTTTAATTTTATTTGCATAAGTTTGTTTTATTAGTAGCAAAATTTGATCTATTTTTAGCTTTATTTGTGTTCATCTTTTTTTTAAATAAAAAAATTTTATTTCTTTTTATTTTATTTTAACCCACTTCCGACGGGTGTTCGATTAATCGAACGTAAAATTTGTTCATTTTCAAAAATTTTTATAAATATGAAGGTAAATGATATCAGGTAAATTGTTCATATCATATATTACTTTGATAATTGGCTATTCCAAAATAATGACTGCCATCCCTCCGACCTCCACCCCTACTTGTGGTAGGGGTGGTTGAATAATACCTTGCTGAAAGACCTTTCTTGCGAATTATATTTAAAGTATATAATTTAAAAAAAGAAAAAGTAATGATGAGGTGTCAAAGCAAAATAGCCAAACTGTCTATTGCAATAAAAAAATCAACACCTGGTAACACCTGGATAACGCAGGCTTGAGTCAAAGTCAGTGTTCGATTAATCGAACGTTGGCGCTTATCCCATACCATAAAAACACATACAAATGAAACATATCGTAATACGTGCCTTTTATATTTCGGGATTTGGCAACCCTGGTGTTGCAATCTGTCAACTGAAAGCTCTATCGCAAAGTTTGACATTTGTTGGCTTATACGTACTCAGAACGTTTTGACATACGAGCGCTATTTGTGTTGTTTATAGTAACTGAAAAGATTCATCTCGGTCTAAAAATGGAATTAAATCGTGAACATTTTCGTGCGATTATTTTTTACAACTTTCGACGTGAATTAACATAGCAACAGTGCATGGATGAACTTAATTCAGTTTTTGGCGATGAAGCTCCATCAAGGACCAGTGTTTATCGATGGTATGGTGAATTCAATCGTGGTCGTAGTTCACTCCAAGACGAATTTCGTGAAGGTCGTCCGAAATCAGCTGTTGTTCCGAAAACCATTGATGCTGTGCGCGAACTGATATTGCAAGATCGTCATGTTACCTCTCGTGAGATTGAGGCAACCTTAGGCATAAGTGGGACCAGCATACATTCAATATTGCATAAACATTTGACTGTCAAAAAAATTTGTTCGCGTTGGATCCCACACAATTTGTCAATCGCTCAAAAAAAGGCTCGTGTCGATTAGTCGAAAGAAATGCTCAAAAAATACGATCGCGGTGCTTCGAAACACGTCTATGACATCGTGACAGGTGATGAATCGTGGATTTACGCGTATGAGCCCGAAAGTAAACAGCAGTCGACTGTATGGGTGTTTCAAGATGAGCCAAATCCAACAAAAGTTGTTCGCGCACGAAGCACTTCCAAGCAAATGGTCGCCTGTTTTTTCGGAAAATATGGACATGTCGCAACCGTACCACTAGAACAACGCAGAACAGTCAACTCTGAGTGGTACACAACCATTTGTTTGCCAGTTGTCTTCCAAGAAATCAGGAAAACCAACCGCCGAAGACGGATCACTCTTCACCACGACAATGCGAGCTCTCGCACATCGGCTCAAACAACTGCATTTTTGAGCACCCAAAACATCGATTTGATAGGTCATCCGCCGTATAGTCCTGACTTGGCACCGAATGACTTCTTTTTATTCCCAACCGTGAAGAATAAACTGCGTGGACAACGATTTTCGACGCCCGAAGAAGCGATTGCGGCATTCAGAATGCATGTTTTGGAGATACCTCAATCAGAGTGGCAAAAGTGCTTCGACAACTGGTTCAAACGCATGCAAAAGTGTATAGATCTTAATGGAGAATATTTTGAAAAACAATAAAGTGATTTTCGATGATTAATATTTGTTTTTGTTCTCTAATCCCGAAATATAAAAGGCACCCCTCGTATAAGCGAATATACAAGGTTTTTTCTGTAAAAAAATTGTTTGTTGAATTTTGTGATTTTTGATTATTTAAAGAATAGTAATGAAATAGCATAAGTTATAAGTATTAGTAATAATATTATATAAATTGATATAACTGTTACATTAGTTATTGAATAAAATGGCCGAAAAAAAAAATAATTTTTCATGAAAAACTTTAAAATAATGTGAGTGCATATGTTTGCCACACTTCTCGCACATCCAAATTGTTGGTTTGCAAAATTTCTTTTCAGTCTCAACTCTATTAACCGCTTTGATTTCATATTTTTTATTTGCATATATTGCTACACCTCCTGTATGATTTGACACACTATTCGCTCTGAGCAATTTGTAACCACTATTTATTTCGCTGTTGGCCATATGTTCAGTAAGGTGAGTTTCAGTTACACAAATAAAGGAATATTTATTATTTTTACTAGTATCGCCGCCTGTGGCCGAAATTCGGCCATATCAAAATTAATATTAAAACCTTCACTTAGTATCATAGTCACATAGTTAAATTTTTTGGTGAATATTTTTTCTAGTCTTTTAGATCCTTCTTTTGAATAATTCATTAAATTTTCGAATAAAAAAAAACTTTCTTCTGAATTGACGCATAGTGTTGATCCTTCAACATTTCTTCTAAACACACGTAACCTATATTTGAATGTCTATATTTGAATGGGGAATGTTATTTTTTCCCCTTCAACAGTTTTCTAAACACACCCCCTGTCTACCAACCTCTGGGAGTCTCCATACAAGAAACACAAAAACTGTCGATTATAGTTTATATCTCCCGATTTGAGCCCTAGAGCTGTCAAAAATATAAGCTGGTCCTATTATTTTTTGCCTTTCAACATTTCTTATTAACACACATACCCCTATCAGCAACACTTCTGGGGGTCACCATACAAAAAACACAAAAAACGTCAATTGTAAGATATATCTCCTCCGAATTGACCCCTAAACAGGTCAAATATATGAGCTGGTCCTATAGTTTTCGGCCTTTAACATTTCTTCTGAACACACCTACCGCCATCTGCCACCCATGTGAGGATCCTAATACAAAAAACACAAAAGCGTTGCTGTTTCCTTCTTCCCTGGTAGGTAAATCAGAAATGCAGGCATTAACAGTGCAAGCCTTAACAATGCTAACGTTTACAGTGATGATATTAATAGTGGTGTAGATATAGCATTGCTCACGTTAAAAGTGCTGACGCGATTTCATAACTTTTACACCTACCAAAAAGTGCTCAACGCTCCTAAAGAAGTTTTCACTTCAAAAAGCAACAATAATAACAATGCCATACATCTCTGTTGAAGTGTCTGAGTCACTCTTCCATTCTACTCTTGGAAAAATGGAAAAAGAAACAAAAACGAAAAATAGTATCGAAGAAAGTAAGAAAAAAAACGGCAACAAAATATGCAGGCAAGCACAATCGTTGGCACCTGTTTGTATGAACAAAAATAAAGTGTCCCAATAAGAGTGCACGATTTAAATTCTGTGGCATTTTTGAAAAATGTTCTGAATCGGAATATATCTACTTGACAATTAAAAAAATAAATACAGTGTTTCAATAAACACACTTTTTATTTTGTTTTGTCCCAACAACGCTGACCGAATGTTTCCGAGAAGATAGGAAAGAAAAAGCAAAAACAACCACACAGCTCTGTTTAAGCTTTTGACTTCTTTTTCACTCTCGCATTCTACTGACCACTTGGTATGAACCAGAGCTTTCAAATGATATAAGTTTCAATAGAATATGTTGTCTTTAAAAGTAGGTAAAAAGAAGTTAAGTTTTGTGTTCACGTAATAATATATAGATTCTAATACTGGAATGTATCATTTTGTACGTAATAGAATCCATTAAAAAAAAAAGCAAAAACGAAAAAAATTTCGGAGGTTTGCGTACAAGCTTCAATTCTTGAATAATGTAGAAGAGGTCTATCATTCTTGCTGACTGAAAAAGTGTGCCCGAAAAGAGGAAAGAAAAAGCAACAACAACCACACAGCTGTATTGAAGCTTTTTCTTTCTCTGTCGCCTTCTGCTCAACCACAGCAACGTTGTGCAGCAACAACAAAATTGTGTGGCATTTTTTGTTGTTTTATATGGGGAAAAAGTGTTTTTAAGTTTTACCTATCTTACTGACAAAACATTTGAATAAAAACTATATTGTGAACTTGGTATGAACAAGAGCTGTTTTCATTAAAGTGGGTAAAAAGGGAGTTAAAGATTTTTGTTTGCGTATTAATATATATATAAGATACAAGCCTTAAGATCAGACGTTTTTAACGAATGCAAAAACCCCCCTTGTCCTTCCCATCCCCTCTCCAACACCACTCAACCCATCAAACAGATCCTCCGAATGTGTTTTCATTGAAAATTCATTTCAAATAATTGTCGTTTGCTTATTTTTTGGCCAATTTTAGAAAAACTACTTAATAAACTATAATCTTTATAAACTGTTTCGAAATTTTGTTTCAATAACTTATTAACTGCCATAACATGTTTACAATGCAATAAAATATTCACTTTCATTGTGACATCCTTTGTTATGTTTTGTCTCATCAACGCGGATCGAGCGTGATTGAGATGATGGGAAAGAAAAAGTGACAACAACCACATAGCTCTGTTAAAGCATGTTTTTTTTTTTTTTTTGTTACTCTCGCATTCTACTCTCCCACAGCCACAATGTTCAACAAAGCTGTATGGCTTTATAAAATATTTTGTTCTTGTTTCTTTTATATGGGGAAAGAGTTGTTTTTAATTTATGATTTTTACCTATCTTAATGACAAAACATTTAAAAATAAATTCTATAGTTTACATGTTTACTTCACAATGCAATAAAAAAATTCACTTTCATGGCGACACACCCTCTATTTTATTTTGTCTCAGCAACGCGGATCGAGTGTGTTTGAGCACATGGGAAAGAAAAATTAACGACAACCACACAGCTCTGTTAATGCATATGCCTTTTTTTACTCTCGCATTTGGCTCTCGCAATCTACTCTCCTACAGCAAAGCTGTACAAGATTCAATTATTATAAGGTTGTCCAGATATTTGACGTCTTCTCACAAGAATAAGAATGTATACCCTTATTTGAAGAAGAGAACAAAAGAGCATTTTTTAATGACATAAAAATCACGCTGTTGCCTAAATCTAATTTTTTTCGTAGTACAAAATACTAAAGATACATTTGACTAGTACGTTTTCTAATACTTGTTTTTTTTTGCACACTAAGCCACAAGTAATTAAATACAAATGACGCTACAAAAATTTAAACAAATGTACTCTTATTAATTCAGAGACCTTGAATAATTATTATTTTTTTATTGTTGTTATTTTTATATAATTTTATTTAAACCATAAAAGCAAAAATGAAAAAATTGAAGCAGCGCATTTTTTATGACACCATTAAAATTCTCTCAGTTTGTAGAACATGATTCCCTATTGATTTTAAAAATTTTGACTTTAAATTTTTGGGCAAATAGAAACCAAAAATAAAAGGCAAAGGCAATAAGAAAGACAACAATTTTTGCCTTAAAAAAATATAAATAAAAAATAATTGGTTTTTTTTTGCTCGAAATTATAAAAGTCAAAAGATAACTAAAAGTTTTTTGCTTTTTATTATAAAATGCATACTCGGTACGGTCTCTGAATTATTTTCGTGTCAATAAATTTTACTTTAGAATAGTACACTTGATAGTTTTTTCTTTTTAGCAGTAAGCACAAACATATAGAAAAAGTACTTTTAAAAAAAACCCTAGCAAAACATTGAAACATAACTTTTTTTTGGAAGACGACACAACCCTGGCTGTCACATATTCAAGAGCGAAAAAATATTTTTGTTTACATGAAATAAGGGTATGTCAAATATCTGGATAACCTTATAATGAGTGAATCATGCTGTACAATAGAGCTGTATAGCTTTGCAACATATTTTGTTATTGCTTCGTTTATATGGAGAAAAGGTGTTTTTAATTTTTACCAATCTTAATGACAAAACATTTGAATAAAAACTATTTTGTGCACTTGGTATGAACGAGAGCTTTCAAATGATATAAGTTTCATCTAAATCGGTTGCCTGTAAATTGAAAAACAGGGGGTTAAAGATATGTGTTAGCGTATTAATATATAAGATTTAACAACACTTCTAGCTGAAGTAAATTTGTCCTCATACCACATATATTTAAATATAAAGCATTTATAACGTTCTGTTGTTGCTAATATTGTATTTTTTGTTTTCAGCTCTCATTTTTCATTGATTTATTATACACTCTTTATCTCTACAGTCGTGTTGACAGTTTATATCCGCCATATTTAAATAGTTTTTAGCTTTTGCACAGTTAACACATTGTAATGTGTTATTATTACAGACCCTATAGGTATGACCCGCTTTTCCACACTTTGCACAAATTTAGTTGGCTTCTCTGCAAACATTAGCTCTATGGTTAATCTAATCCGATCTATTAATTCGACGCCTAATTTCCCGATTTAAATGACCTCGCTCTAGATACCACATAATTAAAAATTTTTCGGAGTCAGTTAAATATTTTGCTTTAAGCACATTTTGAATATTCTACAAAAAATTATATCACAAATTATTTGAAAAAAATCGGCTAACAAAAAGGTGTCCAAAAATATTATATAGTACTGCGTATTTGTTTTTTTTTTTTTTAAACATCGTAACAATAAAGTAGTTATCTGACATTTATTACTTATAAACCAATACAAAAGTTTCAGGGATGAAGTTTAAGTTAATTCATAATTGTTTATTTAAACAGGTAAAAGATCGAAATCATCGGTAACATGAACCATAGGTACGTGTAAGTCCTCAGTTCTTGCTTGATTGTTGTAACCACATAGTTCACGTTGTTTCAAAGCTATTTCCCAATCCATTAGTTGAACAGCTCTTAAACTTTCAGCTTCATTATGATGCCTGAGAACCATTGCATCCTAAAAGAATATATTTAAATTAGTTATGTTAATATTAATACATGCATTCAAAATACACTCAGAAATGCACCGGACGCCAAAAAAGTTTCCATCCACTATTTCAACGAAAGTGTTCTTTTAATTTGTATATAGTTATGGGAAAATAAGACGCAAATAATAGTTAAAATTATTTTTAACTACTAAATGAAAAGGAATGCTTATTATATTAAACATTTTCTTTAATATTAGTGTGTATTTTTATGACCTTTTGGTGTAATTATTATATAATCAGTTATCCTTCGACACTCACATCAACAGTCTGTGCTCTAAAATTAACTTTACTTTAAAGCGTTTGTTTAACCTAAATCTGCACCTACCACTTCACGTTAAATACAAATTGGTTCATGCACTACTGTTGTCTAACTTAACGTATTGTTTCGAGGTTTTTTCCGGAACTTTTGCCTACAACATAAGGAGAATTCACCTCTTATTTAACAGATCGGATCGCTTTCTTTACAATCCAAGATCTCAAAATCACATCTCTGCTTTTACAACTCAGTTTCTGGGTTGTTGTTTCTCCGATTTTGTTAAATGGAAGTTATTGTGCTCGTTTTATAAAATGATTAAAAATCAGTGCCCATCTTACTATTAAACTACTTCTCTTTTTCTCGGTCTACTAGAAATCCTCAAATCTTATTCCCTAGAATCTCCTCGGCATCGTATGAGCGATCGTTCCACATCCGGGTCACTAGATGCTGGAATAGCTTACATCCAAGTTTAAAGTCCTTTGCTGGATCTTATACTACATTCAAAACTAAACTCTTGGCTTATTTGCGTGATTCGTCCTAGTACAAGCTGTGTTATGTTATCACGTTGGTGCTATGGGTCTATTTATCTATTCAATTATTCTTACTCTTTACTTGCTTAACGATTTCTTTAGGAGGAGGCTAGTGTGGCCTGGATTAAACATTATTTCATTTTGTTTTACTTGATAATTTTTTTTGCAGAACATTTTTAATTACTTATTTTTATGTATGTATTTTTACTAAGGAAATATTTTTAAGAAAATCTAAATGAAATTAAAACACAAAATTTAGACGTCTAAATTTTTTATTAAGGTAATATTTTTAAGAAAATCTAAATGAAATTAAACACAAAATCTAGATGTTAGCATTAAGTTTTGTTACTCGATCCATATACTGGTAATTTGTTTTTTGGCCTTAATGGCTTCTGAATTACACATGAATAAATAAATAAATAAATAAAAAAGCGGGCTTTAGGTCAGTTTTTAAATTATTTATTCTTTCCAATATTTCGAAATCCGCCGGAGTTCATTATAGTGCAATATTTAAGTGCAACATTTTCAAATTTGTGAGTTCAATGTTGTGCTTATAGTTTTGTTTGTTGTGTTTTTCAAAAATTAATGTTGGTTAATAGAAGTTTAATTTTATTATAATTTTCCTTGACAATGAACTCTGACGGAGTTCGAAATATTGGAAAGAATAAATAATTAAAAACTGACCAAAAGCCCGTTTATTTATTTAAAAATGTATTTTATATAATTCCCGTGTAGATTTAAATTTCTCGACAACAGACAAATATTCAAATGGAAATTTTTTTATGGCGTCGGGTGTACTTATGGTATCTGTATAATAAAGAGTTTTTAATTAACATTAAATCAAATCAGTACATAATTGCACAGACCTCCCAAAATACATTTTTTTAATCCAAATAATAGGTGATTCCATCCCAAACAGGATGACATTTGCGACATTGCTGTTATAAATTAAATATCAAAATGAATTTAATACTTGTTGGCAACGTCTTGCAATATCACACTAAGCCAAATTGACACAGACAAATTGATATATTAAAACCAAGTACAATTTGTATATTAATTATTCCGAACTATTTGGTACCTTTAAAAGCAAACCTCATGTTATAAAGCTGCGTTGACTCAAATTTTAAGGAATAAAATAAAATATTGAAAAGCAGCTTCTACGAAAATGATATCAAAAAATTTGCAAAACTAATTTAATTGAATATTAAGGTGTGCACTTTCTTCTTGATACAGTTTCTACTTAGATACAAGGTGAGTTTTATATCTTGAGACATCTAAATATCTCGAAAAATAAACTACATCGCGAAAAATGTTTCAGGTAAAGGTTTCAAAGATAATGGTGACCTTGTGGTAGACTTTGAACACAACTTTCAAGCTCCACTTAGATTTTGAACCCGTAATTTTTTATTGCATATTCGTATTCTCCAGACAAAAATTCGTATTTTTAAAATAGGTTTCCATTTGTTGATGAATGTCCCGAAATCAATGTTACAATAAGTTATTTTTGTTTTCTTCACATTTATTCTGGAACCTTTTCCGAAGACAATTTCATCGCATGTGATTTTTGAATTTTTCATAATTTTAAAAAGAGATAGCAAAGTGTTCAAGAATAAGAGCTTACAAAAAGAACAAAAAACCTGTTTATCGTATGATACAAATTCATGGCAAATGTTTAACATAAAAAATTAGTGGTTATGAGGTTAGTAAAGAAGAGAATTAAAAATACAGTGAAGGCAAGAAAAATAAGATAGAAAATAAATAAGGTACACGATTAATATTAAATGATTAATGTAAGAAAACTTTAACTTAAAGATGAAATGCATTCATAAACATCCCACGGGGCACGGAAACAGCGTTTCAGAATACAGGTAACACCGCAATCTTAGCAATTGGCCGTGCCATCTCTTCGTACTCATTGGGTAGTACGAAGTTTAACTAGTCTTACAAGACCGTCTCCGCCTGGATAAACTTCAAGCACCTTTGCCATTAACCACTTAGCTGGAGGAATTTTACTCTCTTTGATAACCACCATATTGCCGACTGCTACATTTGGTTAGAGTCGAGACCATTTCGGCCGTTGTTGCAATCATGTTAAGTGCTTTTGATGCCACCTGCGCCAAAACCATTGGTACATATTTTGTACGTGTTGCCAGTAGCTGAATCGGTTGACATTAACGTTGCTGAGATCACTTTTGTTGCAAGACCCTACGTAGCGTTCCAGATGTGGTTTCCGGCATTATAGCTCAGTGGTGACAGGGAGGGTTATAGTTTTCGATCCTGCCACATCTGGTCGAGGGAGCACAATAACCTAAATTCATATTCAATTTAGATTAAAATTCAAACCGAACTTCCAGACCGTTGTTTTGCCTGGCAGCGCACCCACCCTACCTACCCTTCAGAAACCCCCTTAATAAAATTAATATTCCATATTTTTTCTGGTTTACAATTCAACAATTTTTATTCCTTAATCTATACGCACACATTTTGATTATTGCCCAACTATACATTTAAGCCTAATCTGAATTATCAGGAGACAAAAAGAATGTTAAAAGATAAACAAATTTAAATTATATAATAAAAATTATTTTATATTATGTTTTTTGTTTTTGTATTAGTAACCCGATTCACTTTCTAGTAAGACACTTTTGAACTAGAAACAAACTTTTTCCGGGCATATTTTACATATATTTTACATATTTTATATTTTTTTTTTTTGTTTTTTTTTTTTTTTTGTTAAACCCTGTCTTGAGAGAGCTCTCTAAAGTGGGAATTATAAAATATCGCATTTTATATATATATATATATACCGTATGGTTTGACCACCTTCAGTGAAACAGGACAAGTATTTCAACAGAAAAAAAAATATTTTATGGAGATTAATACACTTACGATACTTAGCGACTATGTTTATAATATTCAAACTACTCTCTCTTTCTTAAAAATATTAGAAACTCTATAATTTATTTTCAGGTTTTTCTATATAAGATTTTTCTGCTCTTTTCAGGATTTTTGTAAAATATCAAACATCAATATATATTTTCCAAATATCAAACTTTTCTTTCTTTTTTTTAGGATTTACGAAATATCAAATTTTTCCAGGATTTATGAAATATCAACTACTAACATATATTTTCTAAATATCAATTTTTTTTTTCTTTTCAGGATTTATGAATTTATTTTTAGGTTTCTATGTATCAAAGATATTTTTTTATCTTTTCGGGATTTTTGAAATATCAATTACTAACAAAGGTTTCTCAAATATCAAAATTTTCTTCTTTTCTTTTCAGGGTTTTTTTAATTTCCAGCTTTTCTTTTCAGGATTTTTAATTTTCAGCTTATCTTTCAGGATTTTTAGTTTTCAGCTCATCTTTTCAGGATTTTTATATATTAAAATTTTTCTTTTCACTATTTTCTTTTTCACAAACGCAAGGGAACTTGAAAATAGGGGAGACTACATTTTCTTTTTAATTTAAACTAAATATATTGATATTTCTTAATGATATTCTTATCTGGTGTTTCCGGTTTTCTTTTGTTTTCAGCTTGTCTTTGTGTCGCTTTCTACTGCCTGTTTATCGCTGTGGAAGATCCTACGCCTATCTGGACTTTGCGAACAAATGCACCTATAGCCTAGTAGCTCCACATTATATGCCTTTTTCTACATTAATTATATTTTTTTTTTGTTGTACTTCTAACACTCTAATAAATAAAATGACTATATAATCATATCTTATTCCCTTGCATTTATTTGAATTCCTTTATAAATTTTGCTTAAATTCTGCTAAGATTCCAACGCATTTCCTTTTTCTTTCTGCATCAAATTTTTATCGTTCCACAATAAACAAATTTAACAATTTAATAGTTTTTTTTTATATATATATTCGCAACACGACTTTGACGAAACAACGACTTTCTCCCTGCTGTTTATATGTTGAACTAACTGATTGAAATTAGTCGAAGTTTTTGCTAAGTCAAGTTGGTTTTTTTTTTAGTTTCCACTGAAGCAACTATAACCTTATATTTGAGATTTTGAGGACAAGCGGTACTTAGGAACAATGTCCTCAAAACCTATTTTGACCAGTGTCAAAGCCATAAACTTGGCTTTATCCGCTGCCAAAGCTGGCTCGAAGAACAGGCGCTCATAAACCTGCCATAAGCATTTATATTCCATTTTACTTCTCAGTCTGTAAATATAAATAATTATTCCTCAACCCTTTTGTCTCTGGGCATGAACCACTTTTCCACTGTTCCCAGTTGCAGTTGATCTTAAACTGTCCCTAAAGATTTAATAGTATTTTGCAATGCTTTCGAACTGTTGAGTTCGAACAATATTTTTAAAGATGTCATATTATTGTCTTTATTTTCATGTGGAAATCACACACGCACCACCTTCGGGTACCATTGTTTACGGTCGCCCTACTTAAAAATGAGAAGGAGAAAGATAGTGTTGTGTGCACAACCCAAACCAATAAGTAAAACAAGCAAAACAAAACGAGATTAAAAATAAACAAACACAGGCCGAAACAAAGTCGTAAGCAAGGTCACTAGTGTGAACAAGACCTTGAAATGCTGAGCACATGTGAGTGCAATATGATCGGCAAGCCAATTGTTTTGTGAATAAAAATAACAATAAAAGAAAATGAGTAATTAATCATAATTTATAATTTGGCGGCCGTGGCGTAGTGGGTAGAGTGTGTGACTCTTGCGCCAGAGAACCCAGGTTCGAATCCTCCATCTGACACAGAAAATTTTTTTTAAATTGAATTAATTTTTCTGTTCAGCCGTCACCTCTCTGCAGACAATGGCAAGCCTCAGAGAGTAAAAATTGCCATGAAAAGCTTCTTGAGAACATAAGCCGTTCGGAGTCGGCGTAAAACATGTAGGTCCAGTTCTCAATCATTTGTGTGCAAACATTTCACATCACACAAAACACAATTGATCATAAGAAGCTCGGTCAAAGTCCTTTCAAGGGCTGAAGAGGCCATTTCATTGAGTTGAGGTGCGTGGCTTGTATGCGTAGAACCCAGGTTCGAATCCCACCTAGCACAGAATGTTTTTAAATTGAATTAATTTTTCTGTTCAGCCGTCACCTCTCTGCAGACAATGACAAACCTTAGAGAGTAAAAAAACTGCCATGAAAAGCTTCTTGAGAACATAAGCCGTTCGGAGTCGGCATAAAACATGTAGGTCCAGTTCTCGATCATTTGAGTGCAAACATTTCACATCACACACAACACAATTGATCATAAGAAGCTCGGTCAAAGTTCGTTCAAGGGTATGGCCATTTCGTTTTTTTTTTATGATTTTGGGCTTAGCACAAGCGGCCAATTTACTCAATGGCTGCATTCTGCCAAGGCGAGCGCTATTGTAGCGATGGATCATTTTACGCTGGATTTCTCTGAATGCGTTGCTACGTCGAACGTCAGATCTGTTGACAACTGACGTTTGACGTAGCTTGTTTGCTTGTTTTGTTTTGTTGAATTTAAAAACTAATTTCTTTCTGCTAAGAGGTTTACTTAATGCAAAACGTAGTGCTAGAAATGCTAATGGATGATGGTTATGATATGGCTATTAAGGAGCACATTTCGGACCTCATTTAACCATTGCAAGGAGCAAAGGATAGTTAAAAAAATTAAAAATAGCACAAGCCACGAAAATTTGCATTTATTTTAAGCGTTTCATTGAAGTGTTTGCAAATTCATGCAAATTAGAGCGCAAACAGCTGTTAAATAACATAACTTGCAATTGTTGAGTAGAAAGAGCGTACTTTATTTCGGTAGGTAAAATGCACATTGCACGAGCGTAGACAGCTGCCAGCGCTGTCAGAAGTGTAGCCATTCACCCGAATTTTTTTGAGCGCTAGTGTTGGCAGAATGCTGCCAATGAACAAACAGCTAGTAATATTATAACTTGCACATGTGAGTCGGTGTACTAGCACACAAAATTCTAAAGTAGAACTGTGAAATAAATAGTTTCGAAATTGGAATTTTGTAAAAAATGAGAAATATAAATTAGAGCAAAAGGAAATCATTGAAACATTTCATAATATAAATTCAAGAAAATGCAAATCAGCAATTATTAAATGATTGGTTAAAAATGTGAAACTGGAAATCTCACTGGAAAGTGCAAGTGTTCTAAGTGTAAAATAGAATTGTAAATGTTAGTTACCATACTCCTCCGAAGCGGCTTGACCGATTTTTATAAAATTTTATATGAATATTCAATAGGTCTGAGAAACGGCTACTATCTGTTTTTCATACCCCTAAGTGATAAGGGTTGTCCACCCCTAACATTTTCTTTTTTTTATTTTTTGGACATTTATTTTTCATAATGTGACATTAAAAAATACATACAATCCTAAATTTTCACCCTTCTATCACCAACCCCTATTTTTTAATAGTCATTTTAGTAATTTAATCATTTTTCATCCCGCTTGATAACTGACCAATTATCACTTGGTAAGTTATCCCCGCCAGGTGTCTACCAGTGTCACTTCTCACCCAGTAAACAGCACGGAGTAGGGATGAGACCGGAGCCGATCTCCTGTTTCTCTCACACAATAAGCCTTCTCTCACTCCCTCCACAGTTTTCGGCCATTATTATTGAATATGCATCAAGCGAAGTAGTAACGTTTACAATTATCCTTTTACTATCTCAGTGTAACTCTCATAAACATATACTCAAGTAAATTTATTATTAATTTGATGGACTATAATTATTTATTCGTATTTTATCAATAACTAGCTTATACCTAGCGAGCTTCGCTGCGCTCAGCGCTTATCCCCTTAAAGGGGGCGTAGCTTTAGTAAAGCCATGCTTTTATAGTAAGCTCGTACCGCGTTTTATTGATGTGTGACTTATTTCGAAAGCTATACCGAAAATTTTGGGTGTGGAAAAAGTACCACGCCCCTCGTCCAACACCCATTAAATGTTGCCTGTGGAACGGCATGTGTGAATTGAGGTCGAATACTAAATTCCGAGGCTGTGCGACCTATAATTCCAAAACTGTTGGATATCGAAAATTTTAGGTGTATTTAAGGTGCCTTTTATGATCGGCACCAGACTCTCCACCAGGAACCCTCTCAACGCTTTGGTATAAAAATTGGCTTAGCGGTTTCGAAGTCTTTACGTGATATGCACATATACCCACATACGTATGTACATTAAGTCGCCTCATGCTCTTTAGGAAAAAAAATTGTTTAGTCTCGTTCTTCAAAATAATCCATGGCTTATGTTATGATGATCCCCAAAATATTTCGACTAAAAATATTGGCTGGTATGGTAGTTCGAAAAAAACAAACGGTCAGAAATAAGAGTAATGAAAACAATTTTTGCATCAAAAAATCTTAAATTTTTTCCGTTGGTTCAAAGATAATGCGGATTTTTATGGATTGTTTTAACTTGTTTCATATTATTTTCACTAAAATTCAAACGAATCTATTCCTATACTACTTTTAGTCAAGTAAATTGTAAAATGTAAAAAATGTGTACATTTTTTTATAATTTCATGCAATTTAGTTATTCACTTTACACTATATTTTATCATCAATAGATCATTTATTTGACTAAAAGTAACATGGCAAACCAAAAAAAAATTTTAATTTGTATTTTAGTGAAAAACATATAAAAAAAAGTTAAAAAATTAATGGAAATCTGCATTATCTCTGGTCCGACTGTAAAAATTTTAAATTTATTGGTGCAGATTGGAAGAACTTTTTCATTACTATTATTTCTGACTGTTTGTTATTTTTAACTATCACACCAGTAAATATTTTTATAAAAAACTCGATTTTTAGAGCATATTTCAAACAATTCCGTGGCATACTAATTGAGGTGCGTGGCTTTTATGCCATAGAATCCAGGTTCGAAGTCCACCTGACACAGAAAGTTTTTTCAATTGAATTAATTTTTCTGTTCGGCCGTCATCTCTATGCGGACATTGGCAAACCTCAGAGAGTAGAAACTGCCATGAAAAGCTTCTTGAGAACATAAGCCGTTCGGAGTCGACAGAAAACATGTAGATCCAGTTCTCGATCATTTGTGTTCAAACATTCCACAACACGCACAACACAATTGATCATAAGTAGCTCGGTCAAAGTGATTTCAAGGGCTGAAATTGAAAATTTTATATATTTGACTGCCACTTAGAGCACCTGGATATCAAGTGTTACTATCAAAACGTGTACAACTCAGGAATAAGCATGATTTCGAAAAAGTGGGCGTTTATATGTTGCGACCACGCCCATTTTTCAACAGTTGCCAACAGTCACCATATGAACTAAATTACCAAATCTTAGTCTTCTACGGCAAAAGTCGTATGATATAAAGCATTTTTACTGATTTGAGGGCGGTAAAAGTGGTTGTGACAACGTTTACATTTACATATTGACTGCCGTTTGGACCCATAGCACCTGCATACCAAGATTGACTATCAAAACGTGTACAACTTAGGAATAAGCATGATTTTGATGAAGTGGACACAGATATAGTGCGGCCATGGCCATTTATTGTACATTGGCCGACAGTAACCATACGAACTAAATTACCAAATCTTGGTATGCTACGGCAAAAGCCATCTGATATAAAGCATTTTTACTGATTTGTGGGCGGTAAAAGTGGTCGTGACAACATTTATATATACATAGTGACTGCTAATTGGACCTATAGCACCTGCATACCAAGAGTCACTATCAAAACGTGTACAACTCAGGAATAAGCATTATTTCGATAAAGTCGGCGTATATATAGTGAGGCCATGCCCATTTTTTGTACATTGGCCGAGAGTAATCATATAAACTAAATTATCAAATCTTAGTCTTCTACGACAAAAGCCGTCTGATATAAAGCATTTTTACTGATTTGTGGGCGGTAAAAGTGGGCGTGACAACTTTTATATTTACATAGAGACTGTCACTTGTTTCCATAGCACCTGCATACCAAGATTCACTGTCAAAACTTGAACATCTCAGGAATTAAAATGATTGCTGAAAAGTAGGCGCAGATATAGTGCGGCCACGCCCATTTTTTGAATAGTCACCGAAAGTAACCATCTGAACAAAATTACCAAATTATAGTGTTATATGATTAAAACCGTCTAATATATAGCATTTTTTTTTTGTTTGTGGGCGATATAGCCAATTTGGGTTGTATGGGAAGTACCACGCCCCCTTGTCCAAACAACACCAAACTTCCCAGAAACACTTCCAGAATGTTGCTTCAGTATCCCTAAAAATTTCATAAAGTTTGGTTCGGTGGTTTTGGAGTCTATACGTGATATACACACATACACACATATCCACATACCCACATACATACATCAATTTTTATATATATAATTATATATATATATACCCTATAGGAACAAACTAACTTGTTTTTAAAAATAAATAATTAAAAAACTAATTTAAAATAAACCTGTATATGAACTACTCTGAATTATATTAAGGCGACATCCACTTCAATTCTAAATAATTTTTATATATGAAGTAATTGAAATACTACTAAAAACAATTAAGGCGGCAACTACTCTGATTTTGCCATTTTTATTATATTACAAGTTTATATATATTTAACCATGTTATTTCATCAAATATTATTAACTTTAGGCCATCAGTAATAGTTTTCAATTGGTTATTTTAAAGTAATTAAAAAAATAGTTTAAATATAACTAATTTAACAAGTAGTTGAAAATATATGCAGACGAAAGTCAATTGACTTATTTAGCGGACATCACCATACAAAATATGTTAGATCGTTCTATGGGAAAAAGTCAGAATTTCAACTAGTTGTGGTTGACAAAAAACTGCTTTATCAACTACTTTTAAATTAGTTGATTTTCCTACAGGGTAGATATAGAAGATGATTTTATATTTTATAATAAATACAACACAATAGCCGTTGTTGGCGGGAGCTCGTGACACGTGTTGAGTACTTTTGAAGTTATGTAAATCACTTAATTAACTAATCGTGCGAACTGCACTCAAAATTAATAATTTTATTAATTCTATATATATATATAAAAATGGATGTATGTATGTGGGTATGTGTGTATATCACGTATAGACTCCAAAACCACCGAACCAAACTTTATGAAATTTTTAGGGATACTGAAGCAACATTCTGGAAGTGTTCCTGTGAAGTTTGGTGTTGATTAGACAAGGGGGCGTGGTACCTCCCATACAACCCAGATTGGCTCTATCACCCACAAACCAAAAAAAATGCTATATATCAGACGGTTTTAATCATATAACTCTAAAATTTGGTAATTTTGTTCAGATGGTTGCTTTCGGTGACTGTACAAAAAATGGGCGTGGCCGCACTATATCTACGCCTACTTTTCAGCAACCATTTTAATTCCTGAGATGTTCAAGTTTTCACAGTGATCCTTGGTATGCAGGTGCTATGGAAACAAGTGACAGTCACTATGTAAATATAAACATTGTCACGCCCACTTTTACCGCCCACAAATCAGTAAAAATGCTTTATATCAGACGGCTTTAGTCGTAAAAGACTAAGATTTGATAATTTAGTTTATATGATTACTCTCGGCCAATGTACAAAAAATGGGCATGGCCGCACTATATATACGCCCACTTTATCGATATCATGCTTATTCCTGAGTTGTTCACGTTTTGATAGTGACTCTTGGTATGCAGGTGCTATAGGTCCAATTAGCAGTCACTATGTACTACTTTTACCGCCCACAAATCAGTAAAAATGCTTTATATCAGATGGCTTTTGCCGTAGCATACCAAGATTTGGTAATTTAGTTCGTATGGTTACTGTCGGCCAATGTAAAATAAATGGCCATGGCCGCACTATATCTACGTACACTTTATCGAAATCTTTCTTATTCCTGAGTTGTACACGTTTTGATAGTGAATCTTGGTATGCAGGTTCTATAGGTCCAATTGGCAGTCACTATGTATATATAAATGTTGTCACGCCCACTTGTACCGCCCACAAATCAGTAAAAATGCTTTATATCAGACGGCTTTTGCCGTAGCATACCAAGATTAGGTAATTTAGTTCGTATGGTTACTGTCGGCCAATGTACAATAAATGGCCATATCTACGTACACTTTATCGAAATCTTGCTTATTCCTAAGTTGTACACGTTTTGATAGTCAATCTTGGTATGCAGGTGCTATGGGTCCAAACGGCAGTCAATATGTAAATATAAACGTTGTCACGCCCACTTTTACCGCCCACAAATCAGTAAAAATGCTTAATATCAGGCGGCTTTTGCCGTAGAAGACTAAGATTTGGTAATATAGTTCATATGGTGACTGTTGGCAGCTGTTAAAAAATGGGCGTGGTCGCAACATATCTACGCCCACTTTTTCGAAATCATGCTAATTCCTGAGTTGTACACGTTTTGATAGTAACACTTGATATGCAGGTGCTCTAAGTAGCAGTCAATATACATATATATATAAAATTTTCCACGCCTACTTGTACCACCCACAAAAAAAACAAAACGAAATGGCCAATTTCAGCCCTTGAAAGCATTTTGACCGAGCTACTTATGATCAATTGTGTTGTGCGTGTTGTGGAATGTTTGAACACAAATGATCGAGAACTAGACCTACTAGAAATGACTAGACTAGACCAAGAAGCTTTTCATGGCAGTTTTTATTCTCTGAAGTTTGTCATTGTCTGCAGAGAGGTGACGCCCGAACAGAAAAATTAATTCAATTGAAAAACTTTCCGTGTCCGTGTGTTGAACACAAATGATCGAGAACTGGATCTACAAGTTTTATGCCGACTCCGAACGGCTTATGTTCTCAAGAAGCTTTTCATGCCAGTTTTTACTCTCTGAGGTTTGCCAATGTCCGCATAGAAATGACGGCCGAACAGAAAAATTAATTCAATTGAAAAAATTTCTGTCAGGTGGAATTCGAACCTGGGTTCTATGGCATAAAAGCCACGCACCTCAAACAGTATGCCACGGAATGGTTTGAAATATGCTCTAAAAATCGAGTTTCTTATAAAAATATTTACTGGTGTGGTAGTTAAAAATAACACACGGTCAGAAATAATAGTAATGAAAAAGTTCTCCCAATCTGCACCAATAAATTTAAAAATTTTACAGTACAGTATTTTAAAATACAAATTAAAAATTTATTTTTTTTTGTTTTGCCATGTTACTTTTAGATCTATTGATGATAAAATATAGTGTAAAGTGAATAACTAAATTGCATGAAATTACAAAAAAAATTACACATTTTTTACATTTTACAATTTATTTGACTAAAAGTAGTATAGGAAAAGATTCGTTTTAATTTTAGTGAAAATAATATGAAAAAAGTTAAAACAATCCATAAAAATCCGCATTATCTTTGGTCCAACGGAAAAAATTTAAGATTTTTTGATGCAAAAATTGTTTTCATTACTCTTATTTCTGACCGTTTGTTTTTTTCGAACTACCATACCAGCCAATATTTTTAGTCGAAATATTTTGGGGATCATCATAACATAAGCCATGGATTATTTTGAAGAACGAGACTAAACAATTTTTTTTCCTAAAGAGCATGAGGCGACTTAATGTACATACGTATGTGGGTATATGTGCATATCACGTAAAGACTTCGAAACCGCTAAGCCAATTTTTATACCAAAGCGTTGAGAGAGTTCCTGGTGGAGAGTCTGGTGCCGATCATAAAAGGCACCTTAAATACACCTAAAATTTTCGATATCCAACAGTTTTGGAATTATAGGTCGCACAGCCTCGGAATTTAGTATTCGACCTCAATTTACACATGCCGTTCCACAGGCAACATTTAATGGGTGTTGGACGAGGGGCGTGGTACTTTTTTCACACCCAAAATTTTCGGTATAGCTTTCGAAATAAGTCACACATCAATAAAACGCGGTACGAACTTACTATAAAAGCATGGCTTCACTAAAGCTACGCCCCTTTTAAGGGGAATCGCGCCGGGTATAAGCTAGTTTATTATAAAACCTTTAGAAAAACAGTCTAATATTTACATGTATATGTATATCGTTGCCAAAATTCACAAAATCCCTAACCAACATTTTTGATATTTCCCAGGAGAAGCAAAAAACATTATAAAATGCAACAAAAACCATTTTTATTTTTTTTTTTTAATGCAGCTTAGGTTTAAATAGGGAGTTCAAAGCGATACTAAGGGAAATTTGTTTTTTTTTTTTTTAATTTGTACGGAATTTATGTGAGTTGAGGCTTTTGGCAAAAAAAACATTCCTTATGAAATTTGTAGTTGGGGCTTTTTTTCTATTGTATAGAAAATTAAGTTTATTTTAATTGTAATTCATTTCAACATATCAAAGTAAGCAAGCCCAACTTCATTAAATTAGTTGGGTATTAAAAAGTATTCAAAAATAGTCAGAATGCAAAAAGAAGAAAAGGTTTGCACTATTCATTGCTATGCAAATAATAAATTTTTGTAAAAAGGATGACAATCATTAGGCAATAAATTTTATTAGATCTTGAAGATGGTCATATTTGATCTTTGATGTAGGAAGTTGTTGCGCATGCAAAGACCGGGTTCAACTCTTTAAAAATTTTCCTGCATTTTTGAGTAAGAGGTTGATATTCCGAAGTTATATTGGTTTATAAAATATTTGATGCGTCATATGCTAAGGCGCAAAGCATGTTGACCGTCGGATCTCCAGCACTTCTGCCTAAAATCTATATTAGACCGTTTCATATTTTCAACTTTTTCGAAAAGTTACCGGGACACGCTGATTTCTGATTCTACTTTTAAAAACATGAATTTTGGTATACAACACTTCAATCTTAACAACCGGTAAATGGTCGCGCAAAACACTTAACCCTCCGATGAGTGACAGTTCTGAACTTCACGGCCGTGTGAAAAGGTCCCTACGGACCTTTTTTGTAAATCATGTTTTTTCATATAAAAAATTTTTTTTTTAAATTTTTTTGTTTTTATTGTTTATAACTAAATTCTACATACAAAAATAATTTTTTAAATTTTTTTAATTTTTTTTTTTTTTTTTGCTTGAATTTTCTTAAGACTATTATAAAAAAGTTTAAAAATTATTGTTGTTGAGCGTGTACTTCTTGTCCCCCGCCCTGTGCGCAAGAGTTGCAGCGATGTAAAAGTGTGCTATGTTCTCCGCAAACAGCGTTGCCGCAGCCGAAGCAGTGTGCCCGCGTTTTCCGCTGCCGCCCGTACTCAGAACGGCAAAGGCGACATGACGGTCTACTTGTCCTAGCCACAAACGACGGTGCATTGCCTTCCATCGGTCTTGGTAATACCTGAAATGAAAAGAAAAATAAAAAACAAATAAATATATATTCTATTCTTGAATTTGAAGATGTTTTTCTTACCCTGACATCGAATGCTTCCATCGCATTGCGTATCCTTGGATATGAGGTTATATGGTTGTTCAGGGCACGTTCTTCGATATTTGGTGTGGCCAATTGTTTCGTTAGCAGTAACAAGAACGACCGCCGTCTGTCACTTTTTTTTATAGGCTTCATTTCGTTGTAAATCGTAAAAGCAGCAAACGTCCAGCATATTATAAAACATGGCCAACGGCCATCGTTGTGTTGCTCTTTTGCAGCTGTAAGTGCCTAGCATTTGATCCATGGTATCAACGCCGCATTTGTTGGCGTTGTAATCTAATATGGCATAGGGCTTCCGTTTCTCGGTTTGCTCGTCAACGAGGCAGGTGTAGTGCATTGTGGAGAGCACGTTCACCACTTTATTTTTTTTCGGCACGTATGAGCATAACGCTATATCCCCCTCGTTGAACCCAAATAATGTACTATTGATGGTGCGCTTCGGGTTCTTCTTGAACTCCTGTGGAATGAATGTTTTGTTGTAGCGCACTGTACCAACATAAGCGGTCTTCCTCCTCAACAAAATACGCGCCAAGTCAAGAGTGGTAAAGAAATTATACGCGTATATAGTACGGCCAGCATCTAAATATTTTTCCACAAGATCCAGCACTACGTTCTGCCCTTGGTTTATCTCCCGTTGTTGGTTTGGCAGTTTTCCAGAATATACCATTCCCTTCACAGGATAATAACTCTGTGAGTAGCATAACCACCATACTTTCAAACCATACTTAGCTGGCTTTGACGGAATATATTGTGTGAAGCAATAAAGTTCATGTCTTCGAATTTTTCTTAGAATTTTTTGTTTTTACCATCATCCCTAATGTCTTTGAGTTTAGGTCTTTGTGTTCAGAACAAGTAAATTATGTGTTGAAACAATAAAAAAATTATAATGATGCCCAAAAACATGCATTTATTAGTGAAATTCAGTACAAGGTCCATACGGACCTATTCACACGTCCGCGTACTATTCTCACTAAAACCTTAATAACTCCTAAAGTAATGATCCGATCGGCTTGATTTTTTTTCCAAAAGATGCGCAACAAAATACTTTTGGAATACTCTTGGGGTTGTAGTGGCCGAAGTAGGAGTAATTTCAGTTTGAAAAGGCAAAAAGGTCCCTTGGGACCTTCTCACTCATCGGAGGGTTAAAGGGATTTTGGCTTAAAATTTATTATTTCGAAAAACATGAAATTTCTTCTTCCGTATTTTGCATATAACTAAGAAACTGATTAAACGTTTTTTACCAATTTGCTTTTGCTTAAAAGACAATAAAATTTACCATCTTTTTCTATAAGATGCATTGCATTTTGATAGGTAAATTTTGGTTTACTACTCTCCAAAGTGAAATTTTTAAGAAAATTATTACAATAATTTGATGACTTCAACCCTTATTACCCAGTGTTAAAAGAGCACGAGAAAGAATTTTTTAATTGTATGAATTTTGTGTTTTGAGGAATTTCAAACCAACAATAAAAAAAAAAAAACACGCCACGCGAACGCTCTAAAATTGTTGAAATTTACATTCAACAAAACAAGTCAATAGTGAAAACTCAACGTGCTTTCAAAAAAATAAATAAAGTGAAAAGTGCGCCTTCCAAGAAAACAATTTATCGTTTGTATGAAACTGAAAATCTACAAGAGATTCAAGAGGTACCTCTTCACGATGCAAAAGTCACTGTTTGGTGCGGCGTTTGTGCTAAAATGCTCATTGGGCCGTTCTTTTTCGAAGATGATAATGGCCACAGAGTTACTGTCAATCAGGAGCGTTATCGCGATATGATAAACAATTTTTTCATGCCAATCGTTCGTCGAAAGCGTATCAGGCACTACTGGTTTCAACAAGACGGCGCGCCACCACACACAAGCCGCACTACAATCGATTTTTTGAAGCAATTGTTCCCTGGCCGTTTGATGTCAAAAAAATGGTTTGATGTCAAAACGCCTTCAGACTTCTTTTTGTGGGGTTATTTGAAATCAAAGGTTTACGTCAACAAGCCAAAGACCCTAGAAGAGCTGAAAACCAACATCCGTCAAGAAATAACCGCCATTCCCATCGAAATGTTGAAGAAAACCATGGAAAATGCTGCAAAACGGGCACAATATGTCGTAGAGGCCAATGGCGACCATTTACGAGATATCATATTCAAGAAATGATGTAAGCAAATCTACTTGAACCCAATAAAATGATATTCATGACGAACAGACAAAAAATTGTGGTTTCTTTGATTTATTTAAAAATAAAATGGGCGCTTCGAATATTGACAACCCTGTATTGTTGATATTCCCTGCTCTTCTAATATTGAACTAATTTGTGTTAAAGTTATACATTGTAACTCTAATGTATATGTTATTAATGCGTATGTTCCTCCTAAGAGTAGTGTAGAGGTCTATGCAATCCTTGCGGAGTGCATAGATTACATAATTGATTTATTTGACGTTAATGACGACATTTTATTATGGGGCGATTTTAATCTACCTGATTTAAAATGGCATTCTTCTGACGATGATACGTACTATTGTGCATCTAATTCGAAGACCCGCCAAGAACATATATTTGTTGATAATATATGTTCAGACTTACAACGTATTTATAATAGTCTTGAAAGACTTCTTGACCTGGTCTTAAGGCGGGACATGACATTCGCGGCAGAGAAAACCGACCTTGTTTTAAAAATTCATAACTCAGTCAAAAACAAACATTTTTCCGAATGTTTCGAAAAAAAATTAAAAAAAAAAACTCGTGTCATACGATAGCGAATCAAGTTTAAAAAAATAAAAAAAAAAAATTTCGTCAAAAAATTAACCCGCTAGTGCCGCAACCAGTACGAGATGGTTTTGAGATAAACGCGATCAAAGTTTGTGAACAAAGAAAAAAAAAGGTTACATTCAATCTGTCATGCCTGCTTCGTACTGTATGCTTTCGTTATCTTGTGTTGTGCTGTTTCTTATAGTTTTTTGCAATCGTTTAGCAATTCGGGCTTCACCCTTCACCCTACAAGTAGGTACGAAATAACAACCACCAAAAGTCAGGTAGCAAGTAAAGCAAGTATATACCAGCTGCCGTACGTAGGTAGCGCAAAAATTAAAAATGCGCTCTCACTAATCCGGCTGTAACTTTTGAACCCGTAGGAATTTTACCATGAAATTTTTTTTCTTAGAATCTTAAGAATATTTACTATAATACAAAATTATTAAAACTTATTTATTAATAATTATTAAATTATTAAATAAATTATTCGATTCAAAAAACTTCCAATGTCATGTAACCCCTTAACTACAGACAGTAACAATGTTGTTATTAAGAGGGCCTTTTATGCTCTAACTACTCTTGATGAATATCATCCACAATTGAGTATTTGGTACAAATCCGACAGAGCAAATATAGTAAATTCTAGTTCAGTAGATAAGCTTTATGAATTCAATTTTAAAAAAGCTGACGTTTTGAAGTTGAATCAGTTGCTTCATGGTAAACTTAATGCAATTTTAGAATATATAAATGGAAATTGCCTTGATGACTCCATACATTTTTTTATATGGAACTCTTTGCTGTGTTTTCTCAATCCGTACCTTATAGTCTCAAATTTGCGAGGAATTCTGCGTACCCTTGGTACACAAAAGATTTAAAGACTCTTTACAACAACAGGAATAGGGCATGGAAGAAATATGTCTGTAGCTTAGGCTCAAACGACCTAGAAACTTACAAACGTTTGTTTCTGGAATTTGAAAATCGTTCAGCTACATTATATCACGAATATTTAGATAAGGTTAAGCTGAGAATATTGAGAAATTTTGGGGATTCGTAAACACAAAGAAGAAATCTGATGGATTTCCTTCTTCATTTAGAACTCCTGAGGGATTTACTAACAATCCCGTCAAAATTTGTGGCCTATTCGCCAATCTTTTTAAAGAATCATTCTGTTCAGATTCTTTTAATCCTGATGGAGAGTACTTTGAATATATGAATTCCGAATCCAGAGTATCTTTGGAACATATATCCTTCACTCCAGAGGATATTTTAATGTATATTAGATCGATCGATGAGGATTTTGGCGCTGGACCTGACGGTGTTCCTGTCGCAGTGTTAACACAATGCGGTTCCGTTTTGAGTCAACCACTTTCTTTATTATTCAATAAATCTATTAACGAAAGTCATTTCCAGTTTTTTGGAAAAAATCATTTATAAGTCCTATTTTTAAAAAGGGTTGCAGGAACGATGTCAATAACTACAGGCCTATCGCTAAGCTCTCATCGATTCAAAACTTTTTGAGCGGATGGTGTATGATCGGATGAAAATTCACTGTGGGGAAGTCATAACAACTCGTCAGCATGGTTTTGTGAATGGCAGTTCCACTGTGTTTAATCTTCTCGATTTTACAACATTCTGCTTAAATTCTATTGATTCTGGTAACCAGGTCGATTGTGTTTACACTGACTTTAGTAAGGCATTTGATAAACTACCACACAATCTAATCTTATTTAAACTTGAGTTAATTGGATTTCCACAATATTTTGTGAAGTGAATTAAATCGTATTTGGTGGAGCGATTTTATCAAATACGTTTTCGAGACGTATTGTCTTCTGAATTTGTTGCTGAATCAGTTGTTCCTCAGGGTAGCCACCTTGGTCCTCTTCTGTTTATTTTAGCTATCAATGATGTAACTCACGTCATTGAACACTCTCATCTGCTTATTTATGCCGATGATATGAAAATATACAGAACGATTAATTCTAGAGATAATTCAGTTCTACTCCAGTCTGATCTAAAATCCTTTGAAGTTTGGTGTTCTAAAAATAATATGTTTCTAAATCCAGATAAATGCCAAACTATGACCTTTTCGCGAAAAAGGAATAATTTTATTTTTGATTATAAGATTAAAGATACTGCCTTGACCTAGGTATATGCATGGATTCTAAGCTGTCATTTAACATTCATATTGATAATATTTGTAAAAAGGCATCTTCAATGCTAGAGAGTATGCAAGTCAAGTTTGGTCCCCAATTTACAATTTACATGTTGATCTAATAGAAAGAATCCAAAAACGGTTTGTTCAGTTTGCTCTAAGGGGCTTAAGTGGAACTGACATATTAGACCTTCCTCCTTATGAGGATCGTTTAAAACTATTAAAAATGCAGTCTTTAAGTGATCGAAGGAAATCTGCAGATATCGTATATTTACACCAACTTATACCAGGTGTATTCGATTCTCCAGAACTTCTTTCTCACATAATTTTTAGCACTAACCGTAGAAGCAGTAGAAACGCCAACAATTTAATCTATTTACCATTTAGTAGAACAAACTATATGGTTGCTGCTCCTTTAAACCGCATGAATAACTTTGTTAACAATTGTAGAGTTTTCGATGTTAATTTGTCAAAAGGTCAACACAAAAGTAGATTAAAACTGGTTGTGTAATGAGATCTATGTATATGCATGGTTAGTTCTTATGTCTTGTGTTGTCCCTGAGCCCAACTCATTCGTTGTTGGGTAAATTTTTCCCACATTTACTTTTTTGGGGTCACTGGTATCCGGAACATTGATATTATTAAATGATTTTGGGGTCGTGGCCTTGAATTGGTTAATGCTGAGGAAGTGCGAAAAAGCTGTAGTAGCTGAACTCTATTGTTATTGCATTTATTGCATGAAAAGTGCTATGTATCTTATAGCGAAAGATGGCAAATTTTATTGTCTTTTAAGCAAAAGCAAATTGGTAAAAATCGTTTTATCAGTTTCTTAGTTATATGCAAAATACTAAAGAAGAAATTTCATGTTTTTTCGAAATAATGAATTTTTAGCCAAAAACCCTTTAAGCGTTTTGCGCGACCATTGACCGTTTATTAATATTGAAGTGTTGTATACCAAAATTCATGTTTTTAAAAGTAGAATCAGAAATCAGCGTGTCCCGGGATCTTTTTGAAAAGCGTTGAAAAAATGAAACGGTCTAATCTATACAGGGTGTCCCGCAATCGAGTGCAACTATTTACGGATTTGAAAGGTTATGTCGAGCTGAGCAAAAAATCGTACGGGAGGGGGAGGGGGGGAGGGGGTCTATTTTCACATTCTTGCATATCAATACAAAGTACCACACAAAATCCGGAAATACCATTTTCGGTATCATTGCGTTTCTCATCTCGCATCAGTTGTATTTCTTCTCGATGTTTTTCATACGATTCGTGAGATATATTTTTCGCTTTATAAGAAACACAAAAATCGCATTCATCTTTTCTTGGGTGAAAAATTGAGTAGTTTAAGTTTTTTACAAGCTTTCCAAAAATTGGATAAGATAATGCAACATTTGCGTTTTCTTTCTCTGATTTACATTCATCAACATATAACTTATATAGCTCGTTGTATGACGCAAAGTTAGCTTGGAAGTACGATTTTTGGGTTTGATGTCTGCAGTAATGGGATTCCATCTTTGGGAGCTGTTTTAACCAATTTTCTAAATAAGTACGCTTTGCTTGATTTCATTGACCAGACACAGATGATCGCTTTAATCACACTCGCAAATTCTTTTTAAGCTCACTACTGAATTCAGTACAATGTTTTCCAGTATCTTTTACCCAATTTCTAACCATTTTTTCTTTAACACCCAAAGTAGACAGAAACATCTCGCGACAGACTTGCAATCGATTAAAATTATTTTTCGAAGTGTGTGTGCGTTGAGAGTTTTCAGACGTAAGTCGCTTTATTTTGATAGAATTTACCAGACCTCTAACCAGGCCCGTAGCCAGGATTCACCCAAGGGGGGAGGGGGGTTTCATAAAAATATATCGATATTTTTTGATATCGATGAATCAAAGGAATTTGGTATAAAACTTTAATGAATTTTTAATAAAACTTACTTTTATTTGTTTTTATATATTTGTATTAAGTCTTCCCTTTTTTTTTGCCAATTCAGACAAGACATCATCCTCTGTGACTTTGCTATCCCTATGTACTCTTAAGGATGCACAACCATTTAAGCGGTACTCGCCCATAGATCTTCTAGAAATATATTTCAAATATCAATTGCACTCCTTCACCCATCCGCTGCTGAATTCTGATTTAATTTATTCGTATGGTAGTATTACCAGAGCAAGGTAAAACTCTTGCATATTGCTTAATTAAAAATTTTGATCGTTCTTCGTTTTCGGATGTCATCAAAATCAAGTTGAACGATGACAAAAGCCAGTTAAGCGTTGTAAATAGTACACCCTTGTTGTAAATTGTTGCAACCAGGAAAGGTATATAAACAGTAATTTTGTAAAAATTTTCCACACCATTAGAAATGTGACCTACAATCCATTCCTTTCAAACGTTATTTTCTAGAAACTGCTAGAAAAATCTCCACGATAAGAAGACTAACATTTTCTTATAAGTATATCCGTAACCAACTCCTTAACTTAAACAGATCACTTAGCAAAATTTTTAAATTTAATTGACTTTTTCGACAACATTCAAAAGGTTAGACAAATTTGTTTTTAAAAATTTTTGTTGTCCCAAGAGATTGAGATCCCACGTCAGATCTAAAAAAACCCAAAACTTACAATAAGCTCCGTTTTTCAATTTGGAGTAAGCTAACTAATGCCAACGGTTCAACCAAGACTTCTTAAATTGTAGATTACGCGAACCACCGACAGGCAAATTAAAAATTAGGGGGGAGGGAAAGAGGGGATAGATTTTAAATGTTTTGAAAACTTGAAATGAAATGAAATTGGACTGCTTTCTACAATGCGAACGAAATACAATATTAAATTATTATGATTTAGCTAAAATTGTGACCATTAAATAATTGTAATATAGAATGAACACTGCACACATTGACCACTATACTATTCTGGAAGCGCTGCACTCGGTTGGTACATCAGCAAAGTAGTTCTAGTGCCGCTTCGACTTCGGCGGTGTCATCTTCTTTTTATAATTACTCATATTTAATTTTGTAACATTGAATCAAAGAATTAAAGAATATCAAGAAGTCGCCATAATAAGAACGGAAATTGATAAAAGGAAAAAATTCCTTTAAAACAAAGAATTTCTTTCCTCCTTTCTGGCCTTTTTTAATGGCGGTTTCTGCAGCTAATTAAGTGGCATCGTTTTAGTATTTTGGTACAATAAAATAATCAATAGAATAACACTTAACACTAAATTTTCTAAATTTTAGAAAACCACAATTAAAACAATTGTAAAAGGTAAATTTTTTCCTCACTTTCATTTAATACTTTCCAACGCAATAGATTCTTAAATCACTGGTGCTAGACAAGGCTCAATTGAATGTATCGAACTTTATTCGATATCTTAAGCGTGTTGCTGTTGCTGTTGCTGTTAATACTGTTAATACTGTTAATACTGAAGATGCTCATATAAAAAAATATCATATTAATGATTATATTTTATTTTTTTTATACTTTCTGGACCCTAAGGGGGAGGCAGGGGTTTGAACACCCAAAACCCCTCCCTTGTCTACGGGCCTGCCTCTAACGTATAATTTTTTCTGTTCCCATGACATCTCCCAAAAGAAATCAAAAATGTCTGCGGATGCTTCATTAAAGCTGGAACAGTAGCGATTAGCACCTTTTTTACAAAAATTCGACTTACACGAAGGTCCTAAGAATCTCGGTGATTTTTGGCAGAAACCTTCTCCATTTTTTGATCTTCCAATATACTGTTCGCCACGCATACTTTTTTTTATACATATATTACGTTTACATTCAACTTTTTCTATGACCTCAACTCCAGAATCATCAAAGTGTTGAATGCTACAAATTTTAAACAAATATTTTTTAAAAATTTCTAACTAGAAACCCACAAGCAACAAAATTCTTACTTAAACTGATTACTTTCACAACAGAAGTTAAAAACAATACCACGTAGATTGCTTCATTGGCAATCACCGTGTGAATTGGGGGATTCACATTTTCATTGCAGTTCAGTGTTGCTGATGCAAAAAGAAATTGTGTGTAGTTAGGGCTTTTGTGTTTTCAAGAATTCCACTGTATGTAGATAGTCGCTTTTGTATTGGTTATAAACACGTTGTTTTTTACTTCAGCACTATACATTTTTTGTGGATGAGCATTTTAGTATAAGCTATCAAAAACTGGGGAAAATCCATTTGCAAAAAAAATGCTGGTTAGGGCCTTTGTAAATTTTGGCAACGATATGTATCTGTGTACAATCAAAGATTAAATACATTATTACTATAATTTTTTTCATCATTAAGTAATTTAATTAGTTCTATTTATGTGTGTTTTGTACAGTGAACAATGCCCACAAAACGCAAAGGCTAATTTGAGCCGTAATACAAGTAGTTCTAGAAGCATGCGAAATAGAAGAGTTCAAAGAAGCGCTGAGCGCAGCGAATGAAGAATGAACAATAAAGTTAGGTTCCAAGTACTGACTTGGAGATAATACAAAACAGTATTGTTTTATTGAACTTCACTAGTGCTACCTTGAGGGCTTCATTTTCAGAGTGGTTCGCTTAAAAGCCAAACCTTAGCGAATTTTAATACATGAGAAAACTGAAATTACATCTCTACATCCTGTATCTCTAACATGCAAGTGGGCCTTAACATGACGATTCTGATACTTAACATAGCGATCCTGCCTGCCTTAACCCGTTTTGGTCCGCTACCAGAATGCGCAGGAATTTCGTAATGAAATTTTCAGAATTTGGTTTTTAGTGATCAAATTAAAAATATTCGAAACTAAGAGTTTTTGGATTTACCATTTTTCGACTATGAACGAAAAAAACGAAATGGCCATTTCAGCCTTTGAAAGGACTTTGACCGAACTTCTTGGGATCATTTGTGTTGTGTGTGTTTTGAAATGTTTGAACACAAATGATCTACATGTTTTATGCCGACTACGAACGGCTTACTTTCTCAAGAAGCTTTACATGGCAGTTTTTTTTTACTCTTTGAGGTTTGCTATTGTCTGCAGAGAGGTGACGGCCGAACAGAAAAATTAGTTCAATCGAAAAAACTTTCTGTGTCAGGTGGTATTCGAACCTGGGTTCTCTGGCGTATGGGCCACACTCTACCCACTGAAGCCGGCTACGAGGTGGTCGAAAAATCGACCAATGGCCTAATGTGTACACAAGTATTCAAAAAGTTTAAATAAGATATTATTTTTATTAAATGAAATATATGTATGTAAACTTGACACGTGAAAAGATTATAATATAAGTAATAGGTCATTCAATAAGTCCGTAAAATAAGTAAAAAAAAACAAAATTTTGATTAAACTCGATTATATTATTCAACATAGTTAGTTGCCTTCGAGAGCGATACAACGAGTATAGCGGTTTTCTAACTTTTCGATACCACTTTTATAGTACGATTCCTCTTTCTCGTCAAAATAGGCCTCAGTTTCAGCGATTACTCGTACTTCATCATTGGACTTGAATTTCTTTCCAGCAAGCATTCTCTTGCGATCTGAAAACAGGAAAAAGTCGCTGGGGGCTAAATCTGGAGAAAACGGTGGGTGAGTAAGCAATGGGCAACGGTGCATTGTCTTGATGAAACAACACTTTTTTTCTTTTGCAAATGTGGCCGTTTATTGGCGATTTCAGCCTTCAATCGATCCAAAAGTGCACAGTAATAGTCGCTGTTGATGGTGGTTCTTTTTTGGAGATAGTCGATGAATGTTATTCCTTTCGCATCCCAAAATACAGACGCCATCACCTTACAAGCCGACTGTTGGCTCTTTGCTAGCTTTAGATTCGGTTCGTCGACTGTTGTACACTCAGCTGACTGTCTTTTGGATTCTGGTGTGTAATAGTGAAGCATTGTTTCACCCATTGTCACATATCGACGATAGAATTTGATTTTATTGCGGTTTAACAGCGCCAAGCACTCCTCTGAAGTATCAAATCGTTGTTGTTTTTGGTCGACTGTGAGCTCACGCGGCACCCACTTTGCACAGAGCTTTCGCATACGCAAATGTTCGTGTAAAACACTACCATCTGATATCTTTACAATGTCAGCTAGCTCGTGCACCTTCAATTTGCTATTGTTCATATTCAATTTGAGGAGTTTTTTGATGTTTTGTGGAATAACAAACTGATTTGGGCGTCCACTGCGCTCTGCATCATTTGTGTTGGTACGACCACGTTTAAATTCAGCAATCCACTTTTCTACCATTTGTCTCGATGAAGCAGAGTCCGGATAATGTTTATCAAGCCACTGTTTGGTTTCCACTGTATTTTTTTTTCATCAAAAAGCAATGCTTTATCAAAACTCGAAATTCACTTTTTCCATTTTTTTTTTTCAATAACAATAGTTGCACACAAAATGCTATAACTCACGAATCAATTGTCAAATTGTTGTCAAATTTTTATACGTATCGTTTGAAGGTTGGTACTAAATAAAAATCATATGGATAAAAATCATATGGAAAAAAATCTAGTAACTCCATCTGTGTCATCATATGGACTTTTTGAACGTACTGTTATACATGCAGGGACTGTTTGCCAAGACAAGGCTCGTGTACCTTGACTTTTGGGTAACCTAGAACTTGAAACTACAGTTTCAGTTGTAGTTTACCCTGACGATCTGTTGAACAATCAAACACTTGGAATTGTATTGCTCCGATGAAAAAATATTCCGGCATTTGAACCAGAATATTTCTTTTAACCTTAGTAAAAACGAACGAAAGACAAATATTCTAGAACTTGAACCAGAATATTTCCTTTAACTTGAGTAAAAACGAATTGATTCTTACTAACTTCTTTATTGATTTTAGTTGACCTTATATATAATAACACTAAGCATTTTTTAAAAATTGTAGAGAATTTTGGTGTTTTATCTTTAACCAGCGAATTCATAAAAATAAAAAAAAAATTAAGGGCAACTCTATGAAAAAAAATGACAGGCGCATTTTTACCTAGTGTTCGCCCAGCACCGAATTCATAAAAGTAAAAAAATTTAGCTGGCATCTCTATGGTAAGAAAACTACACTGTTTTAAGGTATTGAGGTATATCAAAATCAAACAACTTCGTTGTGGTTTTTACCAAAACTGAGCTTTATTATTTACAATCATTAATATGAATGTAATATTATTATTCGCTGCTTACCGCAGCGTCGCCACGCGCACAAACACAGACACATCCCATGTATATAAGTCACAGTGGTGAGATAGCTGAGACAGCATATTCCCACAGTGACTTAGTTAGCTAGACGCTTGGTGTTATGCATGCGATGTGATCGTGAAGAGAAACACTGTGGTAAGCATATTTACGATACTCAACACCTCCCTTTTGGGAAGAATAAATTTACAATTTCTCTCTTTTTTTTTCACTAAAAAATAAATTTTAATTTATTCTTATAACTATATTATATATATAATTATATATATATCCAAATATTATAACTATATACGTATAATTAAATTTCATTTAAAAAAATATTTCATTTAAAAACATTTTTTTGAAAAGAAGTGTATATATATATTTTATTTTTATTTTTTTTAATAGAGTACATTTAGTAACTTATATTTAATACAATCTTAAACGATAGGTAGTACAACTGGAATTATATGTAATTATTTAATGTTATTTATGGGTATTTTTTTTTTAATTCAATTAATGTTTATATTTTATATAAAATACAAGCTTATACCCGGCGCGATTCGCTGCGCTCAGCGCTTATCCCCTAAAAGAGGGCGTAGCTTAAGTCAAGCCATGCTTTTATAGTAAGTTCGTACCGAGTTTCATTGATGTGCGACTTATTTCGAAAGCTATACCGAAAATTTGGGGTGCTGAAAAAGTACCAAATCTCTCCTCTAACGCCCGTAAATGTTACCAGTGGAACGGCAAGTGTAAATTGAGGTCGAATACTGAATTCCGAGGTTGTGCAACCTATAACTTCAAAACTGTCCGATATCGAAATTATGAGGTGTATTTAAGGTGCCTTTTACGATCGGCACCAGGATCCACGGCAACAGGAACACTCTCAAGACTTTGGTATAAAAATTGGCTTAGCGGTTTCAGAGTCTTTACTTGATATGCACATATACCCACCAGGCACGGATTCAGGAAGGAGGGGTAATTTGGGGGTTCAAACCCCTTTGCCCCCAAATTCTCGGAGATCCTGTATTTAAATGTAATGTACTAGTGTTTATTATGTGGTCTAAGGATACTAAGAAGAAAAACATCGAATTTTGAATAATTTATTTTATATATTCACACCTGAGTTCTGTTCCCGTTTTTTTATTTTCTTTGCGATATCGCGCCCTTAGCTGTAAACAGTCATACATCGGTGATTCCATGTCAAATCGGACGTCAATAGTCAATAGTACTTAAAAAATAGAAATATTATCATATTTACTTAAATTTTTTTTTTAATTTTACAGTGGAAAATTACAAAAAAAAATCAAAATTTGTCATTCGGACATGTAGGAAAACAACTATATCTTCAATCTTCAAAAAAATGTTCACGATTTTTTTAAGAGATCTTTTTCATATTTCACATTTTATAAATGTTCAGTTTCTTACCAATTTCACTTACAACTTACTTACATTAATGAAAAATTAAAATTTTTTTGACCACTTAAAATTTCATTCACATTTTTCAAGTTCAGCACGACTATTTTTTTGGAGTTTTTAAAGCATTGCCGTGTTGAGGCATTCATTCTTAATGCATTCTTAAAATTTTACATTGAAAAATGAGTGCTTACTTAATCGGAAAAAATAGTAGTGGTGACCTTTAAAAATATGAATTAGTTTCGAAAAAAAATTTAAATTAATAAAGAAGATCAACTCAAGATCTCTTAAACATCTCCTTTAAATCTTTTTGTAGGACTAACGTTTTGAAGATATAGTGGTTTTTCTACTGTCCAAATGTATACCGTGTATACCGGGTATACGTGTATACCGTGAACAACTTGCAAAAAAAACACAGGTGCGTCGTTTGACACACGAGAGATGCGAAGCTTTTTCACAGTTTCATAGACTCTATGCAGATTAAAAACGTATCTGCGAAGCAAAACTAGTGAGGTAGCAAAACAGTTTCATAGACTGTATGCAGATTAAAAACTTATCTGCGAAGCAAAACTAGTGAGGACCGATTGAGCGGGTTGGCGTTGTTGAACATGCATCGTGACATGGAAGTAACGTGTGAAAATGTAATCGGCATTATATCGAAAAATAATATCATTTTACAATCTAAAGCAAGTATATAATTTCAATAAATGTTTTAAGTTTAGTTGAAAATCCATTTAATAGGTTAAAAGAAAGCAGTTTTTTTGCATTCCTATAGAATTTTACTAATATCGTGTGTGTGTATGTGCAAGTGTCTAATAAGCGGTATTGCATGCCCAACGAAAAGACATATATAGAGTACATTAATATTTTTAAAACTCCCCCGAAATATATTCCTGGATCCGCCCCTGATACTCACATACGTATATACATTAATTCGCCACACGCTCCTTAGAAAAAAAAAGTTGTTCAGTCGGGTTCTTCAAAATAATCCATGGCTTATGTTATGATGATCCCCAAAATATTTCAACTAAAAATATTGGCTGGTATGGTGGTTAAAAAAAAAAGCAAACGGTCAGAAATAAGAGTAATGAAAAAGTTCTTTTGAGAATCTTAAATTTTTCCGTTGGACTTTTTTCATATTATTTCCACTAAAATTCAAATGAATTTTTTCCAATACTACTTTTAGTCAAATAAATTGTAAAATGTAAAAAATGTGTAATTTTTTGTAATTCCATTCAATTTAATTCTTAATTTTACACTATATTTCATCATCAATAAGAATATATTTTACTTAAAGTAACATGCCAAGACAAAAACAAAAATTTTTAATTTGAATTTGTGAAAATATAAAAAAAGAGGTAAACAATTAATGAAAATCCGCATTAAATCTGGTCAGACTGCAAAAATATTAAATGAATTGGTGCAGATTGGAAGAACTTTTGCATAACTATTATTTCTGACCGTATGTTATTTTTAACATACGGGGAACAGGGGGGCGAACCTTCACATGGCAACGTGTCTGACCGCCTCAACCTGGCGATGCCAGCATTATCCATGTCGAAATCGTCTCAAGTCGACTCAAACCTCCAAGTGGTGTTCCCTGGGCAACGGCAAACTGGCATCCGTCAGTTTGACGGCTAATTTGAGCGGCGGGTCGATCCATAGACCTTAAACATGGAATGTGCGCAGGGTTTGGGTCCCGCCACATTACTACTGCCCAATGAAAACTAAACCAGCCTCGGATAAGAACCCCAATTACGTTGACGACCACCGCAAACGAAAAACGGACAATGATTTACGGATATGCACCTGGAATGTCCGGACCCTTTATAGGGAAGGTGCCATTATCCCTCAAAAAAATAAAATCTGACATCACCGCCATCCAGGAAATGCGATGGAAAAGGCAAGGCTGCTCTAAACAAGCACACTGCGATATCTACTACAGCTGCCATGCGGAGAAGCGCGAATTCGGATGTGGATTCGTCGTAAGCCGGAAACTACGCCACCTTGTTTCCCGGTTCACACCACTGAACGAAAGATTGGCCACGATCCGCATCAAGGCAACGTTTTTCTACATTAGCCTTATTTGCGCGGACGCCCCGACGGAGGAAAAGGACGAAGCCGTCAAGGACGCTTTCTACGCTAGTCTTGAAGACGTATACGACCACCTTCCGGTCCCTGAAGTGAAAATAGTCCTCGGCGATTTTAATGCGAAAGTCGGAAGGGAAGGCATCTTTGGCCCCACTGTCAGTCAGTTCAGTCTTCATGAGACCTCCACGAACAACGGTCTAAGACTGATTGACTTCGCCGCGGCGCGAAACATGGTAGTTAGTAGCACCAGATTTAAGCACCTCGACATCCACAAGGCCACCTGGCTGTCCCCGGATCAAAAAACGCGAAACCAAATTGATCATGTTGTAATCGACGGAAGGCATGCCTCTAGTGTTCTAGATGTGCGTACATTTCGGGGGGTCAACATTGACTCCGATCATTATCTTGTTGCAGCCAAGATCCGCATGCGATTATGCAATGCGAAGAACATACGCACAGGAATGCAACGAAAGCTAGATGTCGCTAAGCTGCAATTACAACGAACTGCCGAGGCATACTCCGCTCAACTCTCGGTTAAGCTCAATCAACCAATCTCTGGGCCCGACGACGCCGACGGACTTTGGGCGCATATATCCCACTCCATGCGCGCTGCCGCTGAAGAAGTCATTGGTTTCCGGCGCCCGCAACCTCGAAACCAATGGTACGATGAGGAGTGTCGCATCGCGACAGCAGTAAAAAACACCGCATATAAAAAAACGCTGCAGTGCGAGCCGTGCAAGAAAACTACCGCGAAAAGAGGAAGGAAGAGAGGCGCCTTTTCAGACGCAAGAAATGAGAGAAGGAAAAGCGTGAGCGTGAGGAACTAGAGGTTTACCAGGGCAAGAAGGATGCACGAAAATTCTATCAACAGGTTAAGCGTCTAACCCAAGGTTTCAAGCCCGGAGCATCCACTTGTAGAGACGAAAATGGAGATCTGAATACGGATACACAGTGTGTGCTTAGATTGTGGAGACAGCACTTCTCCAATTTACTTACTGGCGACGATTCCACCAATGCCGCCCATGGAGAGCGCAGTTCAGTGTCACCAATCGACGATGACGGAGTAGAAGTATCACCACCTAGCCATGAAGAGGTTCGAGTTGCTATCCAAACAATAAAGCAGCATAAAGCAGCGGGTGCTGACGCCTGTCAGCTGAATTGTTTAAAACCGGCAGCGATGAATTGATAAGGCGCATGCATCAGCTCATCAGCAAAATATGGTTGGCAGAAAGCATGCCCGACGATTGGAACCTCAGCGTACTGTGCCCTATACTTAAGGAAATAGACCCAACAATCTGCGCAAGTTATAGAGGTATCAGTCTTATTTCCATCGCATATAAGGTTCTCTCAAGCATACTGTGTGAAAGATTGAAGCCAATTACAAAAACACTGATTGGACCTTATCAGTGTGGCTTTCGACCTGGTAAGTCCACCATAGACCAGATTTTCACACTACGACAAATCCTGGAGAAAACCCACGAAAATCAAATTGACACACACCATCTCTTTGTCGATTTTAAAGCTGCGTTCGATAGCCCGAGAAGGAATTGCCTATACGCAACAATGTCTGAGTTCGGTATACCTGCAAAGTTGATTAGACTTTGCAGAATGACGTTGAGCAACACACGCAGCTCCATCAAAGTAGGAAATGACCTCTCCGAAACCTTCAATACCGAAAGAGGTTTCAGGCAAGGCGATCCACTGTCTTGCGATCTCTTCAACATCATCATGGAGGGGATCGTACGAAAGGCCGGTGTGCATCGTAATGGCACCATTTTCTATAAAAGTGTCCAGCTCCTTGCGTACGCTGATGATATTGATATTGTTGGCAGAAGCAAGAGATATGTTACCGCTGCTTTCGCCGCTATCGAAAAGGAATCAGCCAAAGTGGGTTTGACGATAAATGAGGGTAAAACAAAGTATATGCTGTCTACAAACAAGGGAGCTCGGCGTTTAGACTCCCACGTTTCATCCGGCAGCTATAACTTTGAAGTAGTCAAGGAGTTTGTATACCTTGGCACCGCCATTAATACTAACAACGAAATCAGCCTGGAGATAAAGCGAAGAACAATAATTGCTAATAGGTGCTAATACGGGCTCAGTAAGCAACTAAGTTCCAGAGCCCTCTCTCGATCGACAAAACTAACACTCTACAAGACGCTCGTTCTACCTGTGCTGCTTTATGGCGCTGAGGCATGGGTAGTTTTGCAAACTGACGCAGCCGCTCTGGGGGTGTTCGAGAGAAAAGTTCTTCGCAAAATCTTCGGTCCTGTTCGAGTCGGCGATGACTATCGCATCCGAATGAACCACGAGCTGTATGAGCTCTACGAAGACATTGACGTAGTTCGGCGTATAACTGTGCAGCGACTACGCTGGCTGGGTCATGTCCATCGTATGGACGACGAAGCTCCAGCGAAAAAGGTGCTCGAGGCGAGGGTCGCTGGTCAACGACGACTAGGGAGACCATGCCTCCGATGGATGGGCCAGGCTGAGGAAGCCCTAACCGCGCTTAGTGTATCCGATTGGAGAAGGCGCGCGCAAAACAGAGGCGCCTGGCGAGAGCTGATGATGTCGGTCGAAACCCGACACGGGTTGTTACGGCCACCTAAGTAAGTAAGTAAGTATGTTATTTTTAACTACCACACCAGTAAATACTTTTACAAAACTCGATTTTTAGAGCATATTTCAAACCATTCCGTGGCATTCTGGTTGAGGTGCGTGGCTTGTATGCCACAGAACCCAGGTTCGAGTTCCATTTAACACAGAAAGTTTTGTGAATTGAATTCATTTTTCTGTTCGGCCGTCATCTCTATGCAGACAATGGCAAACCTTAGAATGTAAAAAAACTGTCATGAAAAGCTTCTTGAGAACATAAGCCGTTCGGAGTTGGCATAAAACATGTATGTCCATTTCTCGATCATTTGTGTTCAAATATTTCACAACACACACAACACAATTGATCATAAGAAACTCGGTCAAAGTCATTGGCCGACAGTAACCATATGAACTAAATTACCAAATCTTAGTCTTCTACGGCAAAACCCGCCTGATACAAAGCATTTTCACTGATTTGAGGGCGGTAAAAGTAGGCGTGACAACATTAATATATATACATAATGACTGCCACTTGAACCTATAGCACCTGCATACCAAGATTCACTATCAAAACGTATACAACTCAGGAATAAGCATGATTTCGATAAAGTGGGCGTAGATATAATGCGGCCATGCCCATTTTTTTTACATTGGCCGACAGTAATCATATGAACTAAATTACCAAATCTTAGTCTTCTACGGCAAAAGCCGTCTGATATAAAACATTTTCACTGATTTGTGGGCGGTAAAAGTGGACGTGACATTTATATTTACATAGTGGCTGCTACTTGGATCCATAGCACCTGCATACCAAGATTCACTATCAAATCTTGAACATCTCAGGAATTAAAATGACTTCTGAAAAGTGGGCATAGATATAGTGTGACCATGCCCATTTATGTATAGTCACCGAAAGTAGCCATCTGAACAAAATGACCAAATTTTAGTTTTATACGATTAAAACCGTCTTATATATAGCATTTTTTTTTTGGGCGATACACCAAACTTCACAGGAACACTCTCAGAATGTTGCTTCAGTATCCCTAAATTTCATAAAGATTGGTTCGGCGGTTTTGGAGTCTATACGTGATATATACACACATGCCCACATACATACATCCATTTTTATATATATACAAGATAGATTATTTATATTATTTTAAATTTTAGAAAAGAAAGAACAGCTGTGTGTGTTTTCGTTTTCAATTGTTTATACAAAAAAATAAAAATTTGTAATAATAATGATTCGGCAGTAATTGTCTATTTAATACAGTTGTATATATTTCCTGAGTCTGCCAAAGTGGACTGTGCTGGTCTTGATATTGTCGTCAGTGATTACAGCATTATTTTTATTGTCAACCCTCACTACTTTAAATGGACCCATGTAAAAACTATCTAGCTTATGGCCCTCTTGTTTAAGTAGTACTAATTATCCTACTGATAGTTCTAGACCAGTGTTGGGCGCGTAGAGGCACGTGTAATAGAGACTCGTTTACGAACTTACTCTCTTCTATCACATATATAAACACTGGCATGGAGTTATTTCAATCAGTAGGCGCTGAGACTTCATGCTAAAAGGTCCGCGCTGCTTGGTGCTTCAAACCTGATTATTATGCAGCGAAAAATAAATGACAGCGAGACTCGACTACCACAAGCACAAAACTGCAGAAAATATAATAGTGCTAGTATGCCCATCACTGTTCTAGACTATTTACGTTTCTTTTCCTTTCCCTTTCTTTTTTTAATTATTTCTTTAGCTCTTTTATGGGCTGTTTGCATGCGAAATTTTATTTCTTTGTCGTTTGCATCAACATTATAGATTGGATCTACTTGTGGGTTTAAAAAAAAATTATAATTATTTGGGGATTTGCCGAATATAAGCTCGAATGGGCAGTAGTCATGTGCTAATGAAGGGGCAGTATTGTAGCAATACGTATAATATTTCAACCATTCGTCCCATCTGATTTTTCTACTGAAATGTACGATCGAACATACTCTCAACGAACATTCTTTCAACGGTTCCCAGGGTTTGATGATGGTAGGCCGTTGAAGTAACATTGTCTGCTTTCAGTAGTTTACAGATTTCGCCGAATAGTTGGTTTTTATACTCGGTGCCCATGTCCTTGATTATTTTTCTCATAGGGCCGTACACGAGTATGAAATTGTCAAAAATTGCTTTTGCTACCGTTTTTGCATTATTATCTGCAATTGGTACTGATATAAGACATTTAGTTAAGTCACATATAATTGTGACCGCATATATATTTCCATTTTCTGATCTTGGTAATGGTCCAATTGTATCTATCAGAACTACATCAAATGCAGTTGCTGGAGTATCTGTAATTACCATTTGTTCTTTAAAGTGTTTGTGGGACTTATTTCTTTGGCATTCCCAACGCTTCTTAATATACTTAGTAACATCTTGCGTCCTATTTTTCCAGGAATACGCTTGTCTAATATTTTTTTAGTGTAAGTGTGATCTCACTGTGGCCACCAGTGATTGGATCATCATAGTACTTTTTTAATATTTTGTGTATTTCACCTGTGGTTGTTATATTAATTAATTTTGGCGTCAGTGCTATTTCAAATTTTTGCAGAACTTCATTTCCTTTCGTTTTATGTTCTGCAACCAGGGTTTTTCAAATATATCGTCACTTATTGACTGCTGCAGCTTTTTTAATTCGTAACCCCTTGCTATTTTTTCCTAGCAATAAAATTATTTATGCTCTTGGTGATCCCCTTTTTATTTCCTTTTATTTTTATACAGTCGCCTTTAATTGCTCGCTTTGCGCTGTTTTTTCTATTTTTGCTACTTAAGGCTTCATACACTTTAATTTTTGTTGACAAGTTTTAATTGTTTAATTCCTGTTGTTTCTGTAATTGCCTTGACTTTTGCCTAGTTGTTACTTTTAAAATTTTATTTGCTTGTATTGACATTTTTTGTAAGTCTTGTATATCTCCTATTTTCGTTAAAATTGAGTATTGCGTTTTGTCCAACAGTTTCAGTACAGCTACTGACAAATTTCGAAATTGCCTCATTCATAGTATTAAAGTTGCCTGACTGCATGATAAGTTTTACTTTATCATTATTACAATTTTTTGTCATTGCTTTGACTGCCACTTCGGTAATCGTATTTTCCAGCTAGTTTGGTTGTTAATCCATCAGATATATACGCTGATTAAAGTGAATTAGTCATTTCTTCAAATTCGTGAGTGTAGGTGTTAGCGGTTTTTGATAACACCTCTACTGATTCGCCTATTCCGTTTTTCTTTAAGGATGCTATTATCTCTTCTAAATTTTGTTCATTGCCCGTAATGAGATTCCGAGCTGTGCCTTTCAATTTCGTTTTCACTAAACTAATAGCAACTGTATTGTTGTTTTCATTGATTGTGTCTCTTAGGCCTAATGCATCAATGAAACTCTGAAGGTTTTGGGATTTGCCATCGAAACCTGGTAAGATCATTGAGGCAATATTTAAGAAATCTAGTGGAGTTTGTGGCATTGTGGTTAAATTTTTTGTATCGGTTTGTTCTTGAGGAGTTGAAGAATTTTTGGTATTTTCTGTATTCTCTTCGTTTGTGTCAGATATATTTATGAAAATATAATCTGCCTTCACCTCTTTATCTAATGTTGTTGGTATATTTAGTTCTGTGTCGTGTTGTGCTTATTTTTATAAGATTGTCTCTAAACTTCCAGAAGGTTTTATTAGCTACTGTCGTATGCTCTGGCGTAAATTTATTGTACTGAACCTTTAGAAGGCTTCTAATTCCATTAAAATTAAGTATTAAAATCTGTATTTGTTTGTTTAATGCTCTTTTTGTATTTGCTTATTGTTATTTAGACACTTAAGTGACTTATCATTGTTCATTAATTTTTTTCTGCTATGTCTTCCCACTTCATAATTCATACCTACACTGTTATGTATAGGGTGCGGATTTTTATGCACAAATAAATCAAAAAATATGCATATAAAATATGCAATTAAAATTTAAAATTATGCACTAGAAATTGAACAAAATGCAAAAAATAAACCTCTTTTGAAAAAAATGCATTTTATGGTAAAAATTTTTCTTTATTGAATAGGTCTGTTTCCGTACTCGATTGTAGTAACTTGCAATGTGCTAGAACGTGTTTCCGTACTTTTTTTTAGCTTGAAGAACAAGCATAAAATCGCTCTCTCGAGCTCGAAAGTTGCTTGCAGTGTGCTACAAGAAATTTGTTCCAGCTGCATAAGAACAAGCATTGAGAAGAACAAGCTAATGTCAATATGTCATTTGTTATTTGCTTATGTTGTGCGATAAAAAATAAATTTACAAATTTTTAAATATCAATACATACAAATAAATATAAAATATTATAATATATAATAATATAAGTTAAACTTGGCGCTGTTTACGTTTCTAACATGTTAAAATTGGCGCTGTTGATGTTTGATAGGAATCAGCTGTTTTCGTGCTTGAAACTAGCTTGAAGTCGTTTCCGTACTTTTGGCAATATTCTCAAATTTAATTTTACTCTCCTTCATTGAACTTTACTCGACAATGTGTACGGAAACAGACCTAATGTTTTGAAATCAATTTTGTAGCATTGAATAAAAAGAAATAAAGATAAAGCAATGGATTTAAGACCCTTACTTTTAGTAATACAAATTTGGTAAATATAATTGTAACTCGGCCTGCCAACTACATTATTAATTAATAAATAAAAATTCAATAATAAAATATTAAATTTATATGGTCTTAATTCAGTCATATATTTGTACAGATCGCATTGTTAGCGTATACAAAACAATTTTACTTTAAATTTTCACTTCCGAAATTCTCCAATTCCAACAATTTTTTAAAACTACTATTTTTTTTTTTTGAGCACAGCACCTAATTTTTTTATTTTAATTCTATTTAATTATTTTAATTTTATTTAACTTAAGCAAATATTCTTTTAACAATATTGTCGATTTTAGCGAAGAGGCAAAGAGTATTATATTAAAGCAAGAGAATCTAATTCGCTCACTCAATTTTACTCGCTCAAAATTCAGCATACAAATAAGACTCTTGGGGAAGTGTTTTCAAAATGTGATATTCGAAAACATTTCTGCCGGTATTTGTGCAGTCGCCGTTGTTGTTGTCAGATTCTATACACTGGCTGAAACTGGTTTGACTGGTTTTTATAATAAATTCTGCACAATGTTTACATTTTGCATTTTTGTATTGTATACTGGTTTGACTGGTTTTTGTGTTATACATTGATAAATTTCACAATGTTTACATTTTTGGCTGGACGGGCTTGCATGGATTTATTTCAATAACACAATTAGATATTTCAGATATTAGATATTATTTTCAGGATATGTAAGAAAATGAATGCTTTTTTTCCGAATTTCTTTGTTTTTAATTTTTTTAGGTCAAAAAAGGAAATTTTTTATATAATACAATTTATGAAATTTTCCAATAAATTTCATAATTGAATTTGTTCAGTATGTACAATGTTCCATTTTTTTGCTGCTTTTGCTTGCATAGATATATTTCATTTCATTTCATACTTATTTCAAGTATGAAAATACGAAATGTTATTTTTTCAAAGTTTTTAATTATCTCAACTTAATGGAATTTAATTTATTTCTTAAAAAAAATTGGAATAAATAAAATTTTTTGACCACATTTTTTGCCTGCTTGCTGGTATATTGCATGCATTTATTTCAATATGCCAATTAGATATTTGCAAGATTCAGGTATTTGCATGAAAATATGAAAGGATTTTTATATATATTTTTTAATATTTGTAATTACCTACATTTGCAATTACCTACTACCTACCAAAAAACAAGTAATAATCAATGCGCCACCGCCACATAGCCTCGAACCCGGGCATTTTGCGTACAAGGAAAACGCGTAAGCAGTCGGCCACAAATCAATTAAATAAATTCTTTCTTAACAACAAATAACAGCAAAATGCATGTGTGTGGGTAGCTGAAATGGAAGAAAGAAATTTGCATGCATCATTTGCAGGAATTCTAATCAGTCGACTGGTTTGACTGATTTTTTTTTGTTTTTGCTGTCTGCTTGGATTTTTTTGATGCTTTTCAGCTGCTTTTTTTTTATTTTTTGGGTGGATTTCGTCGATAGCCAGAAATGATATTTTTATGATTTTGTCTATTTTGAAGTATGAAGGTATAGAAAAATCGCTATAACTTCTTCATTTCTGATTAGATTGAAATGCACCCAAGGACAAAATGCTGGCAATTTTTACAATCTTTAAAATGAATAAATTACTCTTTGGGCTGGCTGGCTTGTTTATATTTTTTTGGCTTGTTTTTGTTTTTGCTTTCTGCTTGGATTTTTTTGCTGCTTCTCAGCTGTTTTTTGTTTGCTATATTTGGAGTGCATTTCGTCGATAGTCAGAAATGATATTTTTACGATTTTGTCTATTTTCAAGTATGAAGGTATAGAAAAATCGCTATAACTCCTTCATTTCTGATTAGATTGAAATGCAGCCAAGCACAATATGCTAGCAAATTTTATTATCTTAAAAATGAATATTTTTTTAATTTTTTTACTAAATTTACTCATTTCTTTTATGTGTATATATTTATTCATATATTTAAATGTTCTAGTTTCTATGTTTAAGCTATGCTAACTAAACTAACTAATATCTAATAAATAAAATTTTATTATGCTAGCTAAACTAATGCATATATATGCCAGAAAAAGGGCACTTTAAGGATTTTTAAAATAAAATTCAACTTGCAACAGTTATAACTATTTTATCCGATTTTCGGTTTTTTTAATTTTTTGCACAAAATAGCTGAAAACTGTCCTTTGTGCATTTCTTGTTTGCATTTTGAAAAATTTTAATTTTTGGATTTTTGCGAATTTTTTTCGTAAAAATATAAATTTACAAATAGGTGTACTCTTGTTGGTTTTGTATCTATATTAGATATAGTTTTAGAAAATATTTTCATGATATTTCACTCCATTTTTTTTTTTTTAATTTGCATTTTTCCAATTTTTTTAATAGACCACTGTACTGTACATACTTACTTTGTTTCCACTTAAATATGCATGCCAACAGTACAAGACTTTCATCCATTCTAAAACATTGCGAATAAAAATAAATAATATAAGAAGAAAAACATATATAAAATTTTATATATGTTAAATGTTTCATTTAATCCAATGTATATTTATTCAAATTTTAGAAAATAAATCTGGATAATATAGAAAAATATTTATATTTATTATTATATAAATATTATTAAATATAATATTATTAAATATTATTAAATATAATATTATTATATATTATTAAATATATAAATATACAAAATAATAACAATAATGTTTTCCTCACAACACGTTCTTTTCAGCGTATTTAAATTTGTTTAGGAAAATTTTGATTTGATTTCATCAAAATTGCTGTTATTTGTTAAGTTGTGGCGGACACTGGTTAACGTATTTGCCTTGTAATAGAAGTGCCCGCGTTCGAAGTCCGGTGGCAGCGCATTCTTTTTCTTTTTTTTATAAATTTGCTGCTATAACTTAGTAGGTAATTACAAATATATAGAAATATTGGACAAAAAATCATTTTCATATAGAAATAAATGCATGCAAGCAATGTGGTAAAAAAAAAGTTTATTTGTTGCAATTTTTTTAAAATTACAATAAGTTCGATTAAATTCAGATAATTAAGAACTTATCTAAAGTTAAAAAATGTAACATTAAACTCCATTTAATTCAATTTATTTGAAAATAAAAATTGGATTAAATGAAAAATTTATTCAAATTAAATTAGATTAAGGCTTATGTAGAAAAATTTTGCCTTGATGCGGATCGTGGCCAATCTTTCGTTCAGTGGTGTGAACCGGGAAACAAGGTGGCGTAGTTTCCGGCTTACGACGAATCCACATCCGAATTCGCGCTTCTCCGCATGGCAGCTGTAGTAGATATCGCAGTGTGCTTGTTTAGAGCAGCCTTGCCTTTTCCATCGCATTTCCTGGATGGCGGTGATGTCAGCCTTTATTGTTTTGAGGGCTTCCGCCAGTTGGCTTCATTGGCTGACAGTGCTTCTTTAATAGGTTTGATTGCTTCCTGGACTCTCTGATTCAGTGGTGCGTACGTATGCTTGAAGCTGTCGATTGACGACGAATAGCGAGGCCATAATATGTTGTTAGTTCAGAGATGACTTTATCTGTGAGTTTGCCTGCACCCTTGCTGCCAATGCCTCTGTTCTTTTTTTTCTGGCGGAGTCTGGTGCCCATTCTTTTTTGCACGTGCGATATACATTCTTTTTTTTCGACGATTGGGTCGCCATCGTACGGATCGTCGTCTATAATAGCTTTGAATGTTTTTTAATCGCCATCGCCGATATACTTGCAGTATTTTCGCCCCCCTGAAGGTTCGCCCCCTGTTTCCCTGGAACTGAACAAATTCAATTATGAAATTTATTGGAAAATTTCATAAATTGAATTATATAAAAAATTTCCTATTTGACCTAAAAAAATTAAAAACAAAGAAATTCGGAAAAAAGCATTTATTTTCTTACATATCCTGAAAATAATATCTAATATCTGAAATATCTAATTGTGTTATTGAAATAAATCCATGCAAGCCCGTCCAGCCAAAAATGTAAACATTGTGAAAATTTATTTTAATAACACAAAAACCAGTCAAACCACTATACAATACAATAATGCAAAATGTAAACATTGTGCAGAATTTATTATAAAAACCAGTCAAACCAGTTTCAGCCAGTGTATAGAATCTGACAACAACAACGGCGACTGCACAAATACCGGCAGAAATGTTTTCGAATATCACATTTCGAAAACACTTCCCCAAGAGTCTTATTTGTATGCTGAATTTTGAGCGAGTAAAATTGAGTGAGCGAATTAGATTCTCTTGCTTTAATATATATACTCTTTGGAAGAGGTTCCTGAAAAGGGTGTCGATAAATGAGGTTCAGAATGCACTCAAAGAAAGAGACGTTTAAACAGGCTTATATTTGTGTCCCTTTAATGATTTACGGTGCATGTTTGCTATTGTAAATGCTTAATTTTGTATTAGTTAATTTATATTTTGTATTAGTTAAAAAATTTAATGTAGAAATATGAGCTTATTAGTTTTCATCTTGCTTTTCTTTGTTCAAACGCCGAAGTGAAAAAACCAAGTAAGATTGTGGTAGCTCATATATATATATCTATTTTACTAAATTGCTTATTTATTACTTGCAGGGAATAAATTCATCTTCATCTTCTTATATAAATGTCATTATCTTTAAATAAATGTAATCGTCTAAATTAAGAGAAGTTTATTAGTTTTTATTTCATACACTTCAGAACAACAGGAAAGCACAATCTTTATTCCTTGTTCAAAATATCAAAGAGTTTATGTCAACGAATTCACCAAGAAGAGCCAGTAGGCGAGCAAACAAGGGAGTACCGCCAGCAAGATACGAAGAGTTTTAACATAAAATGCCGATTGGACGTTCACCACCGCCAGGTGCTTCTACGGAGCCGCTAACAAATCCGACAGTACAGCCACCTCAAAATCCTTTATCACAGCCAGGTAAAACATCACAGCCAGATAAAAGGACACAGCCAGTTCAGCTCATTGAAAAGCAGTCAGAATCGTTAGCACAGCCGCCGCCGGATTCAATAGAAATGCCAGGTAAACCTATAAAGCCGCAGACTTACCTTACAGAACAGCACAGATCCATTGATTTAACTTGCACCACCGCCAAATCCACCGCCAATGCCACTAGCACAGGCTATTCCATCAAGGTAAAAGGTAAAATTGAATTATTTGAAGTTAAACGTAGTTTTAAGCAAAAAATAGAAGCCATGCAAAATGAGTTTAAACGGCAAATGCATACCATGCAATTGCTATTGACATCCAATAACCAGCAACTCCACACAAGCGTAGTAAATTTGCAAAATGAAGTACAACGAGTGTCGACACAGCAGTCGACACACATGCCGCCGACGCAGCAGCCGACTTATCGGCCGTCAACGCAGCAGTCGACACAGCATCCGTCGACGCAGCAGCCGACATATCAGCCGTCAACGCAGCAGTCGACACATCAGCCGTCGTCGCAGCAGCCGACATTTCAGCCGTCGATAAAACCGCCGCAGCCAATACAACAGTGCTTCACGCAGCAGCCAACGCACCAGCCTCAGACAAATTTAACGCACCAAGCGTCGCAGCAACCGACATTCCAACAAACTTACCAACCTTCTTTGCAGCCCACATATCAATCGTCAATGTCCTCAGCAGAATATCAGCCATCAATCGGAATACCACACTCCGAACAAGCAATACAGGCGTCTATGCAACACGAAAGCCATCAAACGCAACAACAAACGTCACAGCAGCGACGAACTTCCGCTATATAGAGCGATGGCAGCCAGCAGTCGATACCTATAAAACAAAAGAAGATATACCCTTTTCCTATATTTTCAGGTCTCCCGGAAGAATGGCAAACTTTCACTGAAGCTTTTGGCAGTACTTCAAGAGAATTTGAATACTCCAATTTGCATAATATTATGCGCCTCCGCGAAGCATTAAAAGGGTATGCCAGAGAGACGGTGGAGTCGTTGCTCAGCAGTTCCAACAACGTATGTGCAATCATAGAAACACTGGAAGAAACGTTCGGTCGCCCGGAACAGCTGATTAAGAGCTAAGTTGAAAAGGTTAGAGCCATACCACGACTAGTGGAAAATAATCTCGAGGCTCTAGTGAACTTCGCCAATGCCATGATGAACATGACTACATTCTTAAAAAATACCAAAGATGAGCACCATCTCTCAAACCCAGAGCTGTCCCAATAGCTCGACAAATGCAGTGGGCAGAAAAGTGCCTGCTTTTAGAGCGGCCACCTACAATTGCCGATTTCAGCATGTGGCTTAACAGCTTGCGACGACTCGCAAATATGGTGTCTGACGCGCTACCCTCCACGTCAACTCAATCTTCGAGTTTCACCGATGGACCGATGATCGATCTGTTTAAGAGGCGGACACAGAGCAAACATATGCAACTTGCGAAAACGTTGTGGAACCGAAGGATGTAGTAAACGGCACCACCACTTGCTTCATACTTCACCAGTGATGCAAAGAAATACTCCACAAGTTGCAAAGATGCATACTGAAAATACGCAAACAAATAGTGGTCATGACTATCTTACGCAATCAGCACGCAGGAGCTGCCATGTGGATTGTAACCTCAATGCAAATATTCTTTTCCAGATTCTGCCAGTGAGACTCTACGGAAAAAACAAAATTATTAATACGTTTGCCTTTGTAGATGATGGTGAAAATGTTTCACTAATAGATGCCAACTTAGCGCAATAACTTGGAGCTCGTGGACGATCAGAAAATCTGCAAAACCAATGGTTAAATGAACACACAACTAGCCAGAAAATGATCGAAAGTATGAAGTCTCCAATATCTATACGTCAGAAAATTTAGTGTTGCCAACTCAGAGTATTCATAATGCTGAGCTTTTGAAAATCCAGGAAATGCGATGGAAAGGGCAAGGCTGCTCTAAACAAGCACACTGTGATATCTACTACAGCTGCCATGCGGAGAGGCGCGAATTTGGATGTGGATTCGTTGTTAGCCGGAAACTACGTCACCTTGTTTCCCGGTTCACACCTGTCAACGAAAGATTGGCCACGATCCGCATCAAGGCAAAATTTTTCTCCATCAGCCTTATTTGCGCTCACGCCCCGACGGAGGAAAAGGACGACGCCGTCAAAGACGCTTTCTACGCTAGCCTTGAGGACGTATACGACCACCTTCCGGTCCATGACGTGAAAATAGTCCTCGGCGATTTTAATGCGAAAGTCGGAAGGGAAGGCATCTTTGGCCCCACTGTCGGTCAGTTCAGTCTTCATGAGACCTCCACGAACAACGGTCTAAGACTGATTGACTTCGCCGCGGCGCGAAACATGGTAGTTAGTAGCACCAGATTTAAGCACCTCGACATCCACAAGGCCACCTGGCTGTCCCCGGATCAAAAAACGCGAAACCAAATTGATCATGTTGTAATCGACGGAAGGCATGCCTCTAGTGTTCTAGATGTGCGTACATTTCGGGGGGTCAACATTGACTCCGACCATTATCTTGTTGCAGCCAAGATCCGCATACGATTATGCAATGCGAAGAACATACGCACAGGAATGCAACGAAAGCTAGATGTCGCTAAGCTGCAATTACAACGGACTGCCGAAGCCTACTCCGCTCAACTCTCGGTTAAGCTCAACCAACCAACCTCTGGACCCGACGACGCCGGCGGACTTTGGGCGCATATATCCCACTCCATGCGCGCTGCCGCTGAAGAAGTCATTGGTTTCCGGCGCCCGCAACCTCGGAACCAATGGTATGATCAGAAGTGTCGCATTGCGACTGCAGTAAAAAACGCCGCATATAGAAAAACGCTGCAGTCAGCTGCAACGCGAGCCGTGCGAGAAAACTACCGCGAAAAGAGGAAGGAAGAGAGGCGCCTTTTCAGACGCAAGAAAAGAGAGCAGGAAAAGCGTGAGCGTGAGGAACTAGAGGTATACCAGGGCAAGAAGGATGCACGAAAATTCTATCAACAGGTTAAGCGTCTAACCCAAGGTTTCAAGCCCGGAGCATCCACTTGTAGAGACGAAAATGGAGATCTGAATACGGATACGCAGTGTGTGCTGAGATTGTGGAGACGACACTTCTCCAATTTACTTACTGGCGACGATTTCACCAATGCCGCCCATGGAGAGCGCAGTCCAGAGCTACCAATCAACTATGACGGAGTGGAAGTACCACCACCTAGCCATGATGAGGTTCGAGTTGCTATCCAACGACTCAAAAACAACAAAGCAGCGGGTGCTGACGGCCTGTCAGCTGAATTGTTTAAAACCGGCGGCGATGAATTGATAAGGCGCATGCATCAGCTCATCAGCAAAATATGGCTAGAAGAAAGCATGCCCGACGATTGGAACCTCAGCGTACTGTGCCCTATACTTAAGAAAGGAGACCCAACAATCTGCGCAAGTTATAGAGGTATCAGTCTTATTTCCATCGCATATAAGGTTCTCTCAAGCGTACTATGTGAAAGATTAAAGCCGATTACAAAAACACTGATTGGACCTTATCAGTGTGGCTTTCGACCTGGTAAGTCCACCATAGACCAGATTTTCACGCTACGACAAATCCTGGAGAAAACCCACGAAAATCAAATTGACACACACCATCTCTTTGTCGATTTTAAAGCTGCGTTCGATAGCCCGAGAAGGGATTGCCTATACGCAACAATGTCTGAGTTCGGTATACCTGCAAAGTTGATTAGACTTTGCAGAATGACGTTGAGCAACACACGCAGCTCCGTCAAGGTAGGAAATGACCTCTCCGAAACCTTCAATACCGAAAGAGGTTTCAGGCAAGGCGATCCACTGTCTTGCGATCTCTTTAACATCATCATGGAGGGGATCGTACGAAAGGCCGGTGTGCATCGTAATGGCACCATTTTCTACAAAGGTGTCCAGCTCCTTGCGTACGCTGATGATATTGATATTGTCGGCAGAACCAAGAGAGATGTTACCGCTGCTTTCGCCGCTATCGAAAAGGAATCAGCCAAAGTGGGTTTGACGATAAATGAGGGCAAAACAAAATATATGCTGTCTATAAACAAGGGAGCTCGGCGTTTAGACTCCCATGTTTCATCCGGCAGCTATAACTTTGAAGTAGTCAAGGAGTTCGTTTACCTTGGCACCGCCATTAATACCAAAAACGAAATCAGCCTGGAGATAAAGCGAAGAACAATAATTGCTAATAGGTTCTACTACGGGCTCAGTAAGCAACTAAGTTCCAGAGCCCTCTCTCGATCGACAAAACTAACACTCTACAAGACGCTCGTTCTACCTGTGCTGCTTTATGGCGCTGAGGCATGGGTAGTTTCGCAAACTGACGCAGCCGCTCTGGGGGTGTTCGAGAGAAAAGTTCTTCGCAAAATCTTCGGTCCTGTTCGAGTCGGCGATGACTATCGCATCCGAATGAACCACGAGCTGTATGAGCTCTACGATGACATTGACGTAGTTCGGCGTATAACTTTGCAGCGACTACGCTGGCTGGGTCATGTCCATCGTATGAACGACGAAGCTCCAGCGAAAAAGGTGCTCGAGGCGAGGGTCGCTGGTCAACGACGACGAGGGAGACCATGCCTCCGATGGATGGACCAGGCTGAGGAAGCCCTAACCGCACTTGGTGTATCCGTTTGGAGAAGGCGCGCGCAAAGCAGAGGCGCCTGGCGAGAGCTGATGAGGTCGGTTGAAACCCGGACACGGGTTGTTACGACCAACTAAGTAAGTAAGTAAGAGCTTTTGAATATGTATCCACATTTACACGGGCTGCCACTGCACGAATATTCAAGCATTCAGCCAAAATTGATTCTGAGTCTTAACCATGCATTTTTGACAGTTCCACTTGAAGTTCCTCGTGTATCTTCAAATTCAGGTCCGATTGCAGCAAAAACTAGATTAGGATGGATGGTGTATGGACCAGTGAAGGAAAAACCAAGCTCAAACGCTTGACGTGTTTTGCATTTTAAACAAATCAAGCAGAGCCCGATGTCTGAAATATGCAGCATGATGAAGGAGTACTTTGAAATTGAAACGTTTGGAATTAAAGCTGGGACAAAGAGCATAATTTCCAAGGCAGATGAAAGAGCACTCAACATATTGAAGTCAACAACAAAACGAGTTGGAAACCGCTTTGAGTCCGGACTGCTGTGGAAAGAAACTATACTGCCATTTCCAAATAGCTATGAGATGGCTTTACACCGTTTAAACATAATCGAAAAGAAAATGGAGCGTAGCAGAGAATATGCCGAAGAGTACACAAAAAAAAATCAACGACTATGTAAATAAAGGCTATGCACGAAAACTAAGCAAAGAGGAAGCGGATCGAAACACAAACAAAACATTTTATTTACCGCATTTTGGTCTTCGAAATCCAAACAAAATAGGTTTGCGTTTAGTGTTCGATGCAGCAGCGGAAGTGAAAGGAATTTCATTAAACAAAACACTTTTGTCAGGTCCGGATATAAATCAGCCACTAGTAGCAATTCTTTTTAAGTTTAGGCAAGCCCCAATTGCAGTGTGCGGAGATATAAGTGAAATGTTTCACCAGATACTGATTGCTAAGGACGACCAAGACAGCCAAAGGTTCCTCTGGAGAAGTGAAGAAGCATCCAGAACAGTCGACACATACGTCATGCAAAGATTGATATTTGGAGCTACCTGCTCGCCAACGATTGCTCAGTATGTGAAAAATACTAATGCCTTAAGCTACGTAAATGAGTATCCTAGCGCCGTGAAAAAAATAATTGAAAAACATTACGTCGACGATTATGTTGATTGTTTTCAGACGATAGAAAACGCCATTTCCGTAGTAAATGACGTTATAAAAATACACAAAGCTGGTTGATTCGATATGAGAAACACCGTATTAAACTCCGACGAACTTTTAAGAGCTGTTGGCAACGCTGCAAGTAAATGTGGAGAAGTTTTGACAAGTGTCGACGGAAAAGTGGAGAGACTACTTGAATGCACTGGATAGCTAAAACAGATGTTTTTGTTTACATTTTTAAATTCAATAAAGTGCCTTTGGAAATTTTAAAATGTGCAAGAAAGCCAACAAAGCGTGAAATGCTCGATCCGTTCGGGTTTCTAGCAGATTTTATGATATCGGCTAAAGTGTTGATGCAGGCAACTTGGAAAACCAATATTTCATGGGATGAGCCTATCACAGATGGAATATATGAGCGATGGAAAAGCTGTATTCAGGAGCTGCCTCAAGTGGAGCGGTTTGAGACTCCGCGATGTTATTTTGCAGAGTTTGAATCAGCGTCAATAGAACTACATATTTTTGTAGATGCGAGCGAAGAGGCTTTAGCGGCAGTTGCTTATTGGCGGGCGGTAAGTCAAACAAAAAATGTTGTTAATTTCGTTGCAGCAAAATCCAGGTGAGTGGAATCCGGCAGACAAGGTGACACGAGCTAAATTTCCAGTTAAATATGATCCAGATGGTTTATGGAAAAATGGACCAGACTTCCTCATTAAGTCAGAAAGCGATTGGCCAAGCGAAGAGAGAATGTGTAGTAATGTGGGTGAAAACAGCAGGGAGCTTCGATCACAAATATTCATACTTCTGGCACGACAGGTTGTTGTAGTTGTACCGCAAATTAATCGATATTAAAAATATTTCAGGCTGAAGCTCGCAACAGCATGGCTGCTACGATACATTGAAAATTTAAAAAATGTAATAAAAAGGAAAGATCTATTGAAAGGAGAACTTACGGCAGACGAAGAGATTGCTGCGGAAAAATATTTTTGTCGATGGGTCCAATCAAGGGTTTATGCGAGTGAGTATTCGACCATAAAAGAAGGCGACAGGATAGCTGATGGCAGCGACATCAAGTATTTTAACCCCTTTATAAGCGACGACGGGCTAATAAGAGTAAATGGGCGCATCGAAAATGCAGCATACCTGTCACTGAAGGCGAGGCGACCCATCATTCTTCCAAGGCAACATAAATTAACACGCTTACTCGTTCACCATTATCACGAAAAGTTATGCCATATCAACGTGTCAACCGTAATGAGTGAAATTTATTTTTATTTTATTTCATTTATTCTTTATTCTTATTTTTAAATGCTTAACAAAGATAATATAGTTTAAATCCATTAAGATTTTAAGAATAGTATAAGACATTTGATATTTAAAAAAAAAAAATAGTGTTAAATGCCACTTCAATGTTTTAATATTTTAAATTAATTCTTTGTGTTTATTTTAAAGGGGGAACAGGGGGCGAACCTTCACATGGCAACGTGTCTGACCGCCTCAACCTGGCGAGGCCAGCATTATCCATGTCGAAATCGTCTCAAGTCGACTCAAACCTCCAAGTGGTGTTCCCTGGGCAACGGCAAACTGGCATCCGTTAGTTTGACGGCTAATTTGAGCGGCGGGTCACTCCATAGACCTTAAACATGGAATGTGCGCAGGGTTTGGGTCCCGCCACATTACTACTGCCCAATGAAAACTAAACCAGCCTCGGATAAGAACCCCAATTACGTTGACGACCACCGCAAACGAAAAACGGACAATGATTTACGGATATGCACCTGGAATGTCCGGACCCTTTATAGGGAAGGTGCCATTATCCAACTGGCGGAAGCCCTCAAAACAATACAATCTGACATCACCGCCATCCAGGAAATGCGATGGAAAGGGCAAGGCTGCTCTAAACAAGCACACTGCGATATCTACTACAGCTGCCATGCGGAGAAGCGCGAATTCGGATGTGGATTCGTCGTTAGCCGGAAACTACGCCACCTTGTTTCCCGGTTCACACCTGTGAACGAAAGATTGGCCACGATCCGCATCAAGGCAAAATTTTTCTACATAAGCCTTATTTGCGCGCACGCCCCGACGGAGGAAAAGGACGAAACCGTCAAGGACGCTTTCTACGCTAGTCTTGAGGACGTATATGACCACCTTCCGGTCCATGACGTGAAAATAGTCCTCGGCGATTTTAATGCGAAAGTCGGAAGGGAAGGCATCTTTGGCCCCACTGTCGGTCAGTTCAGTCTTCACGAGACCTCCACAAACAACGGTCTAAGACTGATCGACTTCGCCGCGGCACGAAACATGGTAGTTAGTAGCACCAGATTTAAGCACCTCGACATCCACAAGGCCACCTGGCTGTCCCCGGATCAAAAAACGCGAAACCAAATTGATCATGTTGTAATCGACGGAAGGCATGCCTCTAGTGTTCTAGATGTGCGTACATTTCGGGGGGTCAACATTGACTCCGACCATTATCTTGTTGCAGCCAAGATCCGCATGCGATTATGCAATGCCAGAACATACGCACAGGAATGCAACGAAAGCTAGATGTCGCTAAGCTGCAATTACAACGGACTGCCGAAGCCTACTCCGCTCAACTCTCGGTTAAGCTCAACCGACCAACCTCTGGACTCGACGACGCCGGCGGACTTTGGGCGCATATATCCCACTCCATGCGCGCTGCCGCTGAAGAAGTCATTGGTTTCCGGCGCCCGCAACCTCGGAACCAATGGTATGATCAGGAGTGTCGCATTGCGACTGCAGTAAAAAACGCCGCTTATAGAAAAACGCTGCAGTCAGCTGCAACGCGAGCCGTGCGAGAAAACTACCGTGAAAAGAGGAAGGAAGAGAGGCGCCTTTTCAGACGCAAGAAAAGAGAGCAGGAAAAGCGTGAGCGTGAGGAACTAGAGGTATACCAGGGCAAGAAGGATGCACGAAAATTCTATCAACAGGTTAAGCGTCTAACCCAAGGTTTCAAGCCCGGAGCATCCACTTGTAGAGACGAAAATGGAGATCTGAATACGGATACACAGTGTGTGCTTAGATTGTGGAGACAGCACTTCTCCAATTTACTTAATGGCGACGATTCCACCAATGCCGCCCATCGAGAGCACAGTGCAGTGCCACCAATCGATGACGATGACGGAGTGGAAGTATCACCACCTAGCCATGAAGAGGTTCGAGTTGCTATCCAACGACTCAAAAACAATAAAGCAGCGGGTGCTGACGGCCTGTCAGCTGAATTGTTTAAAACCGGCGGCGATGAATTGATAAGGCGCATGCATCAGCTCATCAGCAAAATATGGCTAGCAGAAAGCATGCCCGACGATTGGAACCTCAGTGTACTGTGCCCTATACTTAAGAAAGGAGACCCTACAATCTGCGCAAGTTATAGAGGTATCAGTCTTATTTCCATCGCATATAAGGTTCTCTCAAGCGTATTATGTGAAAGATTAAAGCCGATTACAAAAACACTGATTGGACCTTATCAGTGTGGCTTTCGACCTGGTAAGTCTACCATAGACCAGATTTTCACGCTACGACAAATCCTGGAGAAAACCCACGAAAATCAAATTGACACACACCATCTCTTTGTCGACTTTAAAGCTGCGTTCGATAGCCCGAGAAGGGATTGCCTATACGCAACAATGTCTGAGTTCGGTATACCTGCAAAGTTGATTAGACTTTGCAGAATGACGTTGAGCAACACACGCAGCTCCGTCAAGGTAGGAAATGACCTCTCCGAAACCTTCAATACCGAAAGAGGTTTCAGGCAAGGCGATCCACTGTCTTGCGATCTCTTCAACATCATCATGGAGGGGATCGTACGAAAGGCCGGTGTGCATCGTAATGGCACCATTTTCTATAAAGGTGTCCAGCTCCTTGCTTACGCTGATGATATTGATATTGTTGGCAGAACCAAGAGAGATGTTACCGCTGCTTTCGCCGCTATCGAAAAGGAATCAGCCAAAGTGGGTTTGACGATAAATGAGGGTAAAACAAAGTATATGCTGTCTACAAACAAGGGAGCTCGGCGTTTAGACTCCCACGTTTCATCCGGCAGCTATAACTTTGAAGTAGTCAAGGAGTTTGTATACCTTGGCACCGCCATTAATACTAACAACGAAATCAGCCTGGAGATAAAGCGAAGAACAATAATTGCTAATAGGTGCTACTACGGGCTCAGTAAGCAACTAAGTTCCAGAGCCCTCTCTCGATCGACAAAACTAACACTCTACAAGACGCTCGTTCTACCTGTGCTGCTTTATGGCGCTGAGGCATGGGTAGTTTCGCAAACTGACGCAGCCGCTCTGGGGGTGTTCGAGAGAAAAGTTCTTCGCAAAATCTTCGGTCCTGTTCGAGTCGGCGATGACTATCGCATCCGAATGAACCACGAGCTGTATGAGCTCTACGGAGACATTGACGTAGTTCGGCGTATAACTGTGCAGCGACTACGCTGGCTGGGTCATGTCCATCGTATGGACGACGAAGCTCCAGCGAAAAAGGTGCTCGAAGCGAGGGTCGCTGGTCAACGACGACGAGGGAGACCATGCCTCCGATGGATGGACCAGGCTGAGGAAGCCCTAACCGCACTTGGTGTATCCGATTGGAGAAGGCGCGCGCAAAGCAGAGGCGCCTGGCGAGAGCTGATGAGGTCGGTCGAAATCCGGACACGGGTTGTCACGGCCACCTAAGTAAGTAAGTAAGTTTATTTTAAAGTGTGATGTGGGGTGATTATTAATAATGAAAACATTAGAAAATGTAAAAATAAGTTATAATATATATTGAGTATTATAAATACAAATTTTATAGAATAGAGCGCAAAAAAACTTCAATTGCCATGTAGTCAAAATCAAGAAGCCACTGCTTTATTTTTCTTAGAAAAACAGATAATTTTCTTTCAAGACGTATGTCTATAGGAAGTCTATTGAACAGTCTATAGGATAAGATTGAATAGAAATTTCGATAGTGAGTTGTGCGAAATACAGGAACTGATATAGCTGTGCTTAAATTCATTCTTAAGTTATAAGTATCTGATATTGGGCTTTGCATATATCCACTTCTTTGAAAGAACACTTTGAGGACTTTGTAATAATAAAGATGCTGTTCTCATAATTTGAACAATCAATATTTTATCTATATTTTATTATTACTTTTGCATCATATTATTAATTTAATTTAGTTATTTTACTTAACTTTATATTTCAAACGTAAGCACACCTCACCCTGTAAAAAGAAAAAAGAAGTTTTAAGTATGCTCTAAGATTTAATAGCTGAATTAGCGGGTCATCTGCTTAACGCAAGTTGACGCTCGTTTGTTAGTCATTTACTAAATCTCTTTAATTCACTTTTGCTGCAACCACATATTGGGTAAGGTCGTGTCTACGTTTGCTGACTTAGCAATAAAATCATTAAATTATATTTAACGCTTAAAACACTTGCGTTTGTTTTTTTTTTTTGGTGTACAGTAAAAAAGAAGATAACTAATTTTAATTAATTGAAGTAACTTTTTTGAAGTTTTATAAACATTTTTTGGTGCCGAAACCCGGGAATCATTCCCGCCTAAAATTAAAAAAGAAAATTTTGATTAAAAGGGGCAAATTTAAATTTTAATAGTTTTAAAAGTTGAAGAAAAAAGTTCTACTTAATATTAGCCCTCATGGTATAGTTGGTACATTTAATTTTTTTTTTTTTCTCTTTAACTACTTGTACATTGAGGCAAAGTGAATTGGTGTACATTTTGTCATTAAATAAGATTTTGTCATTAAACCAATAAGAAGGTTAATTTATATTGAAAAGTGAAATCATTTCACACATCACATTATAATTTAAAGTGATTTTCATTACCCGAACTAATTGATATTTTACGCGGATGAAATTGCGTCATTCTATCATAATTTTTTCTTACTTTCGTTATTTCTTTGTGGTTGAAACCCTTTTGTTAAAACTGCCTTGCTGCCAACAAAGGTTCTACACTTTTTTTTTTGTGTAAAAAAAAATCCATTTTTTTGCCAAAGTTTAATTATATAATTACTTTGTGGAAACATTTACATTAATGTAATTAAAATTTATTCAACATAAATAAATTCAAAGCATTTTTCGCTCTTTACTTAAACTTGTTTAAAAATTTGTACAAAAATGAGTGCCGTTGATGAATATGTACAAAAACAAAATGATACACTTGAACATATAAAGCGTTTGCAAGATAGCCTTGATAGCAAATCTGCTAGCGATAAAACAAGTGGTTTTATAACAAGATTTGTGTATGTACTTAAACATTTGTACACTGAATTTAGGCAAGATCATGATAAGCTCATTGCTGCGGTGCGCGCCGCCAAGATAAACAAAGATGAGCTTTCATATTTCAAGGAAAATACCTTTTATAAATTTTTTAATATATACATCAGTTCCACCGCATCTTTGGTTGATGCTATGCCACATGAGGATACAAATTCTCCTTTTTCTACAAGTTCGTTTGCTGTGCCGCATAATCAAAGCGAAGCTTTGCACAACAAGAATTTCAGTTTACCTAAGTTTTCTGGAGAGTATATGGAATGGATTCCATTCCGTGACATATATTCTTCATTAGTTCATGAAAACAATAATATTTCAAAAATTCAAAAGTTTCATTATTTGAAGGGTACTTTGTTGGGTGAAGCGGCAAATTTAGTAAAAGCCATACCTGTCACTGAGGCTAACTATGCAACGGCATTGTCAATTTTAGAAGGCAGGTATCACAATAAAAGGTTTATTGTTGATGCGCTCTTGCAAAAACTTTTTGTTGTTCCAGAATCCAAAGGTACTTCAGGTGGAATCCGACGCATTTTAAATACATTTCAGGAATGTTTACAATCTTTAAAAAATTTGGAAATAGATATATCCACTTGGGATGCAATATTAGTATATCAGATTTCTCAAAAACTGGACAGTCAGTCGCGTAAAGAATGGGAGCAATCTCTTAAAACTTCTACTAACGTTCCATCAGTTGATGAAATGTTTTCCTTCTTAGAAAATACTTTTCGTGCTCTCGAGTCAGTGAGCAATTCACAAAAGACAACATTTAAACCATCTAAACGTCAAGATTTGAAACCTAAAAGAAACACTTTTTGTTCAAATAATGTTTCGCATAACCTAATTTGCTTACTGTGTGAGAAACCTCACTCATTGTACAGATGTTTGAAATTTTTGGGACTTCCTCATAAATCAAAGACCGAGTTTTTAAGCAATAAAGATATATGCTTCAGTTGTCTTACTCCTGGACATAAATCAAAGGATTGTAAATCATCTTATCGTTGCAATTTATGCAAGAAACCTCACCACTCAATACTTCATTTCCTTCCTCAGTCGCTACTGTTGATGTGACGCCATCAAGTTCGCAAATCACCTTACCTTCTAGCTCTTGCAATGAAGTTTCGATTCATTCTACTCAACTATACCCACATGTTTTGCTCTCGACCATTCGCGTAGTTGTAAAAACTGCAACATCACAAATCATATTGCGAGCCTTGCTGGATCAAGGCTCACAAGCAACCTTGATAACTGAGAACGCATCTCAGCTTTTACAATTGCAAAAGCAGACAATATCTTGTGATATTTCAGGAATTGGAGAGAATAATAAAAGTATTTGCCGTGCATTGGTTCATTTGAATCTCTGGTCAGTTCAAAACAGACCAGTTCTACAATGCAAGGCATTTGTTCTTTCCAATTTAACAGCATATATTCCAAGATCTACTTCAATGAAAGCAAATTTGGATATGTGTGGCATTGATGTTCTTGCGGATCCGTTTTATTACAATTCTGATCCAATTGACATAATTTTGGGTGCCGATGTTTTCTCTAGCATTGCATTGCCAGGACAATCGAAAACATATAAGCAAATTTTTTTACAAAATACCTATTTTGGTTGGGTGCTTTCAGGGCCAGTTGATGAACTCCCTGGTGCTAGCTTTACAGTCAACAATTTAGTCGTTGAAAATTTATTAAGAGCATTTTGGGAGCAGGAAGAATTGCCTAGCATACGTGAGCCATCTGAAGAAGAAAAGGCGTGTGAAGTCTATTTCCAAGAGACCACAAGACGTGATGTTACTGGCAAATATGTTGTAAATCTTCCGTTTAAATCTCTGATATTCGATCGCATAGCACCTACGTTTAATAACAACCAAAATAATGTTTTAGAGATTAAAAAATTTAGAAAACTTATTTTATAAGCGTTCGGAATTTTCCGAAGCTTATAAAAAATTTGTTCATGAATATGAGCAATTAACTCATATGACAAAAATAGGCTCATATCCTTGCGATCTTCAACAGGACGCATATTATTTACCTCATCATGGTGTACTAAAAGAGGATAGCACTACCACGAAATTAAGGGTGGTTTTCGATGGAAGTAGTAGGACCTTTAACTTCACTGCACTTAATGAGGAACTAAGTCCAGGTCCAGCTTTGCAAAATGATTTGTCACAAATAATCTGCCGCTGGCGCAAACACAAAATTGCATTTACATCCGATATTGAGAAGATGTTTCGTCAGATACTTGTGGCTGAGGGTCATCAAAAATATCAGCAAATTTTGTGGCGTGAGTCATCTACTGATCCTATTTCTATTTATAAATTAAATACTGTCACCTATGGTACAATCCCTGCGCCGTTTCTGTCTATTCGAGTGCTACGTCAATTGTCAGAGGATTTCAAGTCTGAATTTCCAAGAGCATCAAATATTTTAGTTTCTGATTCTTACGTCGATGACGTTATATCTGGTTGTGATACGCTTGAAGAAGCTATATTACTTCAAAGGGATTTGTGTTCTTTGTTAAAAAAAGGACAATTTAGTTTACGCAAGTGGATTTCAAATTCACCAGAATTAATTCAACAAATTCCTGAAGATTTCAGAGAAAATTCTGTAACTTTTAATTTGGACACCGACAATACTGTTAAGGCTCTTGGCGTTCAGTGGCATACTGTACTTGACGCTTTCACTTTTAAAGTTAAGCTTTCAGAATCAAGGAAAGTGACTAAACGCACTATTTTATCTGATGCTGCTAGGCTTTTTGACCCTTTGGGTTGGCTTACACCTTCGACGGCGATAGCAAAAATAATTTTTCAACGTTTATGGCTTGCTGGTCTAGATTGGGATAGTGAAGTTCCTCCTGATATTGTCTCTGATTGGGAAAAATACAAAAATTCATTACATTTATTTGAGAATATTAAAATACCACCCTATATTTTTTTTTTTTTTTTTTTTTTGTCTAAACCAACGCTCAGGGGATGCCCCCTTTAAATGCGAAAGCATTGCGTTAATTCTGAAGACGGGTGATAGTTAGTTGGAGGGTGGAAAGATGGAGTAGTGACGGTGAAGATTTGCTTTAAACTGACACAGATCAAAACTTCCGGGGAACACGCTCACAGGGAGATTATTCCACAATCTTACCGTGCGACCAAAAAACGAATTATCTCGGTAATGCGTGGTTCTATTGGGCACCGATGCAATGGTAAAGGGATGGGCTTGGAAAGCTGCCCGAGTAGACCTAGGAAATACACGAACTGGTGGCGTCAGGCCATGTACCTCTCTTGAACATTTCCCATGGTAGAACCTATACAAAAGGCTTAGGCAACCAACATTACGCCGATGCCCAAGAGAACTCAGGGGAGATAAAATGTTTTCGTATCCTATCATATATATCGCACGTCTTTGAATTCGGTCCAGAAGCTCCAAATAAGATCTCGAAGCTCCTGCCCAAATGTGCGAATTGTACTCCATTTTAGGCCTTATATAAGAGGTATAGATCATTCGAAGATCAGATGGGGTGAAGTATCGCTTGCACCGTTTTAAGAAACCTAGGCACTTGGCCGCTTCTTTCGACACATGGAAAATGTGATCATTCCAACGAAGGTCTGATTGTATCGTCATGCCCAGAACGTCAAGAGCATCTGACTCCAAAAGATCCACACCATTCATATTCAAGGGAGCTAAGGGACAGTTCATCCGCTTGTGGGTTAACAGGCAACACTGGGTCTTGTTTGCATTAAACTCTACTCTATTAGCAAGACCAAACTCGGAGATTTTTTTCAAGTCATTAAGAAGTGTGTCATTCCATAGAAAACCATATTGACTGTCACTTAGCAATTCGTTGTGCTCCAGATAGTTCATTAGGTGGAAGTTTATTACGATCTCCATAACTTTGGAAAGCGTAGAGCATATCGCAATGGGTCGGTAGTTTGCAGGATTCGTGGCATCGCCCTTTTTAGGTATCGGCTGGACATTTGCGACCTTCCAACAAGATGGAAATACTCCTGTCCTGTATGAGATGTTGAAAAGGTTACGCAAAGGCCGAGCCAGTGTAGAAGCACACGTTTTAAGCACAAACGTGTGATGGTGGTATGCCATCAGGACCAGAGGCTTTGTTTATGTTGAGATTAGCAAGGACTCTTTTGACTGCTCTCGTTCGAAAATATATCTCCTTCATTGAAGAAGAACTAGTCCCAACAAAGGGCAGTGGCTGACTGCTATCCGAGATTGTGGAATTGAGTGCAAACAATCCAGCCAACAGGTTCGCTTTATCAACCGAGTCAGTGAAGATTTGGTCATCTTTTAAAAGAGTCGGAATCGACGGAGACGTTTGATTTTTAACTCTTTTAACAAATGACCAAAAGTTGTTGCTCCCTTTAGGGCAGAGAAGAACCTGTTCTCTAATGCGAGTTTCGTGAAGAAACTTTTCGCGTTTTAAAATTGCGTTACAGCGATTCCTAGCCTCGATGCGAAGTCTATTAGTATCAGCATTCTTATCAGATCGCCAATTCTGATAGGCTTCCTCTTTGGACCTGACTGCAATCCTGCAAGTCTCATTAAACCATGAGTGGTGTTTTGGTTTAATGCTTTTCTTCTTATTGGGGATAAAAAACCGCATACCCAATAAGATAATTTCTTGTACCATGACAGCCGCGGCATTCACATTTCTATCAGCGAAACATAATTTCCAATTGAAGTTGCGATAAAAATTATTTAACGCATTCCAATTTGCTCTTTCATAAAACCATGCAGTCCTTTTCGGGGCTTTAGGCGTAAAGGTGCGAAGGTCAGAATATGAAAAAACAGCGGAGATGGTACAATGGTCCGAATTACCAAGAGGTGCATTGACACTCACATCATATTTTCCATGATGAGAAGTCAGAAAAAGGTTTAAGATATTATGGCTTTGCAAATCATTTCGTGGGAAAAATGTTGGTTTCTTCACTAGTTGAATCAATTGGTTTGATTCAGCAAAAAGCTCAACATATTGTCCTTCAGGTGTGGTGTGGCTCGAGTGACATAACCAAGCCGAGTTGTGGACATTGAAATCGCCGGCAACAACGATTTCGCTGTCAGGAAACAACCCCAAAATGTGCGTAATCGAATCAGAGAGAAAGTCCAATTTATTAAAAGTGGCTTCTCTTCCTAAATTCGGACTTCTATACACGAAACAAAAATGTAGCAAGTGCGAACGAACTCTGAACCTCACCCACATGGAGCTGAATTCCGGATCGGTGACGCTCAGACCCCGCTCGAACTGGTATGCCACATCTGTTCTTATAAAAAGAGCGATGCCCCTATGCGAAGAAAACAATGGCAGTAAGTGATACCCAGGAATATGAAAATCGAGTGGATCCTCTGTCACCTGGGTCTCACTTAGTGCCATTATTTGAGGCCTATAAAGAGCACAATATGCATAGACCGAGAAGAAATTCGCTCTCAGTCCACGGATATTGCAAAAGACTATGCGAAAATGTCCCGACATTTATTCACAATGCAAGTCTCAAGCAAATAAGGGTAATAAGGTAATTAGTTACTTCCACAAAAAAGATTAAACACAGCGGACATAGGCAAAAATGTACTGAGGCAAGTGTTATGCCTTTGCTTCAGCACAAATCAACCTACTGTGCAACCCCCCTCGCAGACGTAACTAATTGGAGAGGATGGTGGACTTGACGGACACGAAAAAACGATTACTTACGCGGCGAGGAGCATATAAAAGCCCCTCGCGTGGTTAGCAAAAAAGCATAGCTTTTGTTGTGGTTGTTGTTGCTGGTAGCTCTCTGCAAACTCGTATTGGTTATAATTCTGACGTTCAAATAGAATTGCATTGCTTTGCTGATGCATCACAAGTTGCTTACGCTGCTGTGGTGTACTCTCGCATTAAATATTCACAAGATCAGATCATTGTTAATCTTTTGCAGTCTAAAAGCAAAGTTGCTCCGGTTAAAACTGTGACGATACCACGCATAGAACTGTGCGCTGCAACACTTTTAGTTAAGCTTGCTAATATTGTAAAAAATTCTTTTGGACAAAATTTAATTTCCTCTTGCACATATTGGTGTGACAGTTCCACAGTGTTGAGTTGGATACGCCAACCGCCATCTCGATGGTCAGTCTACGTCGCTAATCGTGTTGGTGAAATTCAATGAATGGAGATATGTTCCATCAGTCGAAAATCCAGCAGATTGCGCGTCAAGAGGCATCATGCCTGGAGATCTTGTTGACTTGAAAATATGGTGGTTTGGACCAACTTTTCTTAAGCATCAGCATTCGTTGTGGCCATCAAACCTAACAAATTTTGAAACCAATTTAGAAGAGAAAAGAATCAAAATTTCTTCTCATAACATCACTGAAAATTTTGAAGCAAATTTCTTTGCTAGATTTTCTAATTTGACTCGAATGCTACGAGTCTTAACTTATTATAAGCGGTTTTGTAAAAACTGTAAAATTGAAAAAGAAAAACGGGAAATAGATCCCTTATCTGCTCAAGATCTTGATTGTACATTAATTTCCATTGTCAAAATAACTCAAAGTATTGATTTTTCGTCTGAAATAACAAAACTTCAAGCTGGAGAGCAGAACATCTTTACTCAAACTTATGCCATTAGTTGACATTGATGGCATTTTGCGCGTAGGAGCCAGGTTGCAAAATACAAATATTTCAATGGATTCAAAACATCCTATCCTTCTATCAAAAAGCAATCCACTTTCAAAGCTTATTATCTTAAATGCACACCATCGCACTCTACGTGGAGGACTTTCTTTAACTATGTCTTACGTTAGTAGAAGATTCTGGATTCTTTCTGGAGTACAGCTTTCGAAAAAAGTCATTAGCAGCTGTATTATTTGTTTTAAATGGCTCGTACGTCGCAACAAATCATGGGAAACTTACCCTCAGTTCGCATAAATGCTACGAGACCCTTTAAACATAGTGGAGTGGACTACGCAGGTCCTATTCATATAAAAAATAGTAATTTGAGGCATACTACTGTTTCAAAGGGATATATCTGTTTATTCGTGTGTATGGCAACAAAAGCCATACATCTTGAAGTTTCATCAGACTTAACTACTAGCGCATTTTTAGCTGCATTCCGTAGATTCGGGACAGTTTGTTTATTCAGGGCACAAAATGGCACTTTATTCCACCAGCTTCACCCAACTTTGGTGGCCTGTGGGAAGCAGGGGTAAAATCCGTTAAACGCCATTTACGGCGTACTATGAGTGAAAAATTGCTCACTTTTGAAGAACTGACAACCTTGTTGTGCCAAATTGAATCCTGTCTTAATTCAAGACCGCTTTGTCCCTTGCCTTCTGATCCCATAGATGTCAATGCTTTGACTCCAGGTCATTTTTTAATTTTAGAGCCAACTAATTGTATTCCTGAAGACTCTTTATTAGATTTGAACATGAACTACATCTCGCGCTGGAAGGCCATAGAAAAAATGAAACAACATTTCTGGAAACGATGGCACTCAGAATACCTAAATCGTCTACAAGCGCGTCCAAAATGGTTGTCGTGCAAGCGGAATGCTAAAGTAGGAGAGCTTGTACTTGTGGCGGATGAACGTTGTGGAACTGGTCAGTGGCTGTTAGGCCGAATACATGAAGTGCATCCAGGAACGGACGGACATGTCCGCGTTATATCTATTTTTACTAAAAATAAATCATTAAAAGACCTATTTCTAAAATATGTTTTCTTCCCTCAGATACTTTTACGGCTGCAGCAGATACTGAAGACTCATTTACTAAATTGAATAGAGCCTACCCTTCAGGCTGCGAGTCAGAGCGTAGCTTAGCTGAAGCTAAATAAATATTACTCCCAACGATAGGCCGTTCAGTTTTACACTTGGTTGAAGAACAGTAGTTCTTGGGGAGGAGAATGTTCTCATAATTTGAACAATCAATATTTTATCTATATTTTATTATTACTTTTGCATCATATTATTAATCTAATTTAGTTATTTTACTTAACTTTATATTTCAAACGTAAGCACACCTCACCCTGTAAAAAGAAAAAACCTGTTTTATTTTAATGGTATAGATTTGCAGTTTTAAGTATGCTCTAAGATTTAATAGCTGAATTAGCGGGTCATCTGCTTAACGCAAGTTGACGCTCGTTTGTTAGTCATTTACTAAATCTCTTTAATTCACTTTTGCTGCAATCACATATTGGGTAAGGTCGTGTCTACGTTTGCTGACTTAGCAATAAAATCATTAAATTATATTTAACGCTTAAAACACTTGCGTTTGCTTTTTTTTTGGTGTACAGTAAAAAAAGAAGATAACTAATTTTAATTTATTGAAGTAACTTTTTTGAAGTTTTATAAACAGATGCCTTACAGGTAAGATTTTCAAACGTCTAAATAAGTTTATAGAGGAAGCAAAACGATTAGCTTTGCAGATTTTTCTAAGTGCAGACTTTTGCAGCATTAGCAAGGAACGTAATTTCTGCATATAGGCACCCCCCCAACAGCTTACACCATATTGTAGATTCGAGTGAAAGATTCCGTAGTAAACTTTAAGTAAGGTATTAAATGAGCAAAAATGTCTTAAGCGGTAAAAGCATCTTATGGTGGAAAGGAGATATTTTTTCAACATTAAAGTATGGTCGAACCAGCTTAATGTTCGTCAATTATTACTCCTAGGTATTTGTAGCATTGCACTTTTTCCACAATAAAACAATTATCGCTACATGGGATTTCGTTATCATAAGATATATTAGAGTAATGCACCATGTACGAAGGCAAGCTAAGCCGACAACATTCATGTCCATGAAATATGATGTCAATATCAGGAGTCTCTATTCCACTTGTAACGATTATTTTAGAACAGTATAATATAATATTTAAAACATTTTAGAATGTAGTTAAAACTTATGAAAACGCCTCTGCTATCATAAATGTAATAGCTCTTAAGAAACGCCTCTGTACCTTTAATATTATTGCACATAAGAAAACGCATCCGTTATCACGAACGTGCGAGCAAAAGAGAATAGAAAAATTAACCAATGAGATCGCTGGTACGAGCGTGGTAACGGCTCAGCGAACAAAGTAACCCTTGACAGGGGATTTGAAAAAAGACATTCGAGATTGTGGAGCGAACAAGCAAAGACTTGGTGTTAAAAAAGTTTAATAATAAAGTTTTAAATTAAAATAAAATAAGAAGTTTAAATCTTTATTTACATTACATCTCAGATGTGGGGTATACACGCTACACAAGAAAAGGATAACATTATGACAAATCGTATGCAAAGACAGCAGCTGGTCGATGGACTTAAATTTGCTGGACATGACGTTCCAGCTAGCGCTTCGCTTACGCGATTAAGGGAACTGTACAACGAGTTGGTTGGCAGTGAACCCAATACAGATGCTATAAGCCAAAATGAAGATGCTGATTTCCCTGGATTCGACGAAGATCATAGTACAGAATCCACTGCCGCTACCACTGATGCCCACAGCGTTGATGGCGCTGCCCAAACCACCACCGATGACGCCGCTGCTGTTGCCCGAAACACCACCGATAACACTATCGCTGACGCCGCTGCCTCTGTACGAAGCACCACTGCTGCCTCTGTCCGAAGCACCACCGCCGCTGCGGCTGCCTCTGCTCGCAACATTACAGCTGCCACAGATGCTGCTGCATATGTTTCAACCGCTGACAATGAATGGCAACCACCATACGAGGTATCCGAAGCTGATTTGGATAAAAAATTAGTTATTCTACGAAAAAAACAAGAGGTTTTAATGCTGGAGCGCTCTATTTTCGCACTACAACAAGTCGAGCCGCAGGCGGTTCAACGAACAACAGCCCCTTCTGGGCCATCATCGGTTTCTAGCGGCACTGCCAGTCGTTTAAACTTTCGAGATGTCGAACATTCTATTACCAATATATTTATTTAAGTTGAATGGAGTTGTTTGGCCATTTCTTTTAAATTGCAATTTTTAAATATAAAAATAAAAATTCAATTTTTTCCCGACGTTTCGTCACTTTCTTGGCGACATCTTCAGGGGAGATTTTTTAATTTTTTATCTACAGAAACATATATGAACAATTTTTTAAAAAAACAATTAACCAAAAACTTACTTTACATTAAAAGATACATTAAGTTAATTTTGACAATAAACCATTATTTGAAATTACAAAAATTTTACATGACATAAACTTTTTTAAAAAACAGAAAAATTTATTTGAACACAAAATTTAAGCGAAACTATTATAGCCTATACGTCAATTGCTACTGCATAGTTGTTGTTTATATTGTCAGTGTCTTCTTTGAAATTTATTGCTCTGTCCCCTTTTTGTTGTATTCTTAAACTTTCTAATGTCATTCTTCTTTTTGTTTTGTTTTCAACGTCCAAGATTCTTACAGCCTCAAAATCAGCTGTATGGCCTGTAGTCAATATATGTTGTGCTAGCGCTGTTGTTGTTTTTTTGTTTCTTATGTCCAGCTTATGTTCTGCCATTCTTATTTTTAGCGCTCTTTTTGTTGTTCCTATATAAGTTTTGTCACAACTATCGTGTTCGTCGCCTTTGCATTGCAGTTCGTATACAACGTTGTTTTTGTCTTCGTTTTTAATTTTTGTTTTTGTTTTTGTGAATATTTGGTTTAAAGTGGCGTTTGATTTATATGCAAATTTTGTGTTGTCCGCTCTCATTATTTTTCGTATGTGTGTGTTACCCGTCAGTTTTGGTATATATGTTATGCCTAAGTATTTTTTTGTTTCTTGTTGAGTGTTGCCAGACTGTTTGTTTTTATCTGTTATTTTTTTGTTTCGTTTGTTTTCCGAACACTTTTTTTTTTAATAATGAGTTTACGAGATGTGTTGGGTAGTCGTTGTTTTTTAGTATTGTTTTTATCTTTTTTATGTTTTTGTCCAGAAATTGTGTGTCGGCTAATGTAAAAATTTTTCTTATTAAGTTGGTCGCCGTATTTATTTTTTGCTGCATTGGTTGTGTCGAGTGAAAATTTATAAGTCTACCTGAGCATGTTGTTTTGGTAAACCAGTCAAAAATTATTCTGTTATTTTTCCTATGTAGTTGGACGTCTAAGTATGGTATGTTATGATTTCGTTCAATTTCAGTTGTGAATTGTATATTTTTGTGGTAACTATTCAGTGTTTTGTGAATTATGTCTAAGTCTTTTTTCTTTATTATGGCGAGAATATCGTCTACATATTTACATATGAATGTAATATTTATGTCATTATTTTGAAGAATTGTTATTGTGTCGTCAAGTAAGTTGTCCAGAATTATGTCTGCTATCGTCGGAGATAATGGACTGCCCATTGGCATACCATATATTTGATGGTATACCTGGTTGTCAAATATAAAATAATTATTTTCTTTTAAGCAGAATTCTAAAATATTTAGAAATTGCGGTCGTGGAATGCTAGTCAAGTTTTTAATTACGTCCCATTTCTTCATTATATTTTTTATCGCTAAATGGGTCGGGATGTTGGTGAACAGAGACACAACATCAAATGATACAATTATTTCCTCGTCTGTCAGTGTAAAATTTTTTAGTTTTTCTTTTAATTGAACAGAGTTTTTGATATTATATTCGTCAGATATTAAGTGTTTTAAGATTTGTCCTATGTGCTTTGATAATTTGTAACAAGGGACATTAATAGATGAAGATATGGGTCGTAGGGGGACGTCTGTTTTGTGTATTTTCGGTAGTCCGTAAAGTCGTGGTGCAGTTGCGGACGGACTCGTCAGTTGAAATTTTCTGTATGTGTTAATATAGTTTTGTTTGTGGAGGTAGTTTACTATAGTGTTGTTCTTTTTTTGTAGTTTGTTTGTTGGGTCAATTCTCGTTGTTTTGTATGTATTTTTGTCTCCTAACAGTTCAGTAATTTTTTGTATATATTCATCTTTGTACATAACTACTGTTTTGTTACCTTTGTCAGCCTGTGTTATAACTATTTTATCCTCATGAAGTTTTATGAATTTTTTGGTTTGTTCGTATGTCCTCAGTATGAATTTTTCCTTAGGAGTATTTCTAATCCTATTCTTAAAATTAATTATTTGGTTTGCCGTTGTTGATCTGGCAATGCTTTTTTCCCTTTCGTCCTCTATGGTTTGTATGTGTTGCTCCAGATCAGCAATCACATGTATGGTGGAAAAATTGTTGCGCGAGATGGGAAGAGTGAACTTCTTTCCAAGTGAGAGCAACCACTTGCTGTCTGCTGGAAATTCCAAATCCGTTTTGTTGACGAACCAGTCTTCGTTGAAGGTGAGTCCAATTTTTTTAATGTGTTTGTTTTTTAATGCTTCAATTTTCTCGTCTAATGCTTTGTTCGTACTGTTGCTAATTTGATTGTATATGTGCACTTGTCTCGTTGTAAATTCTTTGTAGTCTTCTTCATTTAGTGTTTTTTTCATATTTAATTCTGCGTGGAAAATATAATTTATTGTGTTCTTGATGTTGATGTTGATTTCTTTCAACAAACAAACTACATAAAAAGAACAACACTATAGTAAACTACCTCCACAAACAAAACTATATTAACACATACAGAAAATTTCAACTGACGAGTCCGTCCGCAACTGCACCACGACTTTACGGACTACCGAAAATACACAAAACAGACGTCCCCCTACGACCCATATCTTCATCTATTAATGTCCCTTGTTACAAATTATCAAAGCACATAGGACAAATCTTAAAACACTTAATATCTGACGAATATAATATCAAAAACTCTGTTCAATTAAAAGAAAAACTAAAAAATTTTACACTGACAGACGAGGAAATAATTGTATCATTTGATGTTGTGTCTCTGTTCACCAACATCCCGACCCATTTAGCGATAAAAAATATAATGAAGAAATGGGACGTAATTAAAAACTTGACTAGCATTCCACGACCGCAATTTCTAAATATTTTAGAATTCTGCTTAAAAGAAAATAATTATTTTATATTTGACAACCAGGTATACCATCAAATATATGGTATGCCAATGGGCAGTCCATTATCTCCGACGATAGCAGACATAATTCTGGACAACTTACTTGACGACACAATAACAATTCTTCAAAATAATGACATAAATATTACATTCATATGTAAATATGTAGACGATATTCTCGCCATAATAAAGAAAAAAGACTTAGACATAATTCACAAAACACTGAATAGTTACCACAAAAATATACAATTCACAACTGAAATTGAACGAAATCATAACATACCATACTTAGACGTCCAACTACATAGGAAAAATAACAGAATAATTTTTGACTGGTTTACCAAAACAACATGCTCAGGTAGACTTATAAATTTTCACTCGACGCAACCAATGCAGCAAAAAATAAATACGGCGACCAACTTAATAAGAAAAATTTTTACATTAGCCGACACACAATTTCTGGACAAAAACATAAAAAAGATAAAAACAATACTAAAAAACAACGACTACCCAACACATCTCGTAAACTCATTATTAAACAAAAAGTGTTCGGAAAACAAACGAAACAAAAAAATAACAGATAAAAACAAACAGTCTGGCAACACTCAACAAGAAACAAAAAAATACTTAGGCATAACATATATACCAAAACTGACGGGTAACACACACATACGAAAAATAATGAGAGCGGACAACACAAAATTTGCATATAAATCAAACGCCACTTTAAACCAAATATTCACAAAAACAAAAACAAAAATTAAAAACGAAGACAAAAACAACGTTGTATACGAACTGCAATGCAAAGGCGACGAACACGATAGTTGTGACAAAACTTATATAGGAACAACAAAAAGAACGCTAAAAATAAGAATGGCAGAACATAAGCTGGACATAAGAAACAAAAAAACAACAACAGCGCTAGCACAACATATATTGACTACAGGCCATACAGCTGATTTTGAGGCTGTAAGAATCTTGGACGTTGAAAACAAAACAAAAAGAAGAATGACATTAGAAAGTTTAAGAATACAACAAAAAGGGGACAGAGCAATAAATTTCAAAGAAGACACTGACAATATAAACAACAACTATGCAGTAGTAATTGACGTATAGGCTATAATAGTTTCGCTTAAATTTTGTGTTCAAATAAATTTTTCTGTTTTTTAAAAAAGTTTATGTCATGTAAAATTTTTGTAATTTCAAATAATGGTTTATTGTCAAAATTAACTTAATGTATCTTTTAATGTAAAGTAAGTTTTTGGTTAATTGTTTTTTTAAAAAATTGTTCATATATGTTTCTGTAGATAAAAAATTAAAAAATCTCCCCTGAAGATGTCGCCAAGAAAGTGACGAAACGTCGGGAAAAAATTGAATTTTTATTTTTATATTTAAAAATTGCAATTTAAAAGAAATGGCCAAACAACTCCATTCAACTTAAATAAATATATTGAAACTAAAATTGGCCCAAAAAATTAACATTCTATTACCAAGTTTGATGGCGATAGCAGGTATTTAACTGTGCACGATTTTTTTAGAAATTTTGAGCGGGTGATGCAGATGATTGGAGCTGATGACTTAATGAAATACACCTCGTTGTGCAACTCGCTGACTGGTACTGCAAAATTGTTATTAAATAAAAATGTTGTCGATTATTGCGAGCTGAAGGCGTTGCTTCTAAAGGAGTTTGGTCGAGCAGTAAGCCGAAACGAAATATATCGCATTCTCAGCAACAATAAGTGGAATAAGCGAGACAACATAAGGCGATACGTTCTTGAAATGGAAAATATTGCTGCTCGTTCTAGTTCAATTGACGAATTTGAATTAATTGGCCTCATCATTGACGGTATGCAAGACAACTCTCCAGAATCGTTTTTACTTATGAACGCACGCACCATGGAACAATTTAAAGAATCTCTCGATTTATATGAACAAAGGCGTGCAAACAGACCAGTCACCAATAAATTAACTACCGCTGTCAAGCCGAAGTTACCGATGCAGAAATTTTTAAACAATCCACCTGAATCTACTGATGTCACCGGGGTCAGATGCTTTAACTGTACTCGCATGGGGCACTATCAAAGCAAATGCCAGTTCGAAAAGAGACCAGAGGGAAGCTGCTTCCGATGCTGGAAACAGGGACACGACCATCGAAGCTGCACCAACCCAAAGAAAGTACTGATGCCATCCAGAAATACTGTCGCCGTTGTCAACACTGACGCTACAGATGTTCCGTATACTTGCAAAGAAGAGGAAGAAGAAGAGTATGAAAATATCCATGAGGTTATAGCAGCTATTAATTTGGTAAATGTTGCCTATTATTTTGACCAGGTTGAGTGTGCACGGGTAACCAATTGTTTATCTCTTTTTGACACTGGTAGTCCAACTAACTTCGTTCGGAAATCTGAAGTACCATTTGATGTCGACAATACAGTTTTTAAATCTATTTATGGCGGTCTTGGGCAGCCCAGTTTAATGACGTATAGAAAAGTCGAAGCCAAAATTGAATTCAAGAATCAAAGTAGGATGGTAACCCTTAATATAGTACCGGATGATACTATGGATATGCCACTTATTTTGGGGCGAGACTTTTTAAATACATTCAATATACATTTATGTCATATGAAAGACAAAAATTTCAATTACTTAAATAATATCAATAATCAAATGAATATAAATCGATCTCACTTTTGTACACTTCATCCTGGTAATAAAATAAGAAAAATAATGACGGATCATTCAATTTATTCCAAAAAAAAAATGGTTACAATAATATAGATTCAGTCTTAGAGACTGAATCACCAGAGGTTTTGTCAGAAGAAAAATTAGAGTTCGACAATTTTTGTAATTTGGACACTTATGTTAATAAAGTTTCATCAATAAGTATGAATCAGTTGTCGCAGGTAGATATTAGTCCGTGTCTTAATGAATCGCAAGCTAAAAAACTAAACGGGGTCATTCGCGATAATTACTTTGAACCAAAAAATATACAATTGTTGCCATATGAGTATGAGATGCATATCAAATTAACTAATGAAGCCACATTTCACTCTTTGCCACGCCGACTCTCGTTCTATGAAAGAAAAGAACTACAAAAAATTACTGACGAATTGTTAGAGAAGAACATAATTAGGCCAAGTGATTCTCAGTATGCCTCGCCGATAGTGTTGGTTAGAAAGAAATCAGGAGAAATGCGGAAATGTGTCGACTATAGGGCATTAAATAAACTGACAGTAAGAGACAATTATCCATTGCCCCTTATAGAGGATTGTGTAGAGTATTTAGGGGGGAAAACGCATTTCTCTACCCTTGATCTTCGTAACGGATTCTTTCATGTGAAAATGGCACCAGATTCGGTGAAGTATACGTCTTTCGGCACTCCGTATGGTCAGTTCGAATATGTTCTAAAGCCATTTGGACTAAAGAATGCGCCAGCCGTCTTTCAGCGTTTTATTCATAATATATTTAAAGACTTAATTGATTCTGGACAAATAATTGTATATATGGATGACATAATTATAGCCACCCACAACTTTGAGACTCATCTTAAGCTGGTAGCACAAGTATTAAGAAGAATGAAAGAGAAGGGTTTGGAGCTTAAGACAGGTAAATGCAAGTTTGGCTACGATGCCATTGATTATTTAGGCTACAGTATTAGTTCGCGAGGTATAGGTCCAAGCGACTCTCATATTAATGCAATTAAATCATACCCTTTGCCGACCACCCAGAAGGAAATGAAGACTTGTTTGGGATTATTTTCCTATTTTAGAAAATTTGTACCAAATTATGCAAGAATTGCTAAACCTTTGCAACAGTTAGTCCGTGAAGGAACCAAGTTTGATATTACTGATGAATGCTTGTGCGCATTTAATGATTTAAAAAAAAGATTAGCGACGCCACCGATTCTTGCTATATACAATCCGACGAGACGGACTGAACTCCACTGTGACGCTAGTTCCGCGGGCTTTGGTTCAGTTTTACTACAACTGCAGGAGGATGGAAAATTCCATCCTGTAATGTATTTTTCTAGAGCCACTACTTCGGCCGAAATGAGGTATCATAGCTTTGAGCTTGAAACGTTGTCCATTATATATGCCCTTCGCCGTTTAAGAGTTTATTTAGAAGGAATACCGTTTAAAATAGTAACTGATTGCAATTCACTGACGATGACGCTGAGCAAAAGACAACTGAATCCTAGGATAGCCAGGTGGGCCTTAGAATTAGAAAACTATGATTACACAATCCAACACCGAGGTGGTGTAAATATGAGTCACGCTGATGCCTTAAGCCGCTGCCCAACCGCTGACCTGCTGGGATCGCTTACTGCTGTTATTCAAGAGAACCCTGAAAAACCCTATAATCGCTGTAGTATTGTGTCGACCATAGATCCAGAGGTAACTGATTTTCATATTCAAGTGACGCAAAATCGGGACGATGTTATAAGACTACTGAGGGAAAAACTGGAAGTTGGAGTCGTAGAAGGTTATGACCTTGTCGATGGACTGGGTTTTTAAGAAAAATAAAAACAATGATTTACTGCTATATGTGCCAAAAGAAATGGAGTGCAATGTTATAAGGTTGGTTCATGAGAAGATTGGTCACCTAGGAATAGAAAAAACGTATTCCCAGATGCGAATGTCTTATTATTTTCCAAAAATGAAGGGAAAAATAGATAAATTCATAAAGAATTGTATCCAATGCATCATGTGCTCTGCACCAGCTCGTATTAACGAGCGAAACTTATATAGTATTCCGAAAAAACCTGTCCCCTTTGATACAATACATTTAGATCACTTTGGCCCACTGCCCTCAATAAATTCGAAACGCAAACACATTTTGGTCATAATAGATGCTTTTACGAAGTATGTTCGTCTGTATCCAGTTAATTCTACGAGCACAAGAGAAGTAATCGCCTGTTTAGATAAGTACTTCAGTTATTATAGCCGGCCTACAGGAGTATTTAGAGGAAAAGAGAGGTGCGTTTGGCTCAGAACGTGATTTGGAGGGTTTTCGGAATTCTGCTATGGCAGCAATTGAAAAGGCTCAAGAAAATTGTCTCAGGCGATTTTTTGAGAGAAGTAAGCCCGCAAAGACGTATATCGAGGGCGACTTTGTAGTTATTCGTAATGTGGACACGGTGGTTGGCACCAATAAAAAGCTAATCCCGAAATACCGCGGTCCATATGTTATTCATAAGACCTTACCACACGACCGGTATGTGGTCCGCGACATAGAGAACTGTCAAATTACCCGAGTACCATACGATGGCATAATTGAAGCCGCTCGTATGAGAAAGTGGGTGACGAATGATAATCTGAATTGAGTGATCCGAAGATATTTGGCGCAGGCAGCGGTTATTAAAATAGTTGTGTGTAGTAATAAATAAGTTTATTTCTTAAGAAAAAGGTTAATATCCAATTATCGAGGTCGATTTGTAGGTCAGATTGGCCGAAGCTGTAACGATTATTTTAGAACAGTATAATATAATATTTAAAACATTTTAGAATGTAGTTAAAACTTATGAAAACGCCTCTGCTATCATAAATGTAATAGCTCTTAAGAAACGCCTCTGTACCTTTAATATTATTGCACATAAGAAAACGCATCCGTTATCACGAACGTGCGAGCAAAAGAGAATAGAAAAATTAACCAATGAGATCGCTGGTACGAGCGTGGTAACGGCTCAGCGAACAAAGAAACCCTTGATAGGGGATTTGAAAAAAGACATTCGAGATTGTGAAGCGAACAAGCAAAGACTTGGTGTTAAAAAGTTTAATAATAAAGTTTTAAATTAAAATAAAATAAGAAGTTTAAATCTTTATTTACATTACACACTTAAACTAAAATACATTAGCTTCGTTTTTCTGCTTACAATTAGCTTATGTTCTGCAAACCAGACCCTCAGTAAGTTCACATCATGGTTAATATCTGCAACTAAATTAAAAGAATTAACAGATGCATAGCTAATGCCTAGATCATCCGCGAAAGCTGTAACTTTTCCTGTATAGCGCAGAGAAAATATTGAGTTCAAGTAAACTAAAAAGAGAATGGGGCCAAGTACAGAGCCTTGAGGAACACCTAAGGTCGTGGTTCTTGTGTCACTAAATTCATTACCAATTTTTACTTTCTGTGTTCTAGATTTTAAATATGATTCAAACCAATTATACATAAAACCACGAAAACCAGCAGAATATAATTTATTCATAAGGATGTTGTGATCAACCATATCAAAAGCCTTTGTGATATCAACAAAAAGCCCTGCGCAACTTTTTTTTTCATCTAAACCTTTGTAAATGGACGAACAGAAATCCAGAAGTGCGTCTTCTGTTGAAAGACGTGATCTGAACCCGTACTGGCGAGAACTAAAAAAATTAAGTCTTTGCAAAAATGCTAACACCCTCGTCTTAATTGCTTTTTCAAAAACTTTGGAAATTGAGGACAGCAAAGAAATTGGACGGTAATTATTTTTATCTTTCTTACTACCTTTTCTTGAAGAGAGGAATAACAGTTGCTTGCTTAAGTTGATCGGGGAAAGTGCCTGTTAAAACACTTAAGTTATACTTGATAACTTATACTTGATAAATATATACTTGAGAATATCGACGATATTAAGTGCAACGTTTTTTAGTATAATGTTTGAAATTTCATCACAACCACAAGAATTCGTGTTTCCGAGAGAATTTATAATTGAAAGCAACTCAAGTCCAGAAATTGATTTAAAATAAAAACTATAACTTGACAGTTTTTCCATAGGGAATACAGATTGTGTTGAAAAGAACGAAAGTGGCCCAATTGAGGTGAAGTGGTTGTTTAATTCATTAGAAACTTCTTTCGGATCAGTTATGTAACTGCTTCCTTTAATTAAGATAATAGCCTCCGGATCATTAGCCATGTTTCGGTTTAGAATATCATTTACTACTTTCCATTCTTTTTTAGGGTTCCCTTCTGCAGATTGAAACTGGTTTTGATAGAATTAATTCCTAAAAGATGTAATTTCGTTTTTTAACTTTTTACACATTCGATTGTAGCGATTTTTTAGACTGATATTCAGTGGATGCTTCCGACACCTATTACGAAGTTTGTTTTTTAACTTGATTTTCTTAAGTATTTGGGGGGTAATCCACGGCTTCAGAGTCCGTTCAGAGCTTTTTAAAACTCTTGAATATTTAGAACTATTGATATAATTTTTAAAAATTCTTAAAAATAAACCATATGCATGCGATACATCTTGTTCAGCATAAACAGATGGCCAGTTTTCAAAGCGAAGGGCATGGTTAAGATCGGCAAAGTTAATTTTTGTTATACAAGCGGGTGATTTCTACTTCTCATGCGATTGGTATCCTATATTTCTCAGCAAAATACCACTCAAGCAATGATCAGTTATACGGAGATCTAGGTTAAGCGGTAATCCGCTTAAAATTCTGGATCCCATCGCTAAGAAGGTTAGTCAATAGTGTTCAATCACAATGTTTATTTTGCAGAATCAAAAGAGCTAAGCCAAGACAACCACAAATGGGTATCTTGCCTATTGACCGGGTAACGCCGCACGTGCGAACCTTTTCATATACAGGACTATACTTCTTTGGACCCATTAGCGTTACAGTCCGTCGACAAAAGGAGAAAAGATGGGTCGCCTTGTTCACCTGTTTGACGATACGAGTGGTGGATTTGGAAGTAGCAGCTGATCTTTCGAGCGATGCTTGTATAACTTGCATAAGAAATTTCATAAGCAGACGTTGGAGTTCCAATCCAAATTCGCAGCGATAATGGCACAAATTTCGTAGGCATCGATAAGGAACTGCGTGGTGTAAGTGATTTTATTGATCATGACGCATTTAAGTCGCACTTATCACCTTTGGGAATAAAGTGGATTTTTAATACACCGAGTAATCCAAGTGAAGGCGGTGCATGGGAGAGACTTGTGCAATCAATTAAAAAGGCGCTTTACATTATGCTTAAGGAACATTCGCCACGTGTCGAAACTCTGGTTAGTTTTCTCATTTAAGCTGAGAGCATGGTCAACTCAAGGCCCTTAACTCATTTACCCGTTTCGCCAGCACCACTCACGCCTAACCATTTCCTGCTTGGATGTGTTAATTCTACGCAAACGCCGGCACCCTTTGAACCGAGGCTGATGTGTCTAAGAAAGCAATGGCGTATCCTTCAAAATTTAAAAAATGGCTTGTGGCATCAATCGCTGAGAGTATCTGCCGGAATTAGGTTAGGTAAGTAGGGTCGTGCACCGTTACCGGCGCTTCCGCGGGGGCCTGTAGGTCCATTGCGAATCCCTTTTTATGTTTGTGGTACCATTTTAAAACCATTGTTCCTATTTATTCCTCGAACCATCTTGTGCTTTTTATGAACCTCCAGATGTCTAGCAGTGGTGTGTTCATTCACTCTTCCAAGTCTGTGAAAAATCTGTTCCCCATATATCGGAGTCGACGATTCTGTAGATTTGGACATTCACATAGGAGGTGAGTTATTGTTTCTGTTTCTTCCGGATCCTTGCAGCTCCGACAAAAGTCTGGCGCTGCTATGCCCATTCTATTAGCCATTATCCCAATGGGGCAATGTCCTGTTAGAACTCCAACAAGAATCCGTATTTCCCGCCAAAAGCAGAAGGCTTTTAGTTCTCTTTTCATTTAGTTCCGGCCAAAGCTTTCGAGTAATGTTGCAGTCACCTCTGGATGTCCAGTTTGTGTTAGCAATACCTCTGGCTTTAAGATCTATACTCCTTTTGACGACGCCAATTGGAATGTGCACCTCTGTATCAGCCCTGTTTGTACTTGCGGTTACTCCACGCCTTGCCAGTTCATCTGCTGCGTCGATCCAGTTCCGTTTTCCATTTTGGAACCATCAGTATATAAATGGAGATTGCCGTAGGATTCTACAGCCGTTTCTTTCCATTCTTGTCTGCTGGGAATGGATGTGGTGTATTCTGTACCGAATCTTACACTGGGTATGATATAGTCGGTTGCTCTTTTTGATTCCTCGGTTCCAAAGAGATTTAGAATAGATGCGTGTCCGAATGTGCTGCTTTTCCAGGCTCGTGATTCGTTGAGGCGAATCGCGCTCTTGGTCGCCGAACACTTAAGGAACTCTTCTATGGGGAGAAGATTTAGCATCATTTCCAGACCCGCCTGTGGCGTAGATCTCATGGCTAGATCTCCTATGCACGCTAACCTTTGTACTCCTGCTAGGGAGCTAAGGTAGCTATTTTTGTGCGCTATCGTCCACAAGAATGGGTCTCACGATCGCTGTATACATCCAGTGGCTTATGTGCGGTCGCAGTCCCCATTTCCTTCCAAATGCTCTCTGACATGCGTATAAAGCGCACAGTACTTTTTTCCTTCTTTCCTCTGTGTTGCGTTTCCAGCTCAGCTTGTTATCAAGGATAATTCCAAGGTATTTGGCTTCCGTGGAAAGCTTCAGAGTTACTTCGTTGAGTTTCGGTAATGTGAAACTATCTATTTTTCTTCTTCTTGTGAACAGAACGAGTTCGGTCTTTATTGGGTTCACACCAAGTCCATTCGATTCTGCCCACCGCGATAGCTCATTCAGAGCCCCAGACATTAGTTCGCTAACTGTTAGCAGGTATTTACCGCATATTAGGATGGCAACGTCATTGGCATAAGCTACCACTTTTCTTTCTCCAGTTTTGAGTGAAGTGAGAATCTTGTCAACCACAATCAGCCATAGAAGGGGGGATATGACTCCACCCTGCGGTGTGCCTCTTGTGACCTCTTTCCTCACCATGCTCATTCCCATTTGTGAGCTTATACGTCTGCTATTGAGCATTTTATAGATCCACTGCGTTATTTTACTGTTGACTCCTTTGTCTACTAAAGCATTTTTTATAGAATCTGTGTTTACATTGTTAAATGCACCTTCGATATCTAAAAACGTTGCTAAGGTATATTCTTTGTGATGAAGGGTTCTTTCCACGACTGAAACCACCTCATGCAGTGCCGTTTCCACTGATTTACCCTTAAGGTATGCGTGTTGTGCACTACATAGGTTAGTATCATTCAAAGATTCTCTTATATGAAGATCTAATATTCTCTCTAGCGTTTTCATCAAGAACGATGAGAGACTAATAGGCCTGTAATCCTTTGGTGCTGAGTGTATTGGTTTCCCAGCTTTAGGAATGAAGACAACTCGCACTTCTCTCCAGATTTTTGGAACATATCCTGTCCTGAGGCAACCGGTGAAAATTGCTATGAGCCAGGGCATGATGCCAGGAAGGGCATGTTGCATCATGGCCGGTAGGATTTCATCTGGCCCTGCAGATTTGTAGGGCTTGAAAGACCCAATCGACCATTCTACAGTTGACCTTGTAATAATGTTGGGGAGTTCTTGTAAAGTTTCTGGTACTGTCATTTCCAAGTTGCTGTTAGCTCCGTTTTGATCCGGCTCTTTACAACCTGGAAAATGAGTTTCCATAAGTAGCGAAAGCGTTTCTTGGCTGGATTCTGTCCAGGATCCGTCGGACCTCTTAAGGTATCCCGGGACCGATGGGTCTTTGGATAGCGTTTTTCGAAGTCTGGCGGCTTCACTGGTATCCTCAATGGACTCGCAGAAATTTGTCCAAGATGTTCACTTAGCTATTCTTACTTCCCTAGTATAGGCATTTAACATGGATCTGTATAATGTCCAGTCTTGCTCTAATTTGCTTGACATGGCCTTCCGGTGAAGTTTCCTAACCTCTGATTGCCTCTTTTTGAGGTCGCTGGTCCACCAACTCGCATTTGTAGGTTATCGACTTCGAGACTTTGGGCAATACTTCTTCAAAGCCTGGTTCATTTTTCCCGTTATAAACTCAACTGCATTGTCAATGGATGCAGCGTTTGGGAGGTATTCTGTGTCTAGGTCCGCTGCATTTCCGTAGGTCCGTAGTCAATAGTAAAGAGAATCCTAAAGTGGTCGGAAAACGACACCCCTTTTGTTGATGTCTTTACTGCCCCATTGCGAGTGGTGGGCGTTTGCATCACAACCGATGACCAGGAATGCCTTGCTTGTGTTAGCGTGTTCCGCCAACTCGCGGACTGCTTGCACTGGTGGGTTCGTCTCTTCATAGGGCATATACGCCGAACAGAGGATTAGTTTTGCTGACCTTGTTTCCACGCTGGTTGCTACTATATTAATGGATTTTCTCGCAAGTAAGCTCCTTAACTTACCTCCATTTGTAGAGTGAAACAGGTTGTACTGTTTCGACCCTAGGCCTTGGATATTGTTGTTGTTGATCCAAGGTTCCTATATTAGGGCCACATCTACGTTCTCCTCGGACATGCACTGCATCAAGTTGTCGGTAGCTGCCTTACAGTGGTGCAAGTTGATTTGCACCACTTGCAGCTTCCTCCTGCTCTCAGCTATTGTTATTTCAGCCTTTTCACTTTAATGGATCCGAGGCCGTATTTTAGCATGTTCGAATGCTCCTTAAGTCAGCCCGTGGAAGCAGCGTCTACAGAAAAGAGAAATATTTTCCCTTCGCTGCCGTGACTTTTCTGCGACCTGACCAGCTTCCACTCCTGAATATTGACGTCTTTATTCTGCGCCGCCAAAAGTCTCTGAATGGACACATCCTTGTGCAAAGCAGGAGGAGGTATTCATAAAGATACCTTGTGGCGGAGCGGAAGCGTGGACTTGGAGATCACATTAAGTTAAGCTCCCTTCAAAATTTCACCAATGCTGGCGATGGTTTTGGTCAGGAACTCCAGGGATTTCTTCAATCCTCATCCGACGACTTTGACTCCTTGTTGCCAACCAGCACCGTCGAACTTGTAATCGTCGGAATCACCGTGCTCAACGCTAGCCATCATAGCCTTAACGATCTCATTTTCCACAAGCAGCCATTTTTCCCCCGTCTGGGTCGGTTTCGTCGATAATGGCTACTTGCAGCTCCTCCGGTGAGTTCTCAAAGCTTCCCTCGGCTTTACTACGCTTCGAGCTACTCGCAACGACCTCATCCGCAGATCTTTGCCGTTTGGCCGTGGGACCAGCTGTACGCAGAGGTTCTCTCGAAACCGTGGTCAAACCCCGGTTGGTCCCTGTTTGAGGTAACCTTGGTTTGACCTTGTCTCGTCTTGCCTTCACCTTGTGACTGCTGGTTCCGCCTTTTCCACACTCCTGTTTGCCGCTTTTGACGACATTGGAGTAGGAAGGACCTGCCTTAACCGTCGTTTTCCCTTCTTCCCTTCCCTTGCTGACACCGATGCCACAACCCCGTTTGTCACTTGTAGCGACATTGGATTGGGACGGTTCAGCCCTGTCCCTCTTCTTCTTCCTGCCTCTTTTCCTCCTCTTTCTACCTACTATTTCCCTCTCCCGTTTGTCACTTTTGGCGTCAATAGAGTGGGATGGACCTGCCTTGCTCAGACCCTCATCTGTGGAAGCAGACAGAACTGTGACAGCTTGTTGTTGTGAGTGGTTGGGTCTGCGTTTTTCATTTTCAGCAGATAGTTATTAGCAGTCCTGTAGAACGTTCGTTGCTTCGCTTCTTTCGAAGCAGAACTACTGTGGACTGCTGCACTACCCGCTTCAATGACAGTCGCGTCGTAGTCAGAATTAACTCGTCGCTCAAAATGGTGTTTACCATCTGAACCGCTAGGTATTGGAAGCCTTATATACATCTGTGATACAGAGGTACCAAGGTCACAATGGAAACGGGGACGGGTGCTCAAATTATACCACGGAAAGGATGGTACTGCGCGCTCGGCCGAGGTTAACACTAATACGGGCGTTTACAAAAGACCAGTGTTTAAGCTTGCTGTACTCGATTTGGTGGTGGCAAAGGAAGATGGTGAAGGAAAAGGTTCCTGAAAAGGGTGTCGATAAATGAGGTTCAGAATGCACTCAAAGAAAGAGACGTTTAAACAGACTTATATTTGTGTCCCTTTAATGATTTACTGTACATGTTTGCTACTGTAAATGTATAAATATTTTACGCTGTTATAAGTTTATATGTATTTATACATCGAATTGCATATGCAGTTTTCAGTTAATTTATATTTTGTATTAGTTAAAAAATTGAATGTATAAATATGAGCTTATTAGTTTTCATCTTGCTTTTCTTTGTTCAAACGCCGAAGTGAAAAAACCAAGTAAGATTGTGTTAGCTCATATATATATCTATTTTTCTAAATTGCTAATTTATTACTTGCAGGGAATAAATTCATCTTCTTATATAAATGTCATTATCTTTAAATAAATGTAATCGTCTAAATTAATAGAAGTTTATTAGTTTTTATATTTTACACACTTCAGAACAACAGGAAAGCACAAATATCATCAATAAAACTAATTTGAGTTCTTAAAAGGTTACTTACTTAGGTGGTCGTAACAACCCGTGTCCGGGTTTCAACCGACCTCATCAGCTCTCGCCAGGCGCCTCTGCTTTGCCCGCGCCTTCTACAATCGGATACCCCAAGTGCGGTTAGGGCTTCCTCAGCCTGGTCCATCTATCGGAGGCATGGTCTCCCTCGTCGTCGTTGACCAGTGACCCTCACCTCGAGCACCTTTTTCGCTGGAGCTTCGTCGCCCATACGATGGACATGACCCAGCCAGCGCAGTCGCTACACAGTTATACGCCGAACTACGTCAATGTGTTCATAGAGCTCATACAGCTTGTGGTTCATTCGGTTGCGATTGTAATCGCCGACTCGAACAGGACCGAAGATTTTGCGAAGAACTTTTCTCTCGAACACCCGCAGAGCGGCTGCGTCAGTTTGCGAAACTACCCATGCCTCAGCGCCATAAAGCATCACAGGTAGAACGAGCGTCTTGTAGAGTGTTAGTTTTGTCGATCGGGAGAGGGCTCTGGAACTTAGTTGCTTACTGAGCCCGCAGTAGCACCTATTAGCAATTATTGTTCTTCGCTTTATATCCAGGCTGATTTCGTTTTTGGTATTAATGGCGGTGCCAAGGTAAACGAACTCCTTGACTACTTCAAAGTTATAGCTGCCGGATGAAACGTGGGAGTCTAAACGCCGCGCTCCCTTGTTTGTAGACAGCATATACTTTGTTTTACCCTCATTTATCGTCAAACCCACTTTGGCTGATTTGGCAGCGGTAACATCTCTCTTGGTTCTGCCAACAATATCAATATCATCAGCGAACGCAACGTGCTGGACACCGTTATAGAAAATGGTGCCATTACGATGCACACCGGCCTTTCGTACGATCCCCTCCATGATGATGTTGAAGAGATCGCATGACAGTGGATCGCCTTGCCTGAAACCTCTTTCGGTATTGAAGGTTTCGGAGAGGGCATTTCCTACCTTGACGGAGCTGCGTGTGTTGCTCAACGTCATTCTGCAAAGTCTAATCAACTTTGCAGGTATACCAAACTCAGACATTGTTGCGTATAGGCAATCCCTTCTCGGGCTATCGAACGGAGCTTTAAAATCGACAAAGAGATGGTGTGTGTCAATTTGATTTTCGTGGGTTTTCTCCAGGATTTGTCGTAGCGTGAAAATCTGGTCTATGGTGGACTTTCCAGGTCGAAAGCCACACTGATAAGGTCCAATCAGTGTTTTTGTAATTGGCTTTAATCTTTCACACAGTACGCTTGAACCTTATATGGCCGACAGGCCGTCAGCACCCGCTGCTTTATTGTTTTTGAGTCGTTGGATAGCAACTCGAACCTCTTCATGGCTAGGTGGTGATACTTCTACTCCGTCATCGTCGATTGGTGACACTGAACTGCGCTCTCCATGGCCGGCATTGGTGGAATCGTCGCCAGTAAGTAAATTGGAGAAGTGCTGTCTCCACAATTTAAGCACACACTGTGTATCCGTATGCAGATCTCCATTTTCGTCTCTACAAGTGGATGCTCCGAAAGGCTTGAAACCTTGAGTTAGACGCTTAACCTGTTGATAGAATTTTCGTGCATCCTTCTTGCCCTGGTATACCTCTAGTTCCTCACGCTCACGCTTTTTTTTTTTTCAAAAGTTTTCTCGCACGGCTCGCGTTGCAGCTGACTGCAGCGTTTTTTTATATGCGGCGTGTTTTACTGCTGTTGCGATGCGAAACTCCTCATCGTACCACTGGTTTCGAAGTTGCGGGTCCGCCGGCGTCGTCGGGTCCAGAGGTTGAGCTTAACCGATAGTTGAGCGGAGTAGGCTTCGGCAGTCGGTTGTAATTGCTGCTTAGCGACATCTAGCTTTCTTTGTATTCCTGTGCGTATGTTCTTCGCATTGCATAATCGCATGCGGATCTTGGCTGCAACAAGATAATGGTCGGAGTCAATGTTGACCCCCCGAAATGTACGCACATCTAGAACACTAGAGGCATGCCTTCCGTCGATTACAACATGATCAATTTGGTTTCGCGTTTTTTGATCCGTGGACAGCCAGGTGGCCTTGTGGATGTCGAGGTGCTTTAATCTGGTGCTACTAACTACCATGTTTCGTGCCGCGGCGAAGTCGATCAGTCTTAGACCGTTGTTCGTGGAGGTCTCATGAAGACTGAACTGACCGACAGTGGGGCCAAAGATGCCTTCCCTTCCGACTTTCCTCATGACTAGCGTAGAAAGCGTCTTTGACGGCTTCGTTCTTTTCCTCCGTCAGGGCGTGCGCGCAAATAAGGCTGATGGAGAAAAATTTTGCCTTGATGCGGATCGTGGCCAATCTTTCGTTCACAGGTGTGAACCGAGAAACAAGGTGGCGTAGTTTCCGGCTAACGACGAATCCACAGCCAAATTCGAGCCTCTCCGCGTGGCAGCTGTAGTAGATATCACAGTGTGCTTGTTTAGAGCAGCCTTGCCCTTTCCATCGCATTTCCTGAATGGCGGTGATGTCAGATTTTATTGTTTTGAGGGCTTCCGCCAGTTGGATAATGGTAACTTCCCTATAAAGGGTCCGGACATTCCTGGAGCATATCCGTAAATCATTGTCCGTTTTTCGTTTGCGGTGGTCGTCAACGTAATTGGGGTTCTTATTCGAGGCTGGTTTAGTTTTCATTGGGCAGTAGTAATGTGGCGGGACCTGCGCACATTCCATGTTTAAGGTCTAAGGAGTGACCCGCCGCTCAAATTAGCCGTCAAACTGACGGATATCAGTTTGCCGTTGCCCAGGGAACACCACGTGGAGGTTTGAGTCGACTTGAGACGATTTCGACATGGATAATGCTGACCTCGCCAGGTTGAGGCGGTCAGACACGTTGCCTTGTGAAGGTTCGCCCCCTGTTCCCCTTCTAATTTCCTTCCTTCTAATTTAATGATGAATTCACTAAGAAACCCTTAGTTTGTGTTAATATAAGCTAGTTCAATTTTAATAGAAGCTAAATTTAATAATTCTTTGGTATTTTTAATAGAAAATGTATTTGTATCATCAAGATCGTTGACTACATCTTTGAAAAAATAAGAACATCGTTAAAAATTATTGATAATAAGGGAAATATTCGCAAAAAATATGCAAATATTGTCGAAAATGCCAAAATATGCAAATACATTTTAATGCCATTTTAAAGCAAATTCAATGATTCGTAAAGATATTGAGTTAATTTCATTCTAGAGATACCCACAAAAAAAATGCGTTTGCATAAGAATCCGCACCCTAGTTATGCATACAATTTTTTTTTTTAAATTCTATCAATTTGTTTGTCTGAGAATAAGTTCTTATTGTTTTAAGAAGCTACTAAAACAATTGTAATTATCCACACAGGGACTTGCATTGAATCCGACCCTTTGTTAGTTACGTCTAGTTCATTAACGACATTGGCCCTGTGGTGGTCAAACTGTTTCGCAGAATATGGAATTCGTTGCCTTTATCAGTTTGTTTGTTGACACCAGATATTTCGTCTTATCTGCGTTTACTGCAAGACCCATGCGACTCGACTCTTTTTCTAATTTGGAGAATGCTGCACTGACTTCGAGTGTGTTATGGCCAATGATGTCAATATCATCGGCATACGCTAGCAGCATAACACTCTTATAGAATATTGCGCCGCTTTGTCTCAGATCAGCAGCTCTAATGATCTTCTCCATAATTCGGTTAAAAAAGTCGCACGATAAGGAATCACCTTGTCTGAAACCTCGTTTGGTAACAAATGAGGGGGAGAGGTCCTTCCCCATTTTTACTGCACTGCTGGTGTTGCTCAGTGTCATCCTGCATAGACGGATTAATTTTGCAGGTATACCAAATTCAGACATGGTGGAGTATAGGCGATTCCTTATTGGACTGTCGAAAGCGGCTTTATAGTCGACAAAAAGGTGGTGGGTGTCGATTTGCTTCTCTATGGTCTTTTCCAAGATTTGTCGTAGAGTGAATATCTAGTCGGTGGTAGATTTCCAGGTCTGAAGCCACACTGATAAGGCCCAATCAGTCGCCTTCGCCTTTCTTGTGGATTGGGCAGAGTACAGTGAGGTTCCAATCGTTTAGAATGCATTCTTCCGACCATATTCTGCATGGGAGAATTTAAATAGAGCTTCGCCTCCGTTCTTAAAGAGCTTAGCGGGTAGACCATCGGCTCCCGCGGCTTTGTTGTTCTTAAGCCGTGTTATTGCTGTCAAGACTACATTATAGTCGGGTAGCGGAACTTCAACGCTGATTTGATAACTTGTTGGATATTGATTAATTGCTTTTTAATTTAATTTAATATGGAATTTTATTTTAAGCTTTATATATTCACTTTATTTATAATAGACCAAGAGCTAGTGGACCGTCCGAGTAACGGTATGTCTGTAAAGCTAGAAATTCTTATGATGAGGAGTCATATCTTGCCAAGTACAACAACCATCACCTGGCACGCCTCAGCCCTGCACGTCATCAACCCCTATATTTTTGAAAGTGTAGGAAACATTTGAAAAAAAACTTCTTCCTGTAAGCTTGAAATTTGTATGCCATTTTGTTTATTCTTTATAGTTTGAAAAAAAAATTGACAGGAGTTTTCGATAAGCACAAGTACCTGACAGGTGCACCTAAAGGTGTATTATGTAAGCTGGCGAAAATCCTCTGGCTGAACCCTCCCAGAGAGTGCCGGCTGGGCAATGGGCACTGCATGCTCCGGGGTGCGGTGCGGAGCTCTTCCAGGTCTTCCTGAAAGGACCTCCTCATCTGCACTCCCAGGCAATGCAGTGTCTTGTGGAGGTCTCAACTTGTACTGGCGGTGATGGCAACGGGCACAGCAGGCCTCAGGGCGACATGTGGAGCTCTTCTAGGTGCTAGAAGGCCCTTCGCATCATTGCCCCTAGGCGGCGGTGTTTGGCAGTGATCTAAATCTGAGGAGGCGGAGACCATGGTCAGAGGTGCCTGGCGGCTAGGCATAAAACGCTATGGGGTGATGCCCAGAACAATAATTCATCATATGGAGGTGTATGGAGTATAATGAAGTCGTCCAAAAAATCAACTCGGGTTGGGATATCTACCCAAACGTTGGTGAAATGCGTGGCTGCTATGCGGGTACGGTGAGGAGCAATCCTCACTGCGTGTCGCCAGTGGTCACACCTCCCTTATGGTTGGAGCAGGCCATAGTGGTTGTAACGCTACTGCCAAAAAGGTCCTGGCGAAAAGATGACTACTGGCAACAATACCCTACGACGCGCAGGTGCCATAGTCGCATAAGACTCGGACCACGAAAGAGTCAGCTCTGTCAACTCAGTTGACGAAGACAAGTTTCTTCTCTTCCCCGACAAGCCAGCGGGCTAAGTCGAAGGAGGGACTAAAAGCCAAAGCGAGGTATAAAGCGGCTCTAAAGATCTGCAGCCGGCTTTCGGGAAAGAGCGATCTATCTTCCGCATAGAAGGAGAGGCTTGCCTGGGCTGAGGCAGAGGGCCGTAAGCACTTCGCCAACTTACGGCACTGTGCACCTAAGACATTGCAATATGCGAATAAAATAGATGAGCACGCAGCTCAAAAGCGCCAACGATTGAGAGAAAGCGCAAAGGTCCGAGCTCCAGCGAGAAAAAGACAGAGGCAGCGGCCAATCACGTGTGCGCATCAACAGTCCGGAAATGAGACGAAAGCTAAGGCTAATGACGTGACCAAACGACATCTGATCGTGGCACTGATCGACCGAAGCGATCCTTAGGGCAAAATGACCCTCGAACAATGGAAGTCCGTAGAGGTGAAACTTCTCGAGGCGATGTTCTCAAGGTTGGAGACCCTTCCCGACTCTCCCATGCCCACCTTCGAAGGGGCGGTTTGGCTCAACGGGGTCAAGATCCTCAAATGCAACGATGGCCCAACTCTGCAATGGGTCACATCGATTACCCCGACACTCCAAGGCTTATGGGAAGGCGCCCAACTGGAGGTAGTTGACAGGACCAGTATCCCGTCTCTACCAAAGGCGAAAGTGCTCTTCCCCAGGGTAGTGCCGCAGGAATCCGCACTGAAACTCCTACAGAAGCAGAATCCCGAAGTGCCAACAGCTGACTGGAGGGTGCTGAAAGTTGCAGATCAGCTACCTGTTAGTAGCGGAGGGCAACACTATATCCTCCAGATAAACAAGGAGGCAGAGGATATTCTGTACGCGCGTTACGGGAAGATGGCGTGCAGCGTAGGAAGTGTGTACTTGCGCCTTAAGAAGCGCCACCCCAAGGACAACAACACACTAGAGTCCGGAGAAGTTGAGGAAGACCTTGGCCTAGAAGCCATGACCGATGCCACCTAGGGACTCAGTCTGATAGACGCGGAAGCCGGAGGCACGACGATGCAAGTCAACCCCGAGGAGGACCTAATGCAGTTGAAGGTCCTCCAAATCAACCTTCACAAAAGTAAGACGGCCAGCACAGAACTCCTTCTCGCGCTAGAGGAAGGTGGCTATGACGTGACTTTGGTGCAGGAGCCGTGGATAGGTTCGGGTAACACGGTCTCCGGCCTAAAATCACAAACCTTCAATACGTTTTTCACAACAACAGTAAGTAGAACAAGAACGGCCATCCTCACAAGGAAAGGCATCTATACCTATTTAATGTCTCATTACAGCACTGATGGTCCACAGTCATGGCACTAGAGGGCGATGTGGACGAGCCGATCCTGGTCGCATCATGCCACATGGCGCATGACAGAGACAGAAGAGCTTCAGAGGCTGACGGCCACAAGCAGCGAGAAGAAGCAGACGCTTGTCATCGGAGCAGATGCCAACGCACACCACTCAGTTTGGGGTAGCCCAGACATAAATGATCGAAGGGAGTCCATGCTTAACTTTATTTTACAAACTAACCTAAGCGTAGCTAACATAGGCGAGGAACCCACGTTTGTAGGCCCAACCTCGTCAAATGTGCTAGACCTAACGCTAACCTCAGATACTAACATTCTGATCACTGATTGGAGGGTGCTAGAACAGCCCTACTTCTCTGACCACAAATATATTAGTTTCAATATTAGGTTTAACTATACCCCGGCTCAAAAGATATTTAGAAACCCCAGGAACACCAACTGGAATATGTATAGAAATATCATTGAGACCATTCTACTTACCCCTAAACTCATAAATACACAAGCCGACACAGAAGGGTCCCTGAAGACCCTCACAAGTCAGCTTCTCAAAGCGTATCACTCTTCTTGTAAGCCCACGCGAACGAAGTGGAAGCTCAGACCACCGTAGTGGAATCCTGACCTTCTAGAGCAAAGACGCAACATACTAGATTTCTTCAAACTAGCTAAAACAGCTGACCAGGAAGAAATATGGGGGGAATACAAATGCAGGCTCAAACTCTTCAAAACCAACGTCCGTAAGGTAAAGAGGCTCTCGTGGAAGAACTTCTGCTCAAGAGAAAACCACAGAGACAGCGAGGCTCAGGAAGCTTCTTTCAAAGCAGCCCTTAATTCAGATCCAGCTACGTAAAGACATCCGTGAGTGGACGGAAAGCAGTCAGGAAGCACTTGATGTGCTCTTGAAAGCGAAGAAAGCGAGAAACCGAATCCACAAACACTTATTCAATACAGAGAAACGTGGCTAACCTGCTACAGTTCCCAAATGACCTTATAACATCAGATAAAAAATCCTGTGGGCTATAGATTCGTTCTCAGAATATAAATCTCCAGAACCAGATAGCATTATCCCTGACATGCTGCAAGCGGCCAAGCTACGAGTCGCTCCGTGGCTTTTGGCCATATATATAGGATGCTTCGGGCTGAATTATGTTCCTGTAGCCAGGAAAGTAAAAAAAAAACGAAATGGCCATTTCAGCCCTTGAAAGGACTTTGACCGAGCTTCTTATGATCAGTTGTGTGTGATGTGAATTATTTGCACACAAATGATCGAGAACTGGACCTACATGTTTTACGCCAGCTCCGAACGGCTTATGTTCTCAAGAAGCTTTTCATGGCAGTTTTTACTCTCTGAGGTTTGCCATTGTCTGCAGAGAGGTGACGGCCGAACAGAAAAATTAATTCAATTGAAGAAATTTTCTGTCAGATGGAGGATTCGAACCTGGGTTCTTTGGCGTAAGAGTCACACACTCTACCCACTACGCCACGGCCACCTGGAGATTAGCAAGGGTTATATTCTTGCCGAAATCAGGCAAGAGCAGTCACCTGTATCCAAAGGACTACAGGCCCATTAGACTTACTTCCTTTGTACTCAAAACTCTAGAGAAACTGATAGACCTGCACCTAAGGAACGGTGCAAACCAGTTCCTGGCAACTAACCAACACGCGTACACGAAAAGAAATCGGTAGAGACGGCGCTACACTCCCTAGTAGCACCCATAGAAAAAGCCCTCCACCACAAAGAATACGCACTTGGTGCATTTTTGGACATCTCTGAGTAGAGCTGAGTAAGGCACTACTACCATGGTTCACCTGACAGGTGAACCTAAAGGTGTATTATGCATGAATTAAAATAAACTTTATTCTGTAAAGTTGAAATTTATAGACGTGTTTCTTTGAGCGATTCAAAGTATGTTGGTACAATGACAGGCGGTTCTGGCTAGCATAAGTCCTTGACAGGCGAGGGGAAAGATGATATGGGAGTGCGAGTAAGAGGCGTAACGTGAACGCAGTGGTGCGAGTGAAACAGTTTATCTAACGGTAGCATTGCAGGGTCATGTACCTGTTTTTGTAGGAAGATTTTAAACGAAAAATTTCGTCAGTTCTGACACCGATTTATCTACGTGAAGTCGTGTTTAACTATCTCACGAAGAATTTCGCTGTTTTATGTTGTGAATTATTTTAAAGTTTAAAATTTCAATTTCATATTAATCTTAACTATACATTAATAGTGATTGTGCAGTTATCTTTGTGTATTGGCACTTTATATTCATAATAAAGTAAATAGTGAGTAAGATGGAATCGGAGCACGTGGTTTGTGTGGTTTGCAACCAAGATATTGATGAAAAAACTGTAAAATTTACAACAAGTACTTTGGATAAAAGCAAATCAATATAAAAAACTAATTTAAAATTTCAAATAAAGGAAGGAAAATAAAGGAAGTTGATGATAATACAGGCTATCATGTGAAGTGTTACAAAAACTTTCTTGCTGTAATGAAAAAATATCGCCAGAAGCAAACATCGACGTTATCTAATGTACCAGCATCATCAAAAAGTATTTTTTTATGAACTTATATACTCTTTATAAGGTTCCATCTATTGAGAAGCAATTTTTAAAACCGGTTACTTCACAAAAACATGTTTACTACTAAATATATATTAATTAGCATTAGATAATTTCAAATTATGAGCAGTTTTAAGTTATATCAGAACGGTAACGAAATTAAAGTTAAAATCGATAATTTTTTTACAGAAATGTCTGATGTAAAAACAGAGGGAATTTGCTCTTCAGTATATATTGAAGAAAGCGAAGCATCAACATCTGAAAGTAGCGATGATAAGAAGACACATAAATATAAACGATTTAACGGGCGGTATCAAGCTTTGCATTCGTCAGAAACAGACAGTTTGCTGCAAGCTCTTAGAGCATTTGGCGAAAATAATGAATTTAATCAAAAAGTAAGCAATATGTTGGAATAATAGAAAAAAAAGATGAGATTCTTCCAATACTCGAAAAGTTCGTCTATCAACTGTACGGGATCAAATCTGCCAATTTAAATGAAGCACGATATGGAAAGTTTATCGCCACATATTAAACAAGTGGTACTGAGGTGTTTAAGAAAAAACTGATTAGTTATGATTCCTCAAATTTACCTCTATGCAAACGGGAACTGCAACAACAATTATTGCGGTCTGTATACATTACAAATATCTGGAACTTAATCGATGGATTTTAGGTTTTTAGTTGGTTTGAGGGGAATACAGTTCCTTCTTCTATCTACGAAAAATTATTACAACAGCCTACAGATACTGCTGAGAATGAGTCAAGTGAAGCGGAAGAACACATTAAAGGCAATACACAAATTCTTAATTTTCTAAAAATATATGGAACTAGCTTATACCCGGCGCGCTTTGCTGCGCGCAGCGATTATCCCCTAAAAGAGGGTGTAGCTTTAGTGAGTCAGTCGGGCAGTCGGACCGGAGGTAATGCAGATTTTCATAAATTTTTAAACTTTCTTTTTCTTTTCTTTTCTTTTTTTTTTATTATCTTCGCTAAAATTCACATTAAAACTTTTTTTTTGTTTTGCCATGTTACTTTTAGTCAAATAAATCCTCTATTGAATTATATGGTGAAAAGAGAAGAATTAAATTGAATGAAATTACAAAAAACATAAAAATTTTTTCTATGGAGCGTGAGACGACTTAATGTATATACGTATGTGGGTATGTGTATATCACGTTAAGACTCCGAAACCGCTAAGTCAGTTTTTAAACCAAAGCCTTGAGAATGTTCCTGTGAAGTTTGGTGCCGATCGTAAAAGGCACCTTAAATACACCTAAAATTTTCGATATCGAACAGTTTTGGAATTATAGGTCGCCCAGCCTCGGAATACAGTATTCGACCTCAATTTACACATGCCGTTCCACTGGTAACATTTTATGGGCGTTGGACGAGGGGCGTGGTACTTTTTCAGCACCCTAAATTTTCGGTATAGCTTTCGAAATAAGTCGCACATCAATGAAACTCGGTACGAACTTACTATAAAAGCATGGCCTCACTAAAGCTACACCCTCTTTTAGGGGATGTTATACCCTAGCTAGCGCCGGGTATAAGCTAGTTGATGATAAAATATAATGTAAAGTGAGGAATTAAATTGAATGAAATAACAAAAAAATTACACATTTTTTACATTTTACAATTTATTTGACTAAAATAGTTTGGGAAAAAAGATCCAATTTGAATTTTAGTGAAAATAATATGAAAAAAAAGTTAAAAAATCCATAAAAATCCGCATTATCTTTGGTCCGACGGTAAAAATTTAAGATTTTTTGATGCAGATTAGAAGAACTTTTTCATTACCATTACTTCTGACAGTTTGTTTTTTTTTTTAACGACCATACCAGCCAATATTTTAAGTTGAAATATTTTGGAAAACATCATAACATAAGCCATGGATTCTTTTAAGGAACCAAACCCAACAACTTTTTTTTCTATGGAGCGCGAGGCGCCTTAAAAATATACCTATGTGGGTATATGTGTATATCACGTAAATTTTATGAAACCGCTAAGCCAATTTTTATAGCAAAGCCTTGAGAGGGTTCCTGTGAAGTATGGTGCCGATCATAAAAGGGGGCGTGGCACCTTAAACAGTTTTGGATTTATTGGTCGCACAGCCTTGGAATTCAATATTCGACCTCAATTTACACATGCCGTTACACTGGTAACATTTTATTGGTGTTGGACGAGGGGCGTGCTACTTTTTCAGCACCCCAAATTTTCGGTATAGCTTTTACTTATCAAAGTCACTTATCAATGAAACTCGGTACGAAATAAATATAAAGGCGTGGCCTCACTATAGCTACGCCCTCTTTTAGGGCAAAAGTGACTGCCACTTGGTCCCATTGCACCTGCATACTATATTTCAGTATTAAAACTTGTACAGCTCAGATTTCTGAAGCCAAGTCAGTCTGAAAAGTCAGCGTAGATAAAGTGCGACACGCCTATTTTTATAAAGGTTCTGGCTGTAACCATATGAACTAATGTACCAAATTTTCTTCTACTGTAAAAAAGTCTGATATATATCCTCTTTACAGATTTGTGGGCGGTAAAAGTGGGCGTGGAAACATTTATATATAAAGTGATCGCCACTTAGACCATAGAACCTACATGCCAAGTTTGACTATCAAAACGTTCACATCTCAGGAATTAATATTATTTCTAACTGATAGCCCTGGCAGCTAGTGCTTACTTAGTTATAACTTTTAAATTGTAATTAACTATAATACATAAATAAATAAAATAAAATTATTTCTGAAGAGGGGACACAGATATAGTGCTACTATGCCCATTTTTTAAGAAGCTGTCGAGAGTGAGCGTATGAACTTAATTACCAAATTTTAGTATTTAGAGATGAAAATTGTCTGATTTATTGAAGTTCTATTGATTTGTGGGTGGTACAAGTGGGCGGTGCAAACGTTATATATATAGTTAAATATATAGGATACATATAGTACATATAGGACACATATAGTTTCGGCGTGTGTCCGAATTACTGGAAGTGTCCGGAATTCACAAAGCTGAATAATTATTGAAGGAATTATATGTAAAATGTTTATTTCAGCTATATTCGTTCAATCGCTTTTATTAAAAGAGTTTTGTAAAGAAATTTCAAGAACATAAGTAATAAATAAAAATAAATTAACATTGTTCCAAAAAACATATTTTACATAAATGTACATACACATGCAATTATGAAATAATATAAAATACAAAGCGCCGTTACCATACGCACTACAATAATACACTGATTCGTATTGAAAAACAGAGTCAAAGAGTAAACCAAACATGCTTGAATTTTTTTCTGTCCGAACTAAAGCGGTACAGTATTAAAAATGTCCGAGGTGTAGAGATGTCCGTATTACTGGGAAGTCCGGTATAGCGAGTGTCCGGATAGGCGAGACTATACTGTATATATATTGACCGCCCTTTAGAGCACCTGCATATCAAGTGTTACTATCGAAACGTGTACAACTCAGGAATAAGCATGATTTCGAAAAAATGGGCGTATAAATGCTAAGACCACGCCCATTTTTTTAACAGCTGCCGACAGTAACCATATGAACTACATTACCAAATCTTAGTCTTCTACGGTAAAAGCCGTCTGATATAAAGCATCTTTACTAATTTGTGGGCGGTAAAAGTGGGCGTGACAGCATTTATATATACATATTGACTGCCACTTGAACCCATAGCACCTGAATACCAACATTTACAATCAAAAAAGTGTACAACTCAGGAATAAGCATGATTTGGATAAAGTGGGCGTAGGTATGGTGCGACCATACCCATTTTTTGAACATTGACCGACAGTAACCATATGAACTAAATTACCAAATCTTAGTCTTCTACGTCAAAAGACGTCTGATATAAAGCATTTTTACTAATTTGTGGGCGGTAAAAATTGGCGTGACAACATTTATATATACATAGTGACTGACACTTTGATCCATAGCACCTGCATATCAAGATTCTATCAAAACTTGAACATCTCAGGAATTAAAATTATTTCTGAAGAGTGGTCACCGAAAGTAACCATCTGAACAAAATTACCAAATTTTAGTTTTATACGACTAAAACAGTCTGATATATAGCATTTTTTGGTTTGTGGGCGATAGAGCCAATTTGGGTTGCATGGGAGGTACCACGCCCATTGTCCAATCAACACCAAACTTCACAGGAACACTCTCAAAATGTTGTTTCAGTCTCACTAAAAATTTCATACAGATTGGTTTGGCGGTTTTGGAGTCTATACGTGATATACACACATACCCACATACATACATACATCCATTTTTATATATAAAGAAGAAGATGTGTTAGAAAACAACTCATTAGAAATATTAATTTAAATAATAATGTTTAATAAAAAAAAAAAAAATTTATAAGTCAAAATTTTTAAATAAGATATCAATAAAGAAAAATAAAATACATTTTAAATATGACAGAATTTGCCACTGTATGTTTTTACCAAGGATGTTTTGGCATCTTATTCAATAAAATGTGTAGCAATTGCCAACAAAAAATTGTAGATATTGGTAAAGTTAAATATTTGAGTCCCAAGAATAAAAGCTTTCATTATAATTGCTTCAAATGTAACAACTGTAAATCAGTAATACGTAAGGAAGGATTCAGATTTACGAATTCAGAATACACTTGTATGCATGCAATGTAAATAAAATATCATAGCTGGTGGAATTACAGCAATTGAAAGAATTATATGCGAAATTAAAGAAAGCACCTAGCAGAGTGTATACAAAAAATTTATAGAAGAAACGTGTTTTAAAATAAACGTATTAAAAGAAACATTGTTAAATAAGAAAAGCGAAAATTCATTAAGCGAAATAAAAGTATTTTATGAAATAGAAAATAAGATAAAAATTTTGTTAAAACCGAAAGTTTTCCATCTCAATAAAATGTCTGTTTTTAATTTAGAACTTGATTTAAAAGCAATACCAATCTCTACGGGAAATTACAACGGTTCAGTCATTTTTAAAAATAACAGAATTGCTCTACAATACTTATAACGAAGACTCCAAAAAACAGCTCCTAGAATTCATAACAAGCGTAAAACTAAGCCCTACTGTAAAAACTATGTTAGGGTATGCCTTTGAATGCACTACATTCGATGAATTGAAACAAAAATTACAAAAAACAAAAACAAAAAAGCAATCAGACTACCGCACAAATATACACACAACTATCTTCATTTTAACAAAGAAATTTATCAATCTCAAGTTGATGACAACTGAACAAAAAACGGTTATGGCAAATGTAAACGAAAAAAAATGCATTGACCATATTCAAGAATGACATTGACGACAGACTAAAGCAAACTATTTTTGCAGCTCAACCAACTGACCTTGGTAGCGCAGTCAATTTAGAATTAGAATTAGAAAAAAATATTAGCATAGGTAATAGTCAAATCTTAAATTACAACACACAGAGAAATTTCAACAGAAACAGAACGCACTCATATAGAAATGATTCAGGTAACAACAATCATCATAATTACAGAAATAATCAAAACAACAATACACGAAACTCAAACTATAACAATAACAGCAACACATTTGGCAACACGTTCAGATCAAATAACAATTTTAACAGATAAAATTACAGACCAAGCAATAATAATTCTAACAGAAACAACAACAACAACAATTACAGACCAAATAACAACAACAATAACAGGTACATTAATAATAACGGAAACTACAGACAGAATGGCAACACACGATATATGCGCGTAGTTCATTTTCAGGGAAGCGAAGGAAGCCCGGGAGACAATGTGGGGCTTCCGGAAGGCCACCAATAAAATTTATAACATATCAAAGAATCTTGCAAATTATGTTACTTCAATTTGTGCACAAACTAAACAAAATCTAACATTTTTAATAGACACAGGAGCAGATATTTCAAGCAGCAAAAACATAGATAAGTATGGTAATTTAAATAGTGAGAACAAGCAAGTTAACAGGAATTACCAAAGAAGAAACTTATTCTTTAGGAACAACGAATTTATCTTTGTGTTTCGGTACCAATAAAGCTACAAATGAATTCCAAAGTTGACACCAATTTTCCGATACAAACAGATGGAATATTAGGTAGAGATTTTTTAATACAGTTTGCATGTAAAATTGATTATGAAACTTTTACATTAATGGTAATGTTTGAACACGAAGATTATGTAACACCATTAAGCACAAGACTTCCAAATCAAGATAATTTTAGAATACCACCTAGATCAGAAACTGTTTTCCCTATTAAATTACAGATATCAAAAGACAGCATAGTTTTAAATCAAGAATTGACAAAAGGCGTATTTTTTGCAAATTCTATTGCACCAGCAAAAGGTATCTGTCACATAAAAATAATAAAAGTTAACGATACAGAGATTACTTTAAATGAAATAAAGCCTTAAACAGAGAGTTTAAAAACTACATAATAATGGGAACAGGTAAACACACAGATAGAAGCAGTAATGACAAACGTTTTGAAAAACTTATGGCTGAACTAAAATTAAATGAACAATCTAAAACTAAACTGACTGACATTTTTAAAGAATATTAAGCAATTTTCCACCTCAAAGGAGAAAAGCTTTCGACCCATTACTTCTATACACAAGCAATAAATTTATCAGAACCAACACCGGTATACATAAAAAATTACAGGCTGCCTCATACGCAGTATGACGAAACACATAATCAAGTAACTGACTCAATGAACAACGACATCATTGAACATTCTATTAACTCATACAACGCACCATTACTCTTGGTACCCGTTTGGTAGTAGATTGGTACCAAATTGGCGTTTAGTAGTAGATTTTAGAAAATTGAACGATAAAATAGTTAACGACAAATTCCCGTTAACAAGATTAGAAGACGTTTTAGACATATGCTAGGGAGAGCCAAATAATATTCGACTTTGGACATGACGAGCTTTTCCAACAAATACCGTTAGAACACAATTCAAGACCTTTGACTGCATTCTCAACACAGAACGGACATTATCAATTTAAACGATTACTATTCGGATTAAAGATTTCATCAAAGTCGATTAAATTCAGAAGAATTCATGTATGTCGATGATATAATTGTATTTGGATGCTCTTTGAATCATCACAATCAAAATTTAATCAAAGTTTTCGATCGATTGAAACAATACATACAATTTGAATTACCATTCGGATTAAAGATTTCATCAAATAGTTTCCAACGTATGCTAACGATCGCGTTAAGTGGATTAAATTCAGAAGCATTCATGTATGTCGATGATATAATTGTATTTGGATGCTCTTTGAATCATCACAATCAAAATTTAATCAAAGTTTTCGATCGATTGAAACAATACAATTTGAAGCTCAATGCAAGTAAATGTCATTTTCTTAAATCAGAAGTCATTTATTTAGGTCATCTCATAACTGATAAAGGCATAAAAACGGATCCTTCCAAATGCGAAGCAGTACTAAAATACCCAGTACCAAACAATGCAGATGAAGTAAGAAGATTTGTTGCATTTTGCAATTACTACAGGCGTTTCATACCAGATTTTGCAACAATTGTAAAGTGTATTAATTTCTTACTCAAGAATGGAACACCTTTTATCTGGTCGGAGGAGTGCGAAAAAGCTTTTAAGGGGGTCTTCTCATTGAGCAAGTTTTTTTTTCAACTTTTTTTTTTTGCATTTATTTATAGCTTGGAATATGCCCCTAAAAGGATTTTTAGAAATTCGAAATACTTTAGAAGATACAGCCTTTTTTGTGAAGCAAGGTCTGATGGACAAGAAGGTGATGGAGGTAATAAAACCAGCTTACGAAGCGCTGTCGGCAGATAATTTGCTTAAAAGATGCCTTGGATCTGAAACTCAGAATTCCAATGAGTCCTACAATTCTGTTCTTTGGTCACTTTCGCCCAAACACATCAACTCAGGCGCACGCACCATCGAAGTGGCCAATTTCATTGCAACGTGCCTCTTCAACGACGGTTTTATACATATACTTAAAATTATGGGTTTGATGGGTATTGCGATTGGCAAAAACGCATACGAATACGCACTATCTCGCAATGAAGACAGATTGAACCGATCAGAGACTCGAGCTGCGGCATCATCAAAAGCTGGCAGAACGGCTCGCAGAGCAGACAGGGCAGCAGAAAGCAGTTTCTACGAAAAAGAGGAATGTGGCCTGTATGGAGCTGGCATCGCCGACTAATATTTGTAAGTAAAAATTGTCAGCTCTTTAAAACTGCATTTAAACATTTTTTATTTTTTTTTTTTTTTTCCCAAAAAAATTACTTCAAACTTTAAACGCGTTTATCTCGAACCCACGTTTTTCGAACTGGCGGCCATGATATCTCCAGTTCAACTGAACCGATTTTCATGAAACAAAATGGAATCGACGCAGAATTGTCACCATTCTCGGGTGAACCTCGACCATAATTTTAAAAAATTTTTTACTATTTTTTTTTTACACTAAACTACAAAAAAAAACCCGAAATTGAAATTTTTTTTTGAATGGCCGCCATTTTGTCAAAAAAAATCACAAAATTAAGCTTGAGGTTCACCCGAGAATTACATCTATACTGATTATAACCCCGTTTTTTTTTTTCATTTCAGACGCTCCGGAGACCCGGAATCGTGGCCGCCGTGACGACACCTTTTTTTTCACCACCAACTTTGAAGTCACATTACTTTTTGAACAGCCCACGTATCGAGGCAAAAAAAATTTTTTTATTTACTTTGAACCTTTTGTAATACAATAAATAAAAAAAGTTTTCAATTATTCTTTGCGTTTTCAAATAAGAATTTTTTTAAAAAGGGTCCAAAAAACGGGAAGACCGCCTTAACACTCTGAAACAAAAACTAATCAATCCACCTGTATTTCGGTACCCAAATTTTTAAAAAACCATTTATCTTTACTACGGATGCATCTGACTTTGCGCTGGTAGCAGTGCTATCGCAAGGAGAAATAGGGCATGATTTTTCTATATCCTTTGCAAGCAGATCACTACAGAAACATGATATAAATAAACCCATAATAGAAAAAGAATTGTTAGCAATTTACTGGGGTATAAACTTTTTTAAGCCATACATGTTTGGACGGAAATTTATTGTAGCAACCGACCACAGACCATTGGTATCACTATTTCTCATAAAAATCAGTCATCAAAATGACTAGAATATGTTTGGACTAATCAGATTATGATTTTAAAATTATATACAAACAAAGAAAAATTAATACAAATGCCGACGCATTATCACTCATAAAAATAGACAGTGAATGATTTCCATATTGGAAGATAAAACAGAAAATATAAAAGTAGTAACAAGAAGCAAAACTAATTTAAATAATAAAAAAAAAAGAGCAAAGAACTGGAGAGGAATGAATAATAATGCGAGTGAAAATAATAAAGCGCTTATGAAGAAAAATAAAGGTACCCACCACCTAAGTCAACACCTCCAAGGAAGTGTTAAAGAGAATAACACATCTCATAATAAGTCTGATCAACTTTGTATTTGGGAGTGCACATCCTTTAATGACGTTAGAAAATTACCGAAATTGAAATTTAGATTTAAAGAAAAGAGTAACGTTACTATGGAAATAATAAATAATGAAGTGCACATAACACGAAGCGATGACCCTTCGAAACTAGACTCGATGTTGGAGAAACTGCATAGTTTACTAAAGAAATCACAGATAAAGGAGCTAGTCCTTTGTGAAAAAGATAAGATATTTGAAATTATTGATATGAATGCATTCAAAGATAAATATAATAAATTGAAAATTAATAGATCCTCGCCAATAAAAATAATAACACATGGGAAAAAGAAAAACAGTCCTAAAACTTAAACAAAGATATAGTTGGAAAAATATGAGACAAATGGTTAAAGAATTTGTAAACAACTGCGTGAAATGCACCAAAAATAAAAAGCGTATCAATTGACACTGTAGGCCCATTAAGATTGTCAAACGGCTACAGATATATACTTACAATGCAATGTGACCTTACAAAATTTGTCGTAGCGCATCCAATTGAAACTAAAGATGCAAGGACAATAGCAACAACACTGGTAGAACAGTTCATACTGAAGTACGGTTGTTTCAGAACACTTAAGTCTGACAGAGGGACAGAATTTACGAACGAACTAATGGCAAGCATATGTGAACTATTGCACACACGCCAAGTGTTTTCAACTCCATACCATCACCAAACGATCGGCGCACTTGAGAGAAACCACAGGACATTGAATAAATATCTACTCTCGTTTGCAGAAGAAAACGAATGGGACAAATGGGTGTCATATTACACGTTCGCTTACAACACGATCCCACACGTAGACACACAGTACTCACCATATGAACTAATTTTCGGAAAATTACCTACTTTACCTAGTGACATTTTAGAAGAAGGAAATAATATTTATGACATAAATTAATTGGTTTTTGGGCTTTGGCCGTAAATAAAAGACTTGATTATCTTTTATTGTTTTTTATTTGTCGATATTTCGACTCTCGCTGAGAGTCATCATCAGGCTAGGGAAAATAACGTATTAATTTTAATTTACAAATTTAATAAACAAAAAATTTTTTTTTATTACCAATTAATACAACAATTAAAACATGAAAACAAAAGCACCACACAGTTTTTAAATATTAAAATAATTTAAAAAGAATTTATTGTTTAAAATAAACATAGCGCGATCGAGAGTTTTCGCGTCCGTCATCGGCGACTGTTTTTGTCGAAATATCGACAAATAAAAAACAATAAAAGATAATCAAGTCTTTTATTTACGGCCAAAGCCCAAAAACCAATTAATTTATATATTTTAAGGCCGATTAACTATATAACATATTTATGACATAGGTAAATATGCCAATGAGCTAAAAAAACTATTAAGAATTTCAATAGGTAAGGCTAATAAATTAATACAACAGGTTAAAAATAAGAGAAAAATGGTTTATGATAGAAATAGTAATGAAAGCGCTTTAGAAATAGGAGATTTAGTATTTATAAAACTAGAAACTAGAAAAAAATCGCAGAGCCTATATCATGGCGCTTACAAAATTATAGAAAGAAAAGGAGTAAATTCGGATGTAAATATAAGAGACAAAAATAGATAAATACATAATAATAACCTTAAGAAATTCAATAGTCCGTTTAAATAAAGAAAAATATAAATAGAAACATAATACACATGTAAGCATTAGATAAAATATATAATTATTCATTTATCCATACGATATTAAGTAATAGAAATAAGAATTTTAAATTGAAATAACAAAAATTATTGAGTTAACATATATTTAAATAAATAATAATATTTTTGAATAAATCAATATAAATATCCAGATGTAAATTATTGATAAAACTCCCAACAATCTTTAAAAATAATTTCAAGAAATAATTTTTCGCTTAAGGGCAAGGGTGTAGTGGTACTGTCATAGCCACTCATGCCGACACCACATATTTTAGTTTTATCAACTTATCGTTTGTTTCATTCTTTTGCTCTACATGTCGCGTCTACCAATGCACGTTGATTGAAAGTAGGTCGAGTGTTTTGAGTTGATGTCGCAACCACGGAAATATAATGCACCCAATGAAGTTCAGCAATGTGCAAGCACTGCATAATTTTTGATTGGTTAGTAGAAATAAAGAAAACAAATTTTAACTCAATTGAGAATAATGAAATTGAGTAAAATAAATAATGGTGACGAGTTACTAGGAATTAAGAAAATTAAATATTGGTTTTTTTATTATAAAAGCCACGTTTTTAATAAATGAAGAGGAGACATGATTTTAACTAGACAAACCACAAGTCTTCTTATTTTTTTTTATTTCTCACTTAGACAATTCAGAGCGGCATCATGTCATCATCTTAAACAAGCCGAATTAGGCATTCCAAATTTTTTTAGGAAGAAAAAAATAGAAATTTGGTCACTTCTTGCACGTTTAATTGAAGCTACGTACTTCGTGTATAGCATCTTACTTTACATAATAAAAAAGCATTGTACTCCGTCTGGTTGAGGGACGTTTTTCTTATCATTATACTTTTACTAAAGATAAAAAGTCAAAATAAACATAATATAATTAAATTTACTGGTCTTTTAACCAACATTTTGTTGGTGTTACACATTACCCGACCGATTTAAAAAATACCAAAAAACTACTCATCCATTTCCCAATATATTCAACAGCCATGAAAACACCCACTTCAAATTGGTTCTTCTGCAAGGGATAAGCCTTTAAACAAGTGATGCACACCGGCGCCTCACGACTTTTATATACAAGTTGTGTGTGCGAAACTAAAGAAGTTCTGCGACGCTAGCAGAGAATCAGTTCTTGTTTGTACTTCAAGCAGTAAACCTCAAATGCGCAAACCGTTTCATTGTTCAATGTTCTGCGTGTACACACATACTAAAACAAAAAATGTTGCGCTCGTATTGGAAGCTCTGCCAACGCTGTGCATAACTACTTTAAACCAATCAAAAATTCAATTTCTATAAACTTTAATTAGAGCAAATAAAAACTTGTTACAATCACCCCACTTAATCACCTACTTGATCATTCCTGGAGTTACCCGATAATTCCTCGAATTACTCGAATTTCGAGTTATTCGAAAAACCGAACTATTTACATCGAAAATCGAATAGAATTGCACTACTCGACTCGAATCGAACTCGAAGCAATTCCACAGGCCTATTCTGAGTATAAATACATTTTATTTCGAAAAAACTTTAGTTGTAAGTATACATTTATGCAAGCATACCTTCATTTTTTCCCACTTGTCGTCAACATCCTGAAGCCAACTGAGTAACAATCGTCCATTGAAACGGTATCTTGCATTTCTGTCCTTCTCTTCTTGCTCAGGAGTTATCAAATTGTAGACTTCTTCATCTTTTATTAGAGTACAAACAGAATAAGAAACCGGTTGACATGAGATGCTACGTGCTGCTTTTGTGTGTACTCTGAGTATTTCCTGTTCGACGTTTAAGCTCAACTTTTGTTTCTCTACTGTATGTCTTAAGCTTAGTTCATGTCTCTCCTTTTCCTGGTCCATAAAAATATCTCTCATTTGAAGAGACACAGTGTATGGAACTTTACATGAAAAGTCATTTTTATGTTCGTTAAGAATATATGATCGGTTTTTTATTAAAAAGTTGGCATATCCTTGAGGAGGTCGGGGTTTGATATGACATAACAGTTTATGTTTTTTTTCTATTTGTTTTCTTATATTTAAATACATTTGAAAACAGTTTGTAAAAGGAAAGTCATGAGGATGTGTTTCTGAAGCAGCAGCAGTTTCAGTATGTGTATTTGAAGGTAGTTTAATATGCGAGTCATCATGCTTTGTTCGTATTTTTCTCTTGCGAGGATGTAAGTCTACATTGGTCGAATGTATTTCTTTCGATGATGACGTCGATGATGTCGAAGGACTTAGTAGGTCATGTTCATACACTTGATGTTGAATAGGTATTGGACTAGTAGTAAGAGTATTTGGATATAGTGAAGATTTAGTATCTGAAACTTCGTTTGTAGTTGAAGATGCAGGTGATGGAGAATTACTTTGCAACTGAGGTGACGAGTTGTTTGATGTTCGTTCTATATTTGAAGCAATAGAACGATGAGAGCTTCTTAAAACACGATGCAAACTTTTATCCTCATTTGATAACTTCATATTTTTTTCTTCATTTAGGTTATTATTTTTAATGGGACTGTCATTTGGGCTATTGCATTGAGAATTATTATCCCTTTCTGCTGATTCATTGCTTGTAGTAACAACATATGGCAATGCTGGATTTCTAGATGTAGTGACCTTACCGTTTCTGGATACATTACCTTCTGTATCAATTGAACAATTTTGAGAAGGAATTACTATTTTTAGAGGTGGAACTTTTAGCGCGCCAGAATACATGTTATCTGAGATTTTTAATTCCTCCAAATCAATATCAGTTTCATAAGACTTGTTAGTAATATTTTTTGGACTTTCACATAGACAATCCTTTTCACCCATAATGTTAATTTTTGGTGAATTTTTACTACTGGTTGAAAACAATTTTGTGTTTTTATCAGAACGGACTGGGGCTCGGTTACTAAAAGTTGATTTTATATCTTTGTTGTTCTCAGAATCTTTTCTCTTTTTTTTCTTTTCTTCTTCAAAATCACCATCATTTTCATCCTCTAAATCAGAAAAATTTCTTTTTATAATTTGCGGTCCATCAATGCTATTTTTTTCGTGCTCTGGAGACATAATAATTCGCTTTAGATTTAGTTCGGGTTTAGTATCTGATGCAAAATCTAGAGTAATGGATTTATCAAGATACGGTTCTAAGGCGTCAGATTTATCATTGAGAACTATTTCATCCATATCTTCAATTTTTTTACAATCACTTTTTTTTGGCATGTTAGAACGTGTACTATCTACAATAATAAAAAATATATATATATTAAAAACTTAATATAAAGTTTACTTAAAGGGGGATGATCCTTCACATGTCAACGTGTCTCTGCCTGGCCAAGCCAGCATTATCCATGTCGAAGTCATGTTCCCTAAAAATGGCAAACTGGTATCAGTTACACAGCACATAAATTTAAAACACAATAAATGTGGGATCCAATATTAAATAATACGCAATTGTTTCATTTACTTCACTTTATTTTAGTTCTATTTACTTCATTTTATTTTAGTTCATATTTAATATTCACTTAGTATGATTTTTACATTTTATAACATTAGTTTTAAATAATACCGCACTGCGCGAACTCTGTAGGCTAACTGTCGTTCGTTCTTTTTTGTCTCTCGTCGCTCGTTAGTCTTTTTGTCATCCTTTTGTCTGTCTGCTTGTTTGTCTTATTTAGTAGTTTTGTCCGCTACGTGTCAAGTGTCTTGGCGTTGCCACATGTTCGTTCGTCTGGTTGTTGTCACTGTTATCTGGTTGTGTGTCTGGTCCTAAGTCGGGTTGCTTTCCCACATTCGGCCATCCTGCATTATCATTCGTCCCGAATGATGTATAATATGGTTTCATGAATTCTGCAACCGTCGTTGTGCGGCTAGGTCCTTCGTGGTCTCCGACTTTCTCCACTTCGTACCTGCCATGTTTCTTCTTGTTTGTTATTCTATAGGGTCCAAGAAACTTAGGTTTTAATTTCAGCCCAACCCCAAACTGTGTTCTCTTAACAGCGACTAAATCGTTTTTTTCATATATCGTCTCGTTTTTACGCTTTGAGTTGAAGTATTTGGAATTTTCCTGCTGAATTTTCTCGATGTTCTCCTGCGCTTCCTCTCTTGCTGCTTCACGCTCGCTGTCCAGTTCATCGACTGCTAACTCTTGCAATAGTTCACGTATTTCCGGTATGTCTGGTGTTCTCATTTCGAGGCCGGTTAGTATTCGGAATGGGGACCGCTTTGTACTTCTCGGAGGGCTGTTATTTATTATCTGCTGAACTTGATCTACATGCTTATACCAGCTTCCAGCATTTTGTACACAGAACTTTGCTATCATGGTGACGACAATCTTGTTGATCCGCTCTACTTGCCCATTTCCTCTTGGCACTCCAGTAGCAATTGTTAAATGTTGAATGTGTTGACTCTCGCAGTATTCTGTAAATGCATTGGACGTAAAAGCCGCGCCTCTATCGGATACAATTCGTTTAGGGTTCCCAAATATTGCTGCTTGCTTTTTAAGTCTATCCACTACTGCTTCAGCACCTGTATTTCGCGTCGGATATAGCCATACAAATTTTGAGAACGCGTCGACAACTACAAAGATATAGTTGTACCCTTTATTTGTTGACTCCATGGGTCCAACGTGATCTATGTGATAGGTCCCTAAAGGCCTATCTTCCTTATTAATCGGTGTTAAAAATCCTTCTTTCTTTCCAGATTTGCTCTCCGTCACAATACACTCCACACAATTTCGTATAATCTTGGCTGACTTGACACTTAGTTGCGGGATGTAAAATGACTTTTCAACTGCTTCTTGTGTTTTTCTCGCAGAAAAATGTCCTTGCCTGTGAGCCACTTTTATAATTTCCTCCTCCATAAGCGCTGGTACCACTATAAGCTCCTTGGCGGGATCTTTATAGAGTATACCATGTTTCATAAAGAAGTCCTCGTACTCGTCTTTCTCCAATACTTTTATCACTGCCTTTATCCAGTCGTCATTTCTCTGTGCTTGTTTCATTCGATGACTGAGCTCATCCTCCATAACTAGGCAAGCCACTCTACTTAATGCGTCCACGTGTTTCATTTTAGACCCGCTTCGGTGTTCAATTTCATAATTAAAGTCTTGAAGGAACATCGCCCAACGAGAAACTCTTGGTGGCACGTCTCGTCTTCGCAACGTCATGGTAAAAGCGTTGCAGTCCGTGACGATTTTGAATCTGATACCCATCAAGTAGGTCCTCCATTTTCTAAGTGCTTCTATAATCGCCATGACTTCCAGCTCATAGGAGTGGTACTTTTCTTCCACGGGCTTCGTCCTACGGCTCATGTATTCGACTGGATGGAACTGTTGATCTGCAAAGTCCCTTTGTAGAAGAACTGCTCCACAACCATACATGCAAGCATCTGTGTGCACCTCAGTTACAGCTTGTGGGTTATACAACATCAATACTGGAGCATCAATAAGTCTTGCCTTCAACTGTTTAATCGCCAACAGTTGATCCTCCTTAATCTCGAACTTGCAGTCATTTCTCAAAAGATCAGTCAGTGGTTTGGCTACCAGTGCATATCCTTCGACAAACCTTCGAAAATATGAGGTCAACCCGAGGAAACGCTGTAAAGATTTTCGGTTGTTTGGTATAGGAAAATTTTTAACCGCTATAGTCTTTGCTTCTGACGGACGTATCGTTCCATTTTCCACGATGTATCCCAAAAAATCAACTTTCTTTTTAAGAAACTGGCACTTGCTCCATTTGAACCTCAGCCCATATTCTGACGCCTTTGCGAATACGACCTTCAACTTCTCGATACCTTCGGTTTCATCCTTGGCTGGAATTATCAGGTCATCCATATACGCTACAACCGTCCCGTTCTGTATCAGCTCTCTAAACACTGCCAAAATATATCGTGAAAATATCGCTGGGGAATTAGATATTCCAAACGGAACAAAAAGGAACTCGTACTGTCCGTTATGCGTCACAAAAGCCGTATATTTTCTGGAACACTTTGCTACAGGAACATGGAAAAATCCATTGGATAAGTCTAGCGTTGTAAAAACGTTGCCACCCTGCAACCGCTCGACGACATCATCGATCAGAGGCATCGGGAAGTTATCCCTCACAATCTTTTCATTTAAGCGTCTATAGTCGCAACAAAGCCGCTTGGTGCCATCTTTTTTCCCTACCAGAACCACGGGTGAGGCGTATTCGGACGAACTATGTTGTATTATATTATCTTCTAGCCATATCGCTACTTGTTTTTCAATTGTACATTTATCTTCATAAGACGTTCGTCTTGGTCTCGTATAAACCGGAATATTATCTGTCACCAGGATATTCATCTCCACCGGTGATTGCGGATTTCCTCCAGGCCTATAAGCCATCACCATCGTCTGCACCTTATGGGCTTGGCTGCCACTAAGGTGAGCGAGATCAATATCAAGCTCCCTCGCATCGCCTGATCCTACCGTCGCACACAGATCACTAAATTCATTTTTCAACTCGTATATTTTACTCTTGTTATTTATCATAAGCACGACATCTTCGAAAATAGGATCTTCGACTACGTTCTCTTTAAGTCTTAACTTTACACCACTTTGCGTTACCATCAGATCTACAAATTTTAAAATACTGTTTCCAATAATTGCTGGAAAATTGATATCTCGTTCCCTAACGACATGGAAAGTTAAGTCGATCTCAATGCCGCCAATCTTTGTCGGCGCGGTAAAGCTACCCAGCGTCGTTAGTTCGCTGTTTCCAATACCAAATAACCGTCGTTTGTCATCATCTAACTGGAAATCGCCCACCATCAACAAAGTATCGTAGCGGATAAGGCACAAATCGCAACCGGTATCTATAAGTGCAGAAAACGTAACCTTGTTAACTGTAGCGTCATTGAAAATTAAGCTGCAACTTTTTTTTATTTTCGCTTTGTCGCTTGGTGCATCTGTAACCATGTTGAGACAACCCTTTTCTTGTTTGATATTTTGACCTTTACTATCGCAACCTGACGCACGGTGACCTGTCTGACCGCACTTAAAACATTTTGTAACTTTCCGCGGGCAATCTTTAGCCATATGCGATGGGTCTCCACAACTATAGCATCTCCTTACTCTACCATCATTCCGCTCGCATGCATTCAACGATTCTTTGCTACCTGACTGCGGCTGATCTACGCTATCAAACTGTGGTTTACCTGACCTTATCTTCTCATGCGGCTGATCTACGCTGTTAAACTGTGGTTTACCTGGCCTTATCTTCTCATAAACTGCCATATTGTCCTTCAGCTCTTGAATGGTCTTAGCTTGATAAAGAATGCTTTTGTTTAATCGAGAATCGGGGATACCCTCAATAAAATATCCTATTAAACTCTGCTCATCCAAATTTATGGGCCTTCCAAGTTCTACCAGAGTATACAAATATTCCCGTAATCCCTCGTTTTGGCGCTTCTTGCGCTCCCGTAGCATTCGATGAACTTCAATCGATGACACTTGCGATCCAAACTCTTCACGCAAAGCTAATTTTAAAGAACTCCAATTAATTATATTGCTCTGACCTCGTACAAAAATCTTAGCTGCCCCCTTTAGCAGCTGTTTAGCATACAGAAACTTTTGCAAAGCATTCCAGTAGACTGCTGTAGCATTCGCTTCAAAGTCCTCTATCCATTGTTCAAAGCTTGGCTGCCCAGAACCGCTGAATGTTGTCAATGAGTCTTCAATATCTCGAAGTCTAAACGACGTTGACCTTATGACCTGTTCATTTATGGAACTCGTCTGACTGGAGGCAGCATCACCGTAATCAGAATTACCATCATCCTCCACAGTCAGGCCGAAGTGTTCCAGCAACCTGTCTTGTAAGGTCGTTTTCCGTCCCGTACAAGATAAATTCAACCCCCTTAATTTTTCCCTCAATAGGTCACGAGTCAAACTTAAAATTGTATCTCTGTCCATATTTGTTCAGTTCGCTTACAATCAATACTTTATTTTCTATATTAAATTTAAATTATACAGAAAAATCTTTTACTACGAGAAAAATTTAATTTTTTTTTGTAAAGTCTAAATTTCAAATTATAGAAAATTTATTGAAAAAGTCTTTCTAAACAATATTAAAATGTATCGAATTTAAATATTCAATTATGTTTATTTTTCTTCTGTGCAGGTGCTATTCTTCATAGTTTTAATTTCAACTCTTAATTAATTAATAATAAAAAAAAATACTTATAAAATTATTTCTCAAACTCAAATCTTCAAATATTTTAGAATATAATAATAATTTTATGTAGTTCAGCTGCTATTTCTAATAGTTTCATTTCCATTATAACAAATAAACTTTTTTTTTACTTATCTTCAATAACAACTGCCAAAAATAAGTTATCACACTTCGCTGCTCAACACTGCTTTCTCACACAATTTCTCCTTCGTCTGCTCTTTGCACTTATGTCACTCTGCTAGCTGATCACCGTCTATTGCTTACTTCGTTGTCCGCACTTCTGTCAGCGTTTGTAAATTATTGAACGAACCTCGTCACACACACTTCTGCCAGTTTCTCGCACTTCTGCTTTCGTTATTCAGCAAACTTCGCTGCTCGTATTGCTCGCACTCCTGCCTTCGTAAATATTTGCAAACTTCGCTGTCCGCACTTTTGCCAGCGTTCACAAATTGTCGACCGAACCTCTTCACACGCACTCCTGCCAATTTATTTGCTAATAATTTCGTTGTCTCGCACTCCTGCCTTTGAAATTATTCAGCAACTTGCTTCCCTCCGAATTTTTACAGCTTTCGTCGCTCGCACATTTGCATTAGTTTTTTTTTTTTTAAAAGCAACTTCTGTCGCTGGCTGCACACAACTTTGCGTAAACCGCTGCTTGGCTGCTCGGCTTCGTTTGTGTTGTTGCTGCTGCTTCTATACTCGAATGTCGTTGTTTATTTTTTTCAATTTTTCTCCGCGAACCGTTGCTTGGCTGCTTGGTTGCGTTATTTTGTTGTTGTGAAAACCCGTTACTTTAAAATTTGCGCACCAAGTCCACGCATGTTTCCACTTTTGTTTCAAAACAAAATTTAAAGTTCACTTAAAGCACAAGACTTTCAATTTTTTTTTAAGTTTTAAACACATTAAAGTTCACACTGCGGCATCCCACTTCTGACACCAATTTTGTGGGATCCAATATTAAATAATACGCAATTGTTTCATTTACTTCACTTTATTTTAGTTCTATTTACTTCATTTTATTTTAGTTCATATTTAATATTCACTTAGTATGATTTTTACATTTTATAACATTAGTTTTAAATAATACCGCACTGCGCGAACTCTGTAGGCTAACTGTCGTTCGTTCTTTTTTGTCTCTCGTCGCTCGTTAGTCTTTTTGTCATCCTTTTGTCTGTCTGCTTGTTTGTCTTATTTAGTAGTTTTGTCCGCTACGTGTCAAGTGTCTTGGCGTTGCCACATGTTCGTTCGTCTGGTTGTTGTCACTGTTATCTGGTTGTGTGTCTGGTCCTAAGTCGGGTTGCTTTCCCACATAAATTAATTAAAAAAAAAAAAAAACATTTAAAAAAATTACGCGCCCACCACCCACTTTATCCTTAAGTTCCGAAAATTTTAATCTAACTTTATCAGAATGCATGCAAACATTGAAATGCTAAAAAAAGTGTAATTTTATTTTGAGGTTCAACTAAAACAAAGTTTATTTTAAAGTAACAACAATAAACAATAATATATATAAAAATTTAACTGTTCCGAGTGGGTTTCAAACCCAGGACTCTCCGATCGTGAGGCTAGAGCACTTCTGTTGAGCTAACCAGGTGATGAAAAATTAGTTGCCCAAGCCACTCTCCTCTTCCTCTCTTTCTTTTGTCCCCTACAATGGTTTTGTTTTTTTTTTAATTCCTTTATTCACTACTTTCTAATTGCTGTCACTTTAGTTTTAATAACATTCATTAAAATAATTAAACCCTAAAACTATACACCATTTCTTTTATTTGCTTATAACATTGCTAATTTGTACATAATGAAATTTTTGTGACCTATGTCCAAATTTTTAAAACTTTGTTCGGGGGTTGCAAACATGTAACAACCGTTTTTACATATATTTAAAGAGGAAATTCCCAGAGTTCATAATATCATAAGACGGCCGAGGAAGACCGAGCTTAATTTATATTTTCTATAAAAAATAGAAAACAACATTTTTATGGACCACTTTTGACTATCTGATAACTTTTAAAATATTCATGTAATCTACAAAGTTTTTTTCGTTAGAATAATGACAATAAGGTATACTTTTATAAGTTATAAAAATTTGCTAGTAACAAATTTTTGTTTACTCAAAAACACTGTTAAGTTGCATGACTATGACTTATGACTTTGATTAATTTTTTCTTATAAAAGTAAATGAAATTTTAAGGAAAGCATTAACGGATTCTTCATAATTATAACATTATAACAACATTATAAAAATAGAGTGGTCGGAAAATTGATTTTTTTCCGCCAAAGTTCCACTGTGCTGCTGAAAAAATTCTGCGTCGGATTTTAAGCCTACCATTTTAAAAACAATTTCAATGAAACAAAATAAGAAAGGACTTTGCCCGATTTACGATTTGCATGTTATTAAGGCAGTATTCTAGTGTAGCATTTGTATGTAACCAACAACCAGCCACAACAAAAGAAACAAAAAAAGTCACAAGCCACAACGATCACAAAAAAACACCGGTGTCATATTTTCCACACGACAACGGCATTGCATTTTTTTGTCAATGACTTGGCATTGAACAGTTGACTGCCAGAAAAACAGCAAGTACGCAGTTTGTGGAGTCAACAATCTGGCCTTAGGTTGCGAACATAGCAAACGCCACACTGTGGCTCAAAAATTATATCCATTGTCCAAAATACCAATTTTTTGTGGTAACCGATTTATAAAATTTTTGCGCCATTTTGTAGTAAATATATCCAAAGTTAGGTAGCCAAAAATTTAGCTCAAAATATCTAAAATTGTGAGCGTGGCATGCGGTAAAACACAACTGTTTTTGTTAGTTTCAGAAAAAGGTGAGTTTTTTTATTTTTTCATCGAAAATTAATGGACATTGCTCGCAAACTATAATCAATAGAAGGTTGGATTTTTTTTTTGTTAGGTTGGCTGGACTATTGTCGTTAAATTAATGCATGTGGTTGTAGCTGTACTATTTATATTTTGGGTGTTACGAAATGTTTTCAAATGACTGTTTTTTGTATAAATTGTAACTTTAGTGGAATATAACTTTTAAGGATCAAAACGAATTAAAAAAATTAAAGCATCCAGTTAAAGGTGAAAGTCTCCTCTTTCACCCCATATGTACTTTTATACTCCCTACGATCCCCTTGAAACTGAAACTACTTACACAAATATTGGAATGACGCTAATTTAAACGCATCCCTATGAGTATGCAGTGATGTATTATAATTAAACTTTATGTATTTTATTGCATGCAATTTAAAGGATTTTTCAGTTTTATTTACCCTTTTTATTCCAACTCTATAAGACAAGTGCATATGCAAAATATGTATACAGGTTCTGGTAATTAAAATAGTGCCTTGTTTTTTAATTAACCCATTTCATTCTACCTGTATGAAACATGTGCAGTTTTGAGGCATTTAGAGTTTTTTTATTTAACCCATTTCATTCTACCTGTATGAATCATGTGGAGTTTTGTAGTTTTAATTTTACCTTTATAAAACTGGTGGTAAGAAGTAAATACAGGTACTGATACTTGATATAGGGCTTAGGAAAGCACTACGGTATGGGAAGGCTCATAAGGAAGTGATATTCGGATACAATCTCAGTTGCTATAATATCTAAGCCATCGCAATTGGAAATAAATAAATTGATTAAAAAATCATGGAGAGATTCAGTTATAAAGAATTTACTGAGGAGTATTTAAGAAACAAAAAATAGGAAGATGTTCCGAGCTTCGTTCAAAGAAAATTAAACTTCGAAATACCATTGGACTTACAAGGAAAGGTCCCCAGGTGTCACTCACCGATTTGAATAATTTTTAGATATGTGATAGAGGACAAAAATCTAAGGTCGACGTATTTTTTTATACGTGCTCAATCGATAGTTTACGGTTTCAAAATGGCGTTTTAAAGTCAGCGAAAATTTCGTTTTTTGCCACAATTTCACTATTTTCCATAGAAATATATACAAATTTGGTATCAAACGAAAGGTATTTTAAAGCCACATATGCTGGGATCCATTTTGGGGAAATTAATTTCATTGTAATTTTTTGTTGTTGTTTTTTTATGATAGAAATAGTTAATAAATTTTTGTTTAAAACTGAATCAATTTTTGCTAATAAACGTCATGCCATGTGAAAGGGAGTTTAAAATGCAATTTTTAATTTAAATTACTTTAACAAAAAAAAACAAATTTTACGTAATTTTTTGAGGAAACATTGAATATTTTGGGCCTTTTTTGAAAAAATATTAAAAATACAAATGTACAGTAATTGGTATTGTTAAAATATTTTTTGGCAAGCACTTTTATTAAACTTTGTAACAAAGAAAAAATTTTGTGAAATATGTTGAAAACTAGCTGAGATATTTACACCGAAAGTCATATTTTTAAATTTCCGATGGTTTTTTCTCATTCCTTCAGGCAAACAAGTTAAAAGCACAAAGTTGTATAGAAGCCCTGTTAAATATAAACTTTTCCGATCAAATATTTACACATACGGAAATTTGGAGAAAAAACAAAATTTTTTATACCATATTGTGGTCTTCATCTCTAAAAAAATTTTTTTTTAAGAAAATAAATGCATATTTTAATAAAGAAAATTTTAATATAAAAAGTTAAAAATTTAAAAAAACAAGAAAAAGGTAACTTTTAGAATTCTCTTAAATAAAATATGATCTTAATAAATTATGATGTCGACTAAATACTGTTAAAAATTACAACAAAATTACAATGAAATTTATTTCTCCAAAATGGATGCCAGCATATGTGGCTTTAAAATACCTTTCGTTTGATACCAAATTTGTATATATTTCTATGGAAAATATTGAAATTGTTGCAAAAAAACGAAATTTTCGCTGATTTAAAAACGCCATTTTGAAACCGTAAACTATCGATTGAACAGGTATAAAAAAATACGTTGACCATAGATTTTTGTCCTCTATCACATATCCAAGAATTATTCAAATCGGTGAGTGACACCTGGGGACCTTTCCTTGTTAGAAGAGAAATTATCTGTTTTCGTCAAAAATTTAAAAAAGCGCTACAGCCAGTATAACTACACGAAAGAAAGATTTTATAAACATAACGAAAAATGGCTGGAATGCGAGATTACTGTGCAGAGAGCTTAAAAAACTACCGACAAAATCAGCGCAGGAAGACCAAAAAAAGAACAACTACAGCGATAGATCTAAGAGGCGGAAGGTAAAGGATATCACTGATGAAATCGGAAGTGAAAATGTTCAAGAAACTTCCCTTCATCAATTGCGGGCAGACAAAAATTATGCAAAACTGAAAATCATTGAAAAAGTTATTGATGCTAGTCCAGTGAGAATTAAACGGATTCTTAAAAGTTTACCAACACCGAGTGAGGACTGAGTTATCCAAACCAAAAAAAAAAAAAAATTGCAGAAAACAATGTTTTTTCTACTTACTACACATTGTTATAAGCATCAATTTGTAACCAAAACTATAGATAAATATAACCAAGAAGCTCAGTGACAAAGAGATAGAAAACTTTTTAAGTAATATCGACGCTGAACTATCCGATGACGAAAATGGTTGCTACGAAGCCATTCTTCAGGAAGTGCAAGATTCTGTGGAAGATGGTATTGATGAGATATTTGAAGAAGGCGTCATTCTTCACCAGGAGAATAATACTTTAAAAGATTGTGTTGACAAAGAAATTGTTATTGAAACCAATTGTCCCAGTCTTGGATCAGTTGATAGAATACTTGGGAATGCCTTTTTGGGAACATGTCGCACTAGTTACGAATATTCAAGCCTTTCAGGAACTTAATCACAGTTCTCTTAATACGTCAGCAGAAGAGCTTCTGCATATGACGGGATGTCATGTACTGATGGGATGCTTGGGATATCCTCAGCTAAAAATGAATGGGCGAATGAGTTCCGAGTTTCTAAAATTGCAGATTGCATGTCCAGAAATCGTTTCTCGACGATTTCTGCGATTCGCTATCATCAGATAGCGAAAATTGCAACTCGGATCGACTATGGAAAATTAGACCATTCCTTGAACCTATTCCAAACAAAATGTAAGACATTGCCCATTCCAGGACGATGCGCATTTCGGCAGTATATGCCTGCAAAACCAAATCCACCTGGTCTAAAGAATTTCGTTCTTGCTGCCAGTGACGGTTTAGTCTTGAACTTTCATATATATACTGGTAAGAGATCGGTAGATGACTTCGAAATGAAACAGCTTGGGTTAGGAGGAGCTATCGTTAAACTCCTTACAAATGTCATATCGGGTGAAGGATGTGTATATACAGATTTTTGCGAGCTTAAAAAGTATTAAAGTTCTGAAAAAAATTATCTTTACCCAACTGGAACAGAAATGAGAAATCGCATCGGACCTGTTATAAAAAAATTTACAGATGACAAACTTTTGAAAAGAGGAGAGTGGGATGCATGAGTACGAGAAGACGAACAAGTAACAAAAGTGTACTCCTTTTATCTTCGTTTATTGGAGCTCAACCAGAAGTTGAATGTCAGCGGTAGTCCAAAGAGCATTCTTCTAGAATTGCAATACCTCAACCAGCCGTTGTCAGCATGTACATACAATAATTTATGGGCGGAGTAGACCTCTGTGACCGTTACGTCTCATTGTATCGCTGTTATTTGCATACTAGAAAGTGGGCAGGAAGAGCCTTCAATCATTTTGTGAATTTAATAATTGTAAACTGCTGGATAATGCATATCAGACAACAGAATCCTCAAAAGGTGCAAAAAATATCACTCATTGATTACAAAATATATGTAGGAAATGCCTTGATAGGCTTTTCTAGTAAAGCGAAGATAGCGGGCACCTCAAAGCGTTCGAATTCTAGCAGAAGTTCACAGTTTGACCATGAGTGTGCGAAGCGCAGGAAAGTGACAAAGCTTCTAATTATGGAGGAACGATTTGATGGTTTTGAGCATTTTCCAAAATTTGTTGAATCAAAAAAAGGCATAAAGATACCGAAATTCAGGTTGCACTTTAAGAACTCGTACAATGTGCAAAAAATGTAATTTGTACAGTTGCGTTAATGACACCAATTGTTTTTTAAAATACCATAAAAAATCATAAGAACATATACATAAACTCTACCCTATTCCCATATCCGACGTATTTGGAATTGTAAAAAGGAATTCTACTTTCTCAAAATAAGGAAAAAAGACTTCAAAGAATATTTTTTATCATCGCGAGTATTGAAGAAAAAGCAATTTTCTAAAAAATCAAAGTTTGTCTTACAAACGGAATCCGAAACTTTGAATACTTCCATTCTTGGAATAGGGCAGATAATGGAGGTTTTTGGCCAATGCTTTTAAATTGCAACTTTTATATATATCAAAAAATTCAATTTTTTCTCCCAACGTTTCGTCAATTTTTTGTTGACATCTTCAGGGAAATTTTCATTTTTTCTAAAAACACTATAATTTTAAGTCTAACAATCATTCAAATAAAAATATTTTAAAGATAACTTACTTTATATACTAAGTAACATTATATAAGCACAAACATTTTTTAATTAAACCAATAAACGTTATGCTCAGTATGCTGTAGAAACGAAAACCAAATTCCCATAAGAAGTACATTGACTTTTTTGACAGCGAACAGGCAGCGGAATGGTTCACAAAAATGACTTCTTTGGGTAGATTCATAAATTTTCATTCAACGCGACCAATGCAAGAAAAAACCAACACTGCAACGAACATAATAAGCAAGGTTTTTACTCTGACACACAATTTTTAGACAAAAACGTCAAAAAAATTACAACACTTTAAAAAAACAACGACTACCCCAACCATCTTATTAATACTCTCATTAATTCAAGATTTTTAAAAAACAAACAAAATCCACAAACAACAGAACACAAAACGCAATCTGGCAATACTCAACAAGCAAACCAAAAGTACCACGCCATCACATACATGCCAAAACTTGCAAACAACAGACACATTCGGACAATTATGAGAGTGGACAACACAACATTTACATACAGATCAATCGAAGACGCGACTTTAGACCGAATATTTACGAAAACAAAAACAAGAATAGAGAACGAAGAAAAAAACAATGTCGTATATGAAATTAAATGCAAGGGCACAGAACACGAAAACTGTAACAAAACATACATAGCAACAAGAAAAAGAGCGCTAAAACAAGAATGACATAACACAAGCTGGCCATACGAAACAAAAACACAACAACAGCGTTAGCAAAACATATATCGACGACAGGCCACGCAGCTGATTTTGATGCTGTAAAAATTTTAGACGTAGAAACAAAACAAACAGACGACTGACACTGAAAGTTTACGCATACAGCAAAAAGGGAACAGAGTAGTTAATTTTAAAGAAGATACTGACAATATTAACAACAACTATGCAGTAGCACTGGACAAGTAGATAAATAAGATATTTTTGTGTTAATTTAACATTTATTGGTTTAATTTAAAAATTTCTGTGTTTATATAATGTTACTTAGTATATAAAGTAAGTTATCTTTAAAATATTTTTATTTGAATTATTGTTAGACTTAAAATTATTGTTTTTAGAAAAAAAATAAAAACCCCTTAAGATGTCAACAAAAAATTGACGCGAAGTTGGGAGAAATATTGAATTTGTTGATATATATAAAATTTGCAATTTAAAAGCATTGGTCAAAAACCACCTTAAACAATCTAAAATAAAATGTTTTATTTATCAACATACGACTTTTAATAAATAGAGAAGATTAAAAAAATAAGAAAAGCATAATTTCATACTAAGAGTTCAAAATTTCAAAAGTTCAACTTTGACCTTGAATTTCTCAAAAAGTAATCAATCGATTTTGACAAAATTTCAAAAACAACAAATTCAAGGAATTATCTGTCTATAAAAGATAATTCTATCTTTTATAGAAAGTCTATCTAAAAAAGTAAAAAATTACTCAAATATCTCAATCACTTCAAAAGTTATAGAATTTTGGCCAATGAAAATCTATTCTGAGCCACTTTGCGCCGGTTCAGACAGGCAGGCAGATCAGATCAGAAAACACATTAGAGCAAAAGAGATGCATGACTTGGTTCCTTTATTGCTCCAATGTGAAAATCTGGTCTTATATCCATGCCTGTCTGAACCGGCGTTCACTATGTTCGCAACCTAGACAATTGCTTGAATTGCTGAACAATATTTTTTATTATTTGTTTTTTTTTTTTTTTGTATATTTTGCATTGATATATTTATATAATACTAGTGTATATTATATTTATTGATATATTTTCTTCATTTTTATATCTTTCATATAATTTTGTTTCTTATACCGATGTACAGTGGGTCAATAAAGAAGTCGGACAAACAGGTAACCAAACATTAAGTATGAAAGAAAATTTGAAGGAAAAAAAATATTGCTTTGGTTTTTTTTTTATTTAGTATGTATTTATATATACTATTAAAAACAATAACAACATAATTTAAATTAGCTTCATTTTATAAAAAAAAAATAAAAATATAATTCGTGAACAAAATTCATGTCAAAAAAGAACTCGGACATTCATACTAAATTTTAAGTATAAATAAAATTAAAAAAAACAACTTTTATTTAGTATTTTGTTGGCAAGCCTTTGCCTTTTTTAACAGCTTTTAGCCGCTTTGGCATTGACTCTACCAATTTTCTGCAGACGGAGGGATCTATTTTAGCCCATTCTTCCATTAAAGCATTTTCCAAGTCCTTTTTGTTTTTAATGGAGTGATTTTTTAATTGAATTTCCAAGTGGGCCCATAAATGTTCAATGACATTAATGTCAGGTGATTGTGGAGGAGTTTCCAGTACTTTTGGACAGTTATACAATAACCACAAACGCACATTTTGCGCCTTGTGTTTGGGGTCGTTATCTTGGTAGAAGTGAAAACTATTTTTTATCCCCAATTTTTCAGCACTATTAACCAAGTTTTCCTTTAAAATGGCTAGGTATTGCTTTTGGTCCATATTGCCTTCAACAAAACACAAATTTCCGGGCCCAGCTGCAGACATACAGCCCCAGACCATTACGGAACCACCTCCGTGTTTAACAGTTGGGCGTAAATTTTTCTCCTTCAGCTCTTCGTTTGGCTTCCTCCATACATATGATTGCCCATCTGATCTGAAAATGTTGAATTTACTCTCATCAGAGAATAAAACATGACTCCAGTACTCAAAATTTTTGTTTTCATGGCTTTTTGCAAAATTAATTCTTTTTTTTCTATTGATTTCACTTACGAAGGGTTTTTTCCTTGCAACCCTTCCATGAAAATTTTTTTTCCGCAGTACTAACCTTACAGTTTCTGGGCAGCAGGTGATGTTAAGATGTTTTGCCACCTCCGTTCTTAGCTTTGGTGCACTGAGGATAGGTTGTTTTTTTATTTGGCTTACTATCCAGCGTTCATCATGACTCCAGAACAATTTAGGCCTTCCAGATTTTGTCTTATTTTCCACTGATTTTTTAATTTTAAAACGTTTTATAACGTCGTGAACTGTAGAACGGGGCCTGTCAACTATTTCACTGATCTGCCGAACCGTTTTTCCTTCTTCATAGTGCCGTATAATAAGTTCTCGAACTTCGATTGAGCTTTGTCCACGTTGTCTACCCATTTTCACTTTTATTTTGGAAAATTGTTTGCTCCGAAGCTTCAAAATACACAAAAACTGCTTTAGTTTATTGCATCTACTACAAACAAAGCAAAAACTGTGATTCCCCTTTTTCAAAATGTTTAGTAGCAAACAGCGTTGCCACATGTCCGAGTTCTTTTTTGATGTTAATTTTGTTCACGAATTATATTTTTATTTTTTTTTTAATAAAATGAAGCTAATTTAAATTAAGTTGTTATTGTTTTTAATAGTATATATAAATACATAATAAATAAAAAATAAACCAAAGCAATATTTTGTTTCCTTCAAATTTTCTTTCATACGTAATGTTTGGTTACCTGTTTGTCCGACTTCTTTATTGACCCACTGTACATAGTGTATATACGAGTAATTTTTTATAATTTATAATAACCAAATGTTGTTAATACAAGAAATCGTATTCAATAGAAATTAGTTCTTTTTCAAAAGTGAGCGCGTATAATTCCATTAATTTGCTTAACCTAAATTGTGCACAAGTAACAAGAGCTTGGGTACAAAGAAAATAACAAAAACAACAAAAGTGTATTTGCATAAGTTAAAGCGCTTAGGTACAGGACAAAATCATGTGTGTGGGTACCAAGAGCCTAAAAACAGCGGTGAACAAAATAGTTCATCGTTTTCATTAAAATACATTAATGACCCCGACGTGATCACGCCAAAGTGATTGAAAAAACCTAAAACCAGTTGTGTACTCATCAACAACGGTCATGGCCAATTTTATCAAGTTTGTACAGGAGCAGACTTAAACAGGTAACGAGAGACAACAGCATATCAGGAATGTGAAAAATAACTCATCGGAGAGGAAAACTGGCCTATTATCAAGAGTGGGCAAAGCGCCTTGAACAAGCCTAGTTAAAATTCATCATCTCAATAAACCACCATTAGACCACGAATATTTCACGTCTTTATACTACAACCAAATAGAGAATCTAGTACAATATCAGGACCTATTTTCGACGGAAATAACAAGGGCGGCACACGAAAAAAGGAGTGCTAGCAATGAAAATTCTATACCAACAAGAAGTGCAACAAAATATGCACAAGAAAAAGCAGAAGTGCTCGGTGATGCCATCTTAAGATTGCTACGCCGGCAATCTGTGACAATCGCTTCAACTCGCCGATTCGTGTCAACATTAACAACAATAACCGAAAATCCACCAGCTCAATACTTTGATGTCAAATTAAAAACATTAAGTCATCTCTGGAAATAAATGCGAAGACGCATAAGATATGTTTCATAAATATAACGTCACTGCGAAATTTTAAATATTTTTGAAATGCCAGTTTAAACAACAGATAATGTTTTGCGAATTTGGTCATCTATGCACAACAACAATAGTGAGCAAAAGTGAACTCTTTTCTAATAACGGTACATTGTTTATTGCTTAATACCACTTTTGATGCTGTCTCATATTTATAACGCCATTTCTATAGCTTTCCTTCTATAGAAAGGAAAAGGTTTTCTATAGCTTTTCCTTCGCAGTTCCTATAATATTACTCAAACGATCTCAAATAACAAAATACTGTTTTATAGATGTAAGGATAGCCAAATCTCTGTATAAACTGTACACAGTTAAATGTAAATGTAAAAAATAATGTTTTGCTATTAATAAATGAATTGAATTGAATAACGCCATCTCAAAATTTTAAAAAAAAACGATTTTTATTGAATTTGTAAAAAAAATATATTAAATTACTGTTCCATTGGCTCCAATAATATTGTAAATGTGATTTGGCATACTTGCCAAATTTGATTTGATTTTTAATGTGTTTGAATCAATTTTACTCCATTCTTCGAAAATAACTGATTTCCGTTCTTTCATGTTGCCAAATTGACTGTTATTTTTATACACCTGGCGTACAAGAACTCCCCATAAATTCTCGATGGGATTACAATCTGAAGAGTACGCCGGCTACTCCAATAAATCAAATTGGCCTGAAACCATCTCGATTTGCGTAGATTGCCGCATTATCTTGCTGGAAAACTAGTTGTGTCTGTCCTTTTTTTCCAAAAGTGGAGTCAAACTGCTCTCCAGCACACGAGTGTAGTCAGCGCTCTTCATGCTTCAACTCTCAATTTCAGAAAAAGCACCCCACACCATTACTTTCTCTCCACCAAAAACTTCTTTTTGAAAACGGAAGTGGTTCGCGGCGACATACAAATTAATAAGGTCAAAATCCATCAAGATTCCTTTTTTTCGCATCGGAAAAAATGACATGTCAAAATCAAACTTCAACGTGGGACCCTTTTTTAAAACATTATTGAAAAGCTGACTGGTAGTCAATTTGTTCCTTTGTTCCTTCTTGCAAATTCCAAGCCGTTCTCTTATGTTTGCTAGCAAGAGCAGAAACACACTTCATAGTTCACTACGGATATGTTTACACTGATTGTATCACTCTCCATACCGGTGTTCGGAAAACTTTATCAGCAACAAAACTCCGCAACTCTTTCAAACTGTGTGTAGTGTTGCTCGCTGCGCGGATTATTTTCCGCTGATAGCGGTAAAAGGTTTTTTTTTCTGCCCGAACATTTTGTTTTGCCGTAATTTTAAGGTTTGTTAAAAAAATGTTGAATCTCTCTATGGCTGCGATTAATTCTACGCCCAATTTCCTGAATTCCATAGCCTTCTTCTTTAAGAATTTTTATTTTTCCCATTTTTTCGCAAGTATGTTGGGTTGCACGAGGTATTCCGGTCTAAATTTTTTTCTATTGTTAAGGTCTTGAAAACTAACTACACAATTTTATTAATCTCTACACTTAAAACGCAGCAGAAGGAATAATTGCAAGTGGAGTTATAAATAAGAAACAGCATTAAAAGTAATATTTAGCAATAAACAATGTACCGATATTAGAATAGACTTTGGTCTTCCTCACTATTGTTGGTGTGCATAGATGACCAAATTCGCAAAACATTCTTTTGTTTAAACATTCTGGCCGTTACAAAAATATTTAAAATTTCGAAGTGACGTTATATATATGAAACACACCTAATTTCGCTATATGGGAAATATGTGAAGACCCAGAAACATTAGGGTAATATGTTCATGAATATCTGGAGATGGAAGACTTAGTTAAAGAGCACACAATTATCAATCCAAGCAAAATAGCGAAACAGCCATTGCACAATGAATTTACCAGACACAATGTCAGCCGAAAGTTCAGTGCTATTACCAAGAATCACTATACCAACATTTGATATTAATTACTTACCTGGCTCCAATTTTACGAGTTATTCATCGAAATTGTCTATTCAAAAGCTATGCCAAACATACAAAAGTGTTGGTACTACGAAACAGCATGGTGTGGGGTTTATTGCCTTGATATTATGCGTTGTTATGTGGTTCCTTCAAATTTGGACATTCTAATAGCCTGCCCAACGCAAACTTATAAGGCGTTTTACCGCCACTTTACGAGAAATAACAAGAGTTTCTTTTAGAGCTAATTGTTTAGCATAGTTCCGCTGAACGTTTATTTCTGGCCTTCTTAATAAAATTACAACTATTTATATTTAAATTTACATAAAGAATTAAATACATAAAGAAGAAAGTATTTCCACCACTAGTCATATGCAAAGTGCTGAGATTGCGCTTTGTTGTTATTTGTGTTTCTCTAAATGTTTTACTGGTGGCTGCTCGTCATCTGAGACTTGGCACACTTTATAAGCATAATGTTTGTGTAAAAAGAAATATAATGAAAAGTAAACAAATAAAATAGTACTACTCATTGCTCGTCATCTAAGACTTGGCTTACTTTATAAACTCTACTTACTTATTGTTTGACCGAAATTATGTTTTGTGTAAAAAGAAATAGAAAAATAAGTCGTAGTCTTATACAACAAATTGTAGGACAACCAAGAAGGTTGACTACGCTCACAACAACTGTTGCACAATATTCGGCCGAAAACACAATAGTCTAGTCCATCTGAACAGCGAAGCACTGTTCATGATGACAAGGCCATGAAAATCAACCACAATCAAGTAAATACACGCACTCACCTCCAAACATGGATTCTAAGTTGTCGTTAACAACCCTTAATAATGTCAGCCATAAGTTAGGTAATGTTGAGCACCTTCAAGGTCAAATTTGGTCTGAGCAATGGAAATCAACCACAATCAAGTAAATACACGCACTCACCTCCAAACATGGATTCTAAGTTGTCGTTAACAACCCTTAATAATGTCAGCCATAAGTTACGTAATGTTGAGCACCTTCAAGGTCAAATTTGGTCTGAGCAATGGAAGGTTTGTAGAATGCCGTGCATTATTGGATTCTGGGTTAAAAGTGAACATAGTAACAACGAATCTCATAAAGAAACCCGGACTCCACCCTAAAGGCAATTCTACAACGATTCAAGGCATCGAGAACGGACGGTTAAAAATTGAAGGTAGAGTTCACGTCGTTTTAGGATCCAGGGAAAACAATTACACTGCTAGAATGGAAGCCTTTGTGCTTCCCCAAATTAACATCTATGCAACCATCTTGTGAAATAGAAATTGCGTCATGGCGTATACCTAATGTGATCGGTATCTTTCTGAAATTTAGAAGCAAGTTCCGGTGTTCCAAAGCCAAGCTTCGGAATCCCGATATTTTCTGCTATATTCCGAAATATACCGAAATTTCTCTTATATCAACAAAAAATAGCAATTAAGTCATATATAGAAAATACCGTCCAACTGGCGATAAATCACCTAATCTGACAAGAGTGGCAATCGCATACTTTTGGATGAGTCAAGTGATTTTTTTTTTAACGCAAATTGTAATTTTTGTTTTCCCTACCACATATTTACAAAAAAAAAAAAAAAAAAAAAAACAGGAAAGTTCGGAAAAAAAATTGAAAACTTTTGTCGAATTCAGGTCACTATTTTTAAAAAAGCCATCGAAAACGTCCCCGGTTTCATGTGATACAACACCTCTTCTCAGCTTTGTGGTGAATTTACATTCACAATTAGTGTTGTCACTTTACCACAAGTGTGGTAAATCTACCATTTTGCTTACTTCTAACACTTTAAAGTGACAGTACTGTTCACAATACATGAGCTTAAACAAACTCAATGCAAATTAAGCTGATTTTAAGCCATTTGTTTGTGTGATCTCTAGTTAAAATCGAAGTTTACTGTTTCCTTATCCCTGATATTTACTTTTAATCGACCTACCGGAAAAAAATTTTTGTGAGCTGATTTGTTTTTCAGTTATCGAAAGACAAATGTAATTCAATTTCACAATATAAATAATTTAGGTTCGTCTTGCAAGTATCATGCTTGGAATTCTTTGAATTGCTGGAATCAAGCCCCAAATTATTTGAGAAATTGTTAAGAAAGATACACACATCGTCAAAAAGAAAGATAAGACCGATACCATTCCTGTCGCTAGTTGGTTTTGTTTTTGGTTTTGTCATACCTCGGAAAAAATTGATTTTAATGTGTGATATGTACTCGTGCATTGCTTCGTTCTTTAAAACTAAATTAAGGCAGTATTTTAGTCTAGAGGGAGAAATTTTGGGCGTTTTTTTTTTAAATTCAATAAAAAAAACTGAAAATATTTTAACTATCCACTTTTTTATTATATGTTTATTAATATTTCAATTATAAACAAAAAATTTGAAACAAAAAATTAGATATTGAAAAAATTATTGGCTGGAATTGGGGCTGCTAAAATAAAAGTGCCTCCATATTGACACGATTTCAACCCTTCTAGTCATCTGAAAAAAGATTCTTAATTTGTCAGAATGTTGCTATATCCCGGACTAGAGAAAGAAAATGAAATTTTTCGTCTTTTTATTTTTAAAAATTTTAAAAAACAAAATTTTTACATAATTGTAGTCCGAGCCATAGAGGGATATGAAATGGATGTCGGTCTATTAAAACTTGAGATATCATGTCAAACGTGTTGAAAAAATAATTTAACAAAAGTTACAGGCAGTCAAAGTCATAAAAACGGGTGCTTTACTTATAGCTATAACTTCGAAAATAATTGAAATTTTTAAAATTACTTCGGCGAATAAATTTTAAAAAGTCCCCGAGAAACAATTTGCGTTCGTAGCAAAGAACGCAGGCACAAAAATCGCGAGAATTAGACAGTTTTATTTTTTAAAAGCTAAGAACAGTAACGAAAAACTCCAAAGTTTATGATAAAATGGACTGCTACTTTATGAACACTAAATATGAAAATGTTTTTCGGGGTCTATCTTCGAAAATATGCAAAACAAATAATCGATTTTTTTTTAATTTTTCACTAGAATACTGCCTTAAGACCATAAGAGTTGTCAAATTGATGAATCAAAATACTTATATATCATTCCAAAGTTTCTATCCAGATTCCGGAATCCATTCCGAAATGTCACCAAAAGTAGTTGGTCACATTACGTATACCTAAAAGCATTAACCTTGCTGATTCAGAATTTAATACACCAGATCCTATTGACTGACTGATTGAAGCAGAATTTCATCATCAGTTATTTTTTTGTTGGACAAATAAAATTAAGTAAAAACCTGTCAACTCTACAAAACACGGTCTTCGGGTGGGTAGTGTCAGGAAAGATAGATGGAACACCACAATCGACCTGCAATCGAAGAAGCAGATGAAGCATATGATATTACTAGAAGAAGCAGATGATATAAAGAAAACCTTGACTCCAAAGGAAGAACTATGTGAAATCCATTTTGAGAATACTATGCAAAGACCAGGACACGGACGATTCATTGTTCGCCTTCCACTTGCCGGGAATGCAGATAAGTTGGGAGTCTTTGCTTTACCCCGATTCTTATCACTCGAAAAAGATTATGTAAAGACAACGATGTACGAGAGCAATACACCAGTTTATGGAAGAATATTTGGTATTAGGCCATATGGAGGAAGTAAACTGACATTCAAAACCCCAATTACTATTTGATACTAAATGTATCGCCAGAACCTAATTGATAATAAAGACCAGAATTTTCGGCTCACCTTCTGGAGGGATAATCCAAATAAGCCGCTGAAAACATACCGTTTGGCCACCGTAACATATGGAACAACGTCAGCTCCATATTTAGCAATTAAATGCTTACAAAGGCTAGCGGACCAGGGAAGCAAACAATATCCCCAGGTGCAGAAATTAAAACAAAATTTTGTTGTCGATGACTGCATGGCAGGTTTAAAGAGTCTTGTTATCACGAAGGACTATCAACAATAAATCAGTGCATTGTTGGATTCAGCAGGATTCAAATTAAAGAAATGGTGTGCAAATAATCAGAAGACCAGAAAATTGAAGAAGATGAAGAAATCCAAATTAAAACATTAGGCCTTATTTGGCTTCCAAAGTACGATTTGTTTCGTATTAAAGGCAACCAAGCAGAAAATGGTAAGGTAACTAAAAGAATAGTGGCTTCAGATACAGCTAGACTTTTCGACTCATTGGGAAAAATTACACCCATTGTAATAGCCGAAAAAATCTTCTTGCAGCAGTTGTGGCAACTTAAGTTAGATTGGGATGCCGCTTCTCCACTGGAAATGCATAATCGATGGATCAAGTTTGGTGAAAACATGAATGCGCTCAATGAAATCCACATTCCAAATTTGCGAATGCCTCTGAGAAGGCTTACGGAACCGCAGTTTACATTCGTTCTATCAACCAAAGAGGAATAGTAATAGCAAGATTACTGTGCGCTAAGACTCACACGTAGCTCCGCTGAAAACATAACTATTCCACGGCTGGAACTTTAAGACGGCATTAAACTTAACAAATTTAAAGGTATATCTTTGGTCAGATTCCAAAATAGTATTCCATACATTCATAATAAATTGAATTACGTCAATTCAAAATATTTCTGTAGTACTCCAATCGCGACATGTAAGCAGTGAGGAAAACCCAGCTGACATTCTGTCAAGAGGCATTTCACCAGATAAATTAATCTCATGCAACCTTTTGTTTTACGGCCCACTCTTCCAGCATGGCAATAAGCTTTGTGGCCACCACCATTTCAAAAAACCGCTAATCCCGAATTGGAAAGAAGACAAATCACCATTTATAATTTAGAGGAAGGATTAGGAAGTGAACCAATCATTCAATGCAGCCAAGGCAAAGAACCACAGATTGAACCAATCACATAACTTGCCCTAGAAAAGGATTCAGAAGTGAATATTATTGACCTAATAAATCATCGAAATTCATTAAGGAGACTGCAAAGAATCTTAAGTTATATGCTACGCTTCAAACAGTTAGCCAGAGAGCTGAAGAGGTCAACCTCAGAACATTTAACTGTCGCAGCATCATTAAGCTGATGCAAGCTGAAGAATTCAAAGAAAAAATACAGTACTTAAAAAACAAAACTCAGTTACCAATGAAGAGTCCTCTTGTTGGGCTTACACCATTTCTAGACAGTTGCGAAGTGCTACGAGTTGGAGGACGGTTAGAAGCATCACAATTATCGTATTATGCCAAGCATCCAGCACTTCTACCATTTTCGCACCCATTGACCAAACTACTAATGTAGGCGCTGCATCGATAGAATTTACATATTGGACCACAAGGTCTTTTGTCGACAACAAAACAGTTCTGGTCCATCAAGGGAAAAATACTTGCTCGGTCAGTTGTGAAACATTGTATACGTTGCGCCAGAGCTAGGGCCAAAGACGCTCAATCAAATAATGGGACATTTACCTAAACGCAGGATTTCGCCAGCGCGTCTATTTGTAAATGCAGGTATAGATTTTTACGGGCCTATTTAGATCAATTATCGTCTCAGAGGAAAACGGCCCCAAAAAAGCTACGTCGCACTATTCGTCTGTTTTGCTACTAAGGCAATACATTTAGAAATAGTAAGCGATCTTTTAACAAAAGCTTTTATTGCTGCCCTAAGAAGATTCATTGGACGTCGCGGTCATTTTATCCACTTGTATTGTAAGAATACCACAAACTTTGTTGGCGCAAGAAATCGACTAGATGAATTGACTGAAAGTATTGTTTTAAAAAAGGGGCAAGGAAATGGTACAAAATCAATGTAGCTCATGGATGATGGAATTTCACTTCATACCACCAAGAGCACCACACTTTAGTGAATTGTTAGAGGCTCGGTCAAGTCAGCCAAGCATTTGATGCACAGAAGTTTTGAAACTGCATCTCTTACTTACGAGCAATTGGAAACGTTTATAATAGAAATCCGTTCCGTGGAATAAAAGGGTATTCTGCGGGGGCTTAGCTGTACGCCAACGGACGGGTTACAGGTTGCGGATGGTGGACGGCCTTCAGATATAAAGGTTTAACGACGCGAACAAGTTTAACAAATAAGCGGTCTCGGACAATGCAGCGGGTGGCCAGAGAGAGAGAGAGAGAGAGAGAGAGAGAGAGAGAGGGGAAGGCGTAGCGTCGGACAAGCGCTGTCAACGTGAGTCGGTGTCGCCCAAAAGTACCTTTTCCCTAAACTCCCTCTTAAGTCTTCCTCTTGACGTTAAACTTGAAGGTTCGCTCCGTAGACCTAAAACATGGAATGAGCGCAGGGTTTGGGTCCCGCCACGTAATTACTGCCCAATGAAAACCAAACCAGCCTCGGATAAGAACCCCAATTACGTTGACGACCACCGCAAACGAAAAAAAGACAATGATTTACGGATATGCACTTGGAATGTCCGGAATCTTTATAGGGAAGGTGCCACTATCCAACTGGCGTAAGCCCTCAAAAGTATAAAGACACACATCGCCTCCATCCAGGAAAGGCGATGGAAAAGGCAAGGGTGCTCTAAAAAAACACATTGCGATATCTACTACAGCTGAGATGCAGAGAAGCACGAATTCGGATGTAGATTCGTAGTTAGCCGAAACCTACTACACCTTGTTTCCCGGTTCGCACCTGTGAATGAAAGATTGGTCACGATCCGCATCAAGGCAAAATTTTTCTGCATCAGCCTTATTTGCGCGCACGCCCCGACGGAGGAAAAGGACGAAGCCATCAAGGACGCTTTCTACGCTAGTCTTGAGGACGTATGCGCCCGACAGTCTATGACATGAAAATAGTCCTCGGCGATTTTAATGCGAAAGTCTGAAGGAAAGGCATCTTTGGGCCCACTGTCGGTCAGTTCAGTCTTCATGAGACCTTTACGAACAACGGTATCAGCTAAGGCTGATAAGACTTCGCCGTGGCACAAAACATGGTAGTTAGTAGCACCAGATTTAAGCACCTCGACATCCATAAGGCCAGCTAGCTGTCCCCGGATCATAAAACGGGAAACCAAATTGATCATGTTGTAATCGACGGAAGGCATACCTCTAGTGTTTCAGCTGTGCATACATTTTGGGGGGTCAACACTGACTCCGAACACTAAATTGTTGCAGTTGTTGATCACATTTTTGATGTGTCAAAAGAAGCAGTCAAGTGCCTTGGTTTTTTAAAACGGTGTAAGAAATACTTCACTTCATCTGATCTTCGTTTGATCTATACCTCATATATAAGGCCGAAAATGGAGTACAATTCGTACATTTGGGCAGGGGCTTCAAGATCATATTTGGAGCTTCTGGACCGGATTCAAAGACGTGCGATATATTTGATAGGTGATGGAAATATTTCTCTCAACTCTCTTGGGCATCGTCGCAATGTTGGTTGCCTAAGCCTTTTGTACAGGTACTACCATGGGAAGTGTTCAAGGGAGATACATGGCCTGACGCTACCAGCTCGTGTATTTCCTTGGTCCACTCGGGCAGCTCTCCAAGCCCATCCCTTTACCATTGCAACTTTACCCAATAGAACACCGCATTACCGAGATAATTCGTTCTTCGGTCGCTCAGTAAAATTGTGGAACAATCTCCCTGCGAGCGTGTTTCCCGGCAGTTTCAATCTGTGTAAACTTAAATCAAATCTTCATCGACACTACTCCATCTTTCCACCTTCCAACTAACTATCACACGTCTTCCGAATCAACACAATGCTTTCACATTTATAGGGGGCATCCCCTGAGTGCTGGTTAAGTCTAAAAAAAAAAGGCAAGATCCGCATGCGATTATCCAATGCGAAAAACATACGCATTCAACTATCGGTTAAGCTTAACCAACTAACCTCTGGATCCAACGACGCCGGCGGACTTTGGGCGCATATATCCCACTCCATGAGCGATGCCGCTGAAGTAGTCATTGGTTTCCGGCGCCCACAACCTCGGAAGCAATGGTACGATCAGGTATCGCATCGCGACAGCAGTAAAAAAAAAACGCCGCTTATAAAAAAATGCTGTTAGCTGCAACGCGAGCCGTGCGAGAAAACTACCACGAAAAGAGAAAGGAAGAGAGGCGCCTTTTCAGATGCAAAAAAAAAATCACCAGGAAAAACGTGAGCGTGAGAGACTAGAGGTATGCCAGGGCAAGAAGGATGCACGAAAATTATATCAAGAGGTTAAGCGTCTAACCCAAGGTGCCAAGCTCATATCATCCACTTACAGAGATGAAAATGGAGATCTGGTTACAGATACGCAGCGTGCGCTAAGATTGTGAAGAGAGCACTCCTCCAATTTACTGACTGGCGACGTTCCACCAATGCCACCCATGAAGAGCGCAGTTCAGTGTCACAAATTAACGATGACGGAGTGGAAGTACCACCACCTAGCCATGAAGAGGTTCGAGTTAAGCAAAAACAATAAAACAGCAGGTGCTGACGGCCTGTCAGCTAAATTGTTTAAAACCGCCAGCGATGAATTGATAAGGCGCATGTATCAGCTCATCAGCAAAATATGGCTAGCGGAAAGCATGCCCGATGATTGGAATCTCAGTTTGCCCCATACATCAGAAAGGAGACCCAACAATCTGCGCCAACTATAGATATGTCAGTCTTATTTATATCGCATATAAGGTTCTCTCAAGCGTACTGTGTAAGATTAAAGCCGATTACAAAAACTGATTGGACCTTATCAGTGTGGCTTTCGACCTGGAAAATTCAACATAGACCAGATTTTCACGCTGAGACAAATCCTGGAAAAAACCCACTAAGAACAAATTCATCTCACATCATCCCTTTATTGATTATAAAGTTGCGTTCGATAGTCCGAGAAGGTATTGCCTATACGCAACAATGTCTGAGTTCGGTATACCTGCAAAGTTGGCAAGACTTTTCAGGATGACGTTGAGCAACACATGCAGCTTCGTCAAGGTATTAAATGACCTCTCCGAAACCTTCAATACCGGAAGGGGTTTCAGACAAGGCGATTCGCTGTCTTTCGATCTCTTCAACATCATCATTGAGGGGATCGTACGAAATTCCGGTGTCCATCGTAATGGCACCATTTTCTACAAAGGTGTCCAGCTCCTTGCGTACGCTGATGATATTGATATTATCGGCAGAACCAAGAGAGATGTTACCGCTGCTTTCAGCGCTATCGAAAAGGAATCAGCCAAAGTGGGTTTGACGATAAATGAGGGTAAAACAAGGTATATGCTCTCTACATAAAAGGGAGCGCGGTTTCCAGACTCCCACGTTTCATCCGGCAGCTATAACTTTGAAGTAGTCAAGGAGTTTGTATACCTTGGCACAGCCATTAATAACAACAACGAAGTCAGCCTGGAGATAAAGCTAAGAACAATAATTGCTAATAGGTGCTACTATGGGCTCATTAAGCAACTAAGTTCCAGAGCCCTCTCTTGATCGACAAAAGTAACACTCTACAAGACGCTCGTTGCGCCTGTGCTTCTTTATGGCGCTGAGGCATGGGTAGTTTCGCAAACTGACGCAGCCGCTCTGGGGGTGTTCGAGAGAAAAGTTCTTCGCAAAATCTTCGGTCCTGTTCAAGTAGGCGATTACTATCGCAACCGAATGAACCACGAGCTGTAGTTCGGCGTATAACTTTGCAGCGACTACGCTGGCTGGGTCATGTCCATCGTATGAGCGACGAAGCTCCAGCGAAAAAGGTGCTCGACGCGAGGGTCGTTAGTCAACGACGACGAGGGAGCCCATGCCTCCTATGGATGGACCAGGCCGAGGAAGCCCTAACCGCACTTGGTGTATCCAATTGGAGAAGACGCACGCAAAGCAGAGGCGCCTGGCGAGAGCTGATGAGGTCGGCCGAAACGCGAACACGGGTTTTTATGGGCACCTAAGTAAGTAATATGCGAAGTGACACACTTAAAATAAGAAAAAAATGTATAAAACTTGCGTAAATATCTTTATTTTCCGAAACTATTTTTGATTCCACGATTATTCAATTTTCTTCCGTTTTTCTACATGCCTCATCAGTTTCTCAATTTAGATTTTTTGTTTGCCCATCGGATTCGGAATCGGAATGCCCATCCAATGACCATTGAAACGGCATGTGTAAATTGAGGTCGAGTACTGAATTCCGAGGCCGTGCGACCTATAATTCCAAAATTGTTCGATATCGGAAATTTGATGTGTATTTAAGGTGCCTTTTACGATCGGCACCAGACTTCACAGGAACACTCTCAAGGCTTTGGTATAAAAATTGGATGATCGGTTTCGGAGTCTTTACGTGATATATACATATACCCACACACGTATATACATTAAGTCGCCTCACACTCCTTAGAACAAAAAAAAAGTTCTGTCCGCTTCTTCAAAATAATTCATGGCTTATGTGATGATGATCCCCAAAATATTTGTATTTGTATTTATTTATTTATTTGATATGCCAGTGCTACAAGGTAAGACAACCTTATGTTTACTGCACTGGCATCATATATTTTTAGCATAATGTAGTTAACATACATATAATAAAAGAAATTTAATAATAACATGTAGATTCCATAATTTAGAAAAAGTTAGATAAAAAAAAGAAAGATTTAATATAAAAATAGTTCAACATAAATTAAAGCAAATATTTAAAATATAACGATATTTAAGAGAAATTTAAGATATAGATTTTATAAAATGTTACTTAACTTTGAACGAAAATTATTGCAACGGAGAAAGATGAGAAGTCAACATTTTTTTGAATTGCACGGCATTTTGAAGGGATCTAAAAACGGGAGGTAACGAATTCCAAAGACGAATTGCAAATATGTAGAATTGCCTTTCGGAAGTTAAACAGAAATGACGTAATTGTGTTAGTGCATTTGACCGATTAGAATGTGAAACAGTAATACGGATATGCAAGTAGGATGGTTCTCCAGTGTAGAGCACTTTATGTAGCAGAAATAAAGTTCGAAATTGAAGAATGTTTTCAAAAGTCTTGTTGCAGTCTTATTGTATATTGCGAAACATGGTCTGAGCGTTTTAAGCCAAAAATATATCTAGCAATATTGTTGAAAGCTACATTGAGTTTTTGTTTACTAAGAGAATCGCAGTTGGCAAAGATTTCATATCCATAAAGAAGGGTAGGGAGAATGTAAGCTTTTGCAATGAGAAATCTTATTTTAAGTGGAGTAAAAGTCTGTGAAACCTTCAGTACCCTAAGCATACCATAAATTTTGCCGATTGTACTTTCAATGTGAGTGCTCCAAGTCAAAGTCCTGTTGAAGATTACTCTAAGGTTTTTAGCTGAGTCAACAAAATCAATTTCAGAGTTGTTCAAGATAACCTTTGGATATTCTAAAACGTTAATTATTTTTTTTTGAGATGCCTATACATTTTGACTTTTTTGGATTAAGAAATAAGCCATTTAAGCTTGCCCATGTTACTATGCACGCTAGGTCGTTGTTTTTTTTTATTTTTTTGTTTATTTGTACTTTCATCAATGGATTTGTATCCTTACTGACTACAGCTAATATAATATAATTAATTACAATTACACTACCCTAAGATTAAGATAGCATTAATTACAACAATATATAAGAAAAATTTAAAACAACTTAGCGATAGAAAATATTTAACTGGTCTTTTAAAACAATTTTAGAGCAAGAAAAATCAATTTCTATAACTTTAGATAATTTATTAAATTCAATTAAAGCACGATTTATTGGGGCATTAACTGCATAATTAGTCCTTTGCATGCCAATAAAAAATAAATCAACAGAACGAAGGCTTCTAGAAGGTACATTGAAATTTACCAACTCTAAAAGGCGAGGACAATCGATTACTCCAGTTATTAAGTCAAATATAAACAAAAGTGAAAGGATTGTTCTTCTACTTTGCAGAGTTTTCAGATTTATAAGCAAGCAACGAGCATTATATGGGGGCATAGGATCAACAAAATTTAATGGACGTAAAGCATAGCGGATGAAGGATTTTTGTATACGTTCGAGACGATTAATGTGCGACGCATAGTATGGGTTCCATATAATGGACCATGGGTTGTTGATGGCGGATACACAGTAAGAAATGTTCTCACACTTACAGCTAACGTACAACTGAACATCGTCAGCGTACATATGAATATTACAATGTTGAAGAACATTTGGTAAATCATTCACATAAATTGAAAATAGAAGAGGCGCAAGGACAGAGCCCTAGGGAACTCCCCTGTTAACCATTAGAAACTCCGACGTCATGTTATTGACAAATACGGCTTGATATCTTTAAACAAGATACGACCGCAATAGGTTAGCTGCTGTAGGAGAAAAATAAAACATATTAACCAATTTGGCGAGAAGAATTTCATGATGAACTGTATCGAACGCCTTTAAACGATCAAGCAAAATTTAGAAGCTCACTTTGTTAACGTCCAAGCCTGATCTTATCTCTTCGACTACATCTATTAGTGCAGTAACGCAACTTCTCTTTGCCCTAAGCCCTGACTGTCTGTCGGATAACAAATTATTGTCGCAGATAAATTTATTAGATTGCCGATGTAGAATTACTTCAAACGCCTTAGCCAAGTACGATAAAACGGCTACAGGTCGATATTCACTGCATGTTTTAGGTACTAGAATAATTTTAGCTTTTTTCCAGCTTTTTGGAAAAATAGATTTAGTTAGAATAGTATTGAAAATGTGGGTTATGTATGGTAATACAACAGGTAATAAAATTTTTAGAAAAAGCGGATGGATTTCATCAAAACCTACGGCGTTTGATTTAATTGACAGGATACTAGACAGAACCTCACATTGGTTAACACAACGGAACCAAAAAGTAACTTCTGTTCGCTGGATGAAATTCCGAGAATCGTTTACATTTGAATACAAATTTTCATCAACCACAGGCAGTGGTATGTTTACAAAATTTCGGTTGAGTTCATTTACTTCAGCATCCCATACGGAAGTTTGAGTTTTACCTACACCAATATTTCTGACTTCTTTCCAAACCTTTTTTGTATTAAGAGCATTTTTATATTTGTCACTATAAAATCGTTGCTTCGATATCGCAATTTCATTGTTGACCTATTTTCTCATATTTTTAAATTCAGCATACAAGTCTGGTGTTTTAAATCGCTTCCAACTATTATAAGACGCATTACGGTTTGCTATGAGTCTTTTAATATGGATGCAGTACCTAGCTTGAGTCACTCATCGGCTAGCACAAGTGCCTTAAGATTTTATTACCAAAATCTTTCTGGAATGCGAACTAAATTAGTAACTGTGCGTAATTTTATTTCGGATGCTGATTATGATGTCTATGTGCTAATTGAACATTACTAAATACTTGAACATTACTAAATAATGATTTGTATGATGATGAAATAGCTGGTCCATCAAGGTTTTAAATATATCGCAAAGATAGGAGTCCTTTTCAAACTAGGTGCTCCAGGGGTGGTGGTGTGCTGGTAGCTATTAGAAGAGAATTATGTTCATCCGCATGTAATATTGATACATTTGATGGTCTCCTGGATCAGCTCTGTGTTCATCTTATGTTCCATCAAATAGTTCCTCTGAACTCTACTGTAAGCATGTATATAATATTATTTCGTTGTTTACTACTGTTAGCTGTGATAACTATTTTTATGTTGTTGGAGATTTCAACCTAAGACTCCTGCTCCGGATGACAATTCGGTACTTATTCCTTTCAATGTCAATAAATTGTTTGAAATTCACTTAGTAGATAGTTTTCTTAGTTGTGATCTTGTTCAGATTAACTATGTTCTAAATAAATTATCTTAGATATTAGACTTAATCTTTGTAAGTGAACTCTTAAAAGTTAAATTAATTGATTGGTGCTTGCCCCATCTCTGAGGCAACATTACATTACTCTGCCTTATGTTTTGAAATTGAATTTTATTCCTTCTTGAAAGTAAATAGCTCTCAGTTATATTTTTATGTTTATAATTGTAATTATGATCTATTAAATGGTATTATTGATGGCATACGCAGACAGCAGCACCTTAATATGCTTTATACTCAACAGTGCTTTGAAGTTTTCTTACAGTCTTTATTTGATCATGTTCTTATTAATATTATTCTGAAAAATAAGTGTTATAAACTTCCATGGTATACTAAGGGTTTAAAAAAGCTTAAGAATCTTCGGAATAAATACAGTTTAAAATTTAAATCTACGTTTTATAAAATTTAATTAAAAATGTATTCATTATGAACGGGAGTTTCATTTTTTAAACAAATTCCTATACAAGCAGTATATCTTGAATCTTGAGAGCCGTATGAAATCTGATCCGAAATCCTTTTGGAGATATGTTCAATCGAAAAAAGGTTCATCTTATATTCCGTCGTCTATGTTTTATAATGATAAGGTATCAAACTCTTTGAATGATATTGTTAATTTATTTGCACAATTTTTCGTCTCAAACTTTTGCAAACAAACTTTTATCAATATCCTTAATGGATATTGAAAATAGTATTCTTAGTTTAAAAGATTCTTATAAAAGTGATCTTGATGGACTTAGTTTTCACATTTTATTATAATGTGTAAAATCAACCTCTTCTTCGCTTTTATTGATTTTCAATAAATCTCTAGACTCTGGCATATTTATTAATAAATGGAGAATTTCTGTTATTTCCCCTATTTTTAAATCTGAAAATAAGAACAATATAGAAAATTATAGGGCAATATCAAATCTTACTAATATTTCTAAAGTTTTTGAAAAAATTGTTAAAGAGAAAGTTTTCTTCACGGTAAAAAATTTTATTTGTCCTTACCAGCATGGATTTGTCACTGGGATGTCAGTGACATCAATACAACTAACTTAAGCATTTTTACAAAATATTGTATTAACTCTTTTGAAGATGGAAGCCAAGTTGACATAATTTATTCAAATATTTCTAAAGCTTTTGACAAAGTTACACATAATCTTTTAATTTCGAAATTGTCCATATATGGTTTTCATTCAGCGTTTCCTTCGTGGCTTGGGTCATATTTGTTTAATAGGGTTTCCTGTGTTTCCATAGAAAATGTGAATTCGGAACCTTTTTTGGTAACATCTGGAGTCCCGCAGGGCAGCATTCTTGGTCCGTTACTTTTCATTTTATTAATAAATTATATCTCAAATTGTTTTCCTTCAGCCTGGTTTTTGTTGTACGCTGATGATTTGAAAGTCTATTACGAAATAAGCCATTATTCAGATTGTCAAGTTCTTCAAACTGAATTGAATAATTGCTCAACTTGGTTCAAAAATAATCATCTTACTTTGAATCTGAACAAATGCTGTAGTATGACTGTCTCAGTAAGAGTAACACATCTATAATGTTTTCGTACTACTTTAATGAAGTCGTTTTACCTAAAGGTAATGAAATCCGTGATCTCGGTGTTTTCTTTGACTCTCGTTTTAGCTTTATTGGCCATATTAATCGCATAATTCCACAGGCTTATTCTCTTCTAGCTTTTATTAAACGAAATAGTTCCGCTTTTCTTGACCCTTATACTATAAAACAGCTCTATATTTCATTTGTAAGATCTAACGTAGATTATGCATCACTTATTTGGAACCCTTATTATGGTGTTCACATAAACCGTTTGGAGCGTATACAAAAGAAATTTCTAAAGTATGCCTTACGCTCGATTGTTTTTACTGAGCCTATTCCCTTTTATACTTCTCGGTGTATGCTAATAAGTCTCAAAAGTCTTGAAAAGAGGCGGTCGATTCAGAGTATAATGTTTATTTATGATCTCATTAATAGTAATATTGACTGTCCTTTGCTTCTTGAGTTTATATCCTTTATTATACCATCTACATTTTTACGCTCATCAGACTATTTTCACATTAAATATCATAGATCAAACTACGCCATCAATGAATCCATTAATAGGACTCATTTAATGCTAAATAAGATTTACAAAGATATTTCCATTGATATTTTTTTTTGCAATAAATTTTTGTTAACTATTTTACTTTAAGTTCCATTCAGGCCCGCAGCCAGGATTTACCTTAGGGGGGCTTTTGATAAAAAATCTATGAGTAGATATCAGTAAAAACTAAAGGAAAGGATATGGAAATTTGTAAGCAAATCCGTTTGAGGATTTTTTGTGAATATGCCTGTTTTTAAATGACCATAAGAGAGATATGGAGAGTTTTGTTTAAGTTTTTTTTTACAAACCAATTTTGAGTACTAAGTTTTTTGATTTTTGCCTTTTAATTTTCTTTTAAAAAGTATTATTCCGAAAATTTGCACAAAAACTAAAAATTTCTGACAAAATTTTAGTGTGTACGTTAAAAATAGGTTAGATATCTTGCAATTTGTTAAAATCAGAATTAAAATCAGCTATGAAAAATTAAAACAATTTTTAATAATGGACATTTCACATAAACGGGAGAAAAAAAAATTGTAGTCTTTCATTGATCCCCAGCTTGTGTACAACTATTTGAACCTGTTATCGTTAAGGGCTAAAATATTATTGTTCTCGAAAACGATTCCGAGAACTTAAAAAATATTAAAAAGAAAATATTTTAAGATCTTTAAAAATTCAACAGTTTCATTTCCTCATGATTCAATTCCAAAAACAATTACTTACTTACTTACTTAGGTGGCCGTAACAACCCGTGTCCGGATTTCGACCGACCTCATCAGCTCTCGCCAGGCGCCTCTGCTCTGCGCGCGCCTTCTACAATCGGATACACCAAGTGCGTTAGGGCTTCCTCAGCCTGGTCCATCCATCGGAGGCATGGTCTCCCTCGTCGTCGTTGACCAGCGACCCTCGCCTCGAGCACCTTTTTTGCTGGAGCTTCGTCGTCCATACGATGGGCATGACCCAGCCAGCGTAGTCGCTGCACAGTTATACGCCGAACTACGTCAATGTCTTCGTAGAGCTCATACAGCTCGCGGTTCATTCGGATGCGATAGTCATCGCCGACTCGAACAGGACCGAAGATTTTGCGAAGAACTTTTCTCTCGAACACCCCAAGAGCGGCTGCGTCAGTTTGCGAAACTACCCATGCCTCAGCGCCATAAAGCAGCACAGGTAGAACGAGCGTCTTGTAGAGTGTTAGTTTTGTCGATCGAGAGAGGGCCCTGGAACTTAGTTGCTTACTGAGCCCGTAGTAGCACCTAAGAGCAATTATTGTTCTTGGCTTTATCTCCAAGCTGATTTCGTTGTTAGCATTAATGGCGGTGCCAAGGTATACAAACTCCTTGACTACTTCAAAGTTATAGCTGCCGGATGAAACGTGGGAGTCTAAACGCCGCACTCCCTTGTTTGTAGACAGCATATACTTTGTTTTACCCTTTTAAAGTCTAATCAACTTTGCAGGTATACCGAACTCAGACATTGTTGCGTATAGGCAATCCCTTCTCGGGCTATCGAACGCAGCTTTAAAATCGACAAAGAGATGGTGGGTGTCAATTTGATGTTCGTGGGTTTTCTCCAGGATTTGTCGTAGCGTGAAAATCTGGTCTATGGTGGACTTACCAGGTCGAAAGCCACACTGATAACGTCCAATCAGTGTTTTTGTAATCGGCTTTAATCTTTCACACAGTACGCTTGAGAGAACCTTATATGCGATGGAAATAAGACTGATACCTCTATAACTAGCGCAGATTGTGGGGTCTCCTTTCTTAAGTATAGGGCACAGTACACTGAGGTTCCAATCGTCGGGCATGCTTTCTGCTAGCCATATTTTGCTGATGAGCTGATGCATGCGCCTTATCAATTCATCGCCACCGGTTTTAAACAATTCAGCTGACAGGCCGTCAGCACCCGCCGCTTTAGTGTTTTTGAGTCGTTGGATAGAACCTCTTCATGGCTAGGTGGTGATACTTACACTCCGTCATCGTCGATTGGTGGCTCTGAACTACGCTCTCGATGGGCGGCATTGGTGGAATCGTCGCCTGTAAGTAAATTGGAAACGTGCTGTCTCCACAATGTAAGCACACACTGTGTATCCGTATTCAGATCTCCAATTTCGTCTCTGCAAGTGGATGCTCCGGGCTTGAAACCTTGGGTTAGACACTTAACCTGTTAAGAGGATTTTCGTGCATCCTTCTTGCCCTGGTTTATCTCTAGTTCCTCACGCTCACGCTTTTCCTGCTCTCTTTTCTTGCGTCTGAAGAGGCGCCTCTCTTCCTTCCTCTTTTCGCGGTAGTTTTCTCGCACGGCTCGCGTTGCAGCTGACTGCAGCGTTTTTTTATAAGCGGCGTTTTTTACTGCTGTCGCGATACGACACTCCTGATCGTACCATTGGTTCCGAGGTTGCGGGCGCCGGAAACCAATGACTTCTTCAGCGGCAGCGCGCATGGAGTGGGATATATGCGCCCAAAGTCCGCCGGCGTCGTCGGGTCCAGATGTTGGTTGGTTGAGCTTAACCGATAGTTGAGCGGAGTAGGCCTCGGCAGTTCCTGGTAATTGCAGCTTAGCGACATCTAGCTTTCGTTGCATTCCTGTGCGTATGTTCTTCGCATTGCATAATCGCATGCAAATCTTGGCTGCAACAAGATAATGATCGGAGTCAAAGTTGACCCCCCCAAATGTACGCACATCTAGAACACTAGAGGCATGCCTTCCGTCGATTACAACATGATCAATTTGGTTTCGCGTTTTTTGATCCGGGGACAGCCAGGTGGCCTTGTGGATGTCGAGGTGCCAATAACAATTACTATATAAATTTTTTTTTAGTAAAATTTTTTGAGCAGAGGAATCGACTCCGATAGAAGTCATATTTAAATTTCAGACTATTTTTCAAAAACCGTAATTCAAAAACTTGTTTCTGCACAGCACCAGTATCTGTATCTTATACCCAATTTATTATTTAAGATATCTCATAAAAATAAGTTCATGTTAAAGTTAAAATAATTACTCAGCTGGTTTAATTTTTATAAAAAGAATGAAACAATTTTTTTTTTTAGATATTTAAGATATAATCGGTCGTGGATTTATATTTAAATTATTTGTAAATTAAAAAAACCGAAACCAAATTTTTTGAACTTCCAAATTGTTTTTTAATTTTTAAATATAATAAAAATGATTTTAAAAATGCCGAAGTTTAAAAAAACTGTAATTGTTAATTTTTTTATGAAAATTTGGTAACATGATTAAAAAATCATCAAATCACTTAGAATTGGACTGTAGCTATTGGACAGCTATTAAAATATTTTTTCTATTGAGATTTTTTTTCGAAAAAAAGCATATTTAGATTTAAGGTGATTTTCCGAAACCTGTTATTTGGAAAAGACTTCGCACAGGGTTAAATTTTTGTGCCAAGTTGGGAATTTTAGATGTCTTATATACCAAGAAAACAACAAAATAAAATGGTCAAACTTTTCAGTCATTTGCTTTACGTGGAATACCCCATAATGTGTTAAATTTTGTGGTTCATGTATTTTTTTCACTAAACAGCTTTTAAAAATTAAAAAAAAAATCCATTCAAAGTAATGCTTTTTCAAAAGTTTTGGGTCCAATAAGCTTAGATATTGCATAAAAAATGTCAAGCTAATTTTCCTCAATTTATAAAAATTATATTCGTTCTAGGTATAATTTCATATATATTCACTTTTTGAGCATTGAAACTGATTTTTTAATATACAAACTCATTATGATTATGACTTCTATAAACAAAGTTAATCTTTCACTTGGCCAAAATAATTGTTTCATTATTTAAGTGAAGTTTTCAAGAAATTAAACATCATTATCACAGTTTATCTTAAAAAAAATCACATTTTGAATTTAACAGTCTCATTTGTGTTACTTCTTTATACTTTTTGGACCCCCTTGTCTACGGGTCTGGTTCCAAGGAATATTGTTTTTAGTCTGTAAGGAATACTTCCAGACTTAATAAATACTAAATACTAATATGTAGTTTGTTGTATATAAGTTTTTTAAGTATAGTAAATATTATTATATTAGTTATTACAATAAGGGTAATTTTTTAGCCGTTCAATTGAAAAATAACTCTTAAAGATACCTCTTTACATTTTATTATCTTAATTTGTATTTATTTATTTATTTTATTTGATAGACATAATACATTGTACAAATAAGATTACTCTTTTTAGGATGAACAAACATTAATAATTATAAAAATTAATAATTATAAAAAGCAAAATGATGAATTAAATTAAATTAAACATAATGATTTGAATTAAGTTAAAAACTAAAATAAAATGAAAGTATGAATTTTAGATTTAACTGATTATGCTAGAAGGAAGAAATAAAGATGAAAAGAAATTAGAAATGATAGAAGAATACATTATTGAGATGAACTAAAGTGATGAAAGAGTTTTTGCTTAAAGGTGTTTGCGTTACCTAATTTTTTTATGTAAGTGGGAAGCATATTCCATAGATTTATCGCATAAACAAAAAACTGTCGGGAAGTTATAAGATATCTATGCGCTGGTAAGATAAGCTGTGCAGTTCTCTGAGTCCTGGCGAATCTTATTTTTTCGAAAAGATAGGTTGGTTCCTTACTATTTATTATATTATAAAGCAATAATACTGTTCGAAAATTTAAAAAACTGTTTAACGGGCAGCCAGTAATTTGATTTGTGAAAGCTTATATAAGCGAGTGTCTATCTATGTTGAAAATTAATCTCGCGCAGCTATTGTAGGCCACAGTTAGCTTTCGGTTTGACTCCTGGTCCATATTCGAAAATAGTTCACGGCTATAAGAGATTATAGGTAGAATAAAGGACTTTACGAGTCTAAGCTTTACACCTGAAGACAAATATTTGGATGTAGGGCTTAGACCACGTAAGGCACCATAAATTTTACCAACTACTCGGTTTATGTGAGTGCTCCATGTAAAACTGTTATTAAAGTGTACTCCAAGATTTTTGAAGGATTTAACATACTCGATTTGGGAGTTATTAAGAAGTAGGGGAGGACATTCTTCATGTTTATTGCGCCTGTCGATGATTATCACTTTGGTTTTAGTTGAGTTTAGGCTTAGTCCGTTTTCTGTTGACCAATGCAAAACCCTGTTCAACTCCGAATTAATTTCAGTAACAGCAATGTTTTTAGATGACCTTGGAAAAAGCTTATACAATTTAATGTCATCGGCATATATATGATGGTCACACGCAGAAAAGCAATCAACAATGTCATTAATAAAAACAGAAAATAACAGAGGACCTAATACGGAACCCTGAGGAACACCAGATAAGACCTTCAGACTTGAAGAGGATTTCTTATTTAGATAGACGTATTGGGAACGATTACTGGGGTAAGAAGCCATGAGAGTACACAGAGAGGAGTGAAGAAAGAACTGAGCGCTGAGTTTTTGCACGAGAAGACAATGATCAATGCAGGCGAAAGCCTCCGAAAAATCCAAGAAAACCTCACACCCATCATATCTTTATCCAAGCCAGACCTAATATCTTCACAAACTTTAAGGAGCGCTGTTATGCTTCGCTCGAAAGCCAGATTGATGTTTTGTGATAAGCTTGTTTCTGTAAAGATGTGTTTTTAACTGACAGCTTAATGACTGCTTAATGAATTAAATTGTTTATTTCAAAAATTAATCTCTTAAAACTAATGAATCTCAATTGAAATATTAACAAAACAAGCGATGTTATTTACTTAAACAACACTTGTTTTCTTTTTTATGGAAAAAATAAAATATTTTATATAAATTTTACTGAGTTGTTACATTTCTCTAAAAAGTGGCATTTGTAGAAGCTCCACTTTCAGAAGATAAATCGCCAACAAGTTGAAATATTGGTTTAATATGACTAGTTTTGAACTAATTGAGTCATGGCTATAAATTGGCGACTAGTTGAAATATTGGTTTAAAATTACTAGTTTTGAATTAATTAAAACGTGACTATTTATTAACCCCTCAGAAGACGTTAAACTATAAACTAGTTTAAATTTGGCAACATGATTTGTTTGCAACTAGTCACAAGAAACTAGAATTTACAAACATAACATAGTAGTTGTAAACTAGTTTCCAACTGTTCAGAATAGGACAATTGATATTTCCTATGACATCGCCATTTTAAAAATACCAGTTGTGTATATAAAAAAAGACAAACTTGAACTAGAACAGCTCAGTTTTCAACTAGTATGCAGACTGGTTTTAAACTAGTTGGTTACACTGCGGGGAACTCTTTCTGAACACAGTTACGAAGGTTCTGCTGGGAGAACTCAAAATTAAGAATTTAATTACGTATTTCTTAGAGCACGTTTTAGCGAAAATGAGCAAATTTATATAGGAAAATAACAAAATTTTTATAAAGTTCCAAAGGTTCTGCTGGGAGAATTCAAAATGAAGAATTTTCTGAAAATTAAAATGAGCAAAATTTATATGGGAAAATAACAATTTTTTTATAAAGTTTCAAACGCAATTACTCGTAAAGAAATAAGACATGTTTGTTTGTGTTTATTTTTAATATGTTTTATAACAACACTTCTTGAACATAGTTCCGAAGGTTCTGCTGGGAGAACTCAAAATTAAGAAATTTGTAAAGTTTTTAACGAAAATGAGAAAAATGTATATGGAAAAATAACAAATTTTTTGTTAAGTTTCGAGCGTAATTAAAAAAAGGACCTTTTCGTTTCTTTTATTTTTAAATATGTTTCATAACAACTCTTTCACATTCACACATTCCCGAAGATTTTGCTGGGACAACTTAAAATTAAGAATTTTATGACGTTTTTCCTAGACCATTTTTTGGCGAAAATGCTAATTTTTATATGGAAAATAACAAATTTTTTTACACAGCATTTTTTTACAAAATAACTCTTTTTAAATACATTCCCAAAGCTTATGATAGGACAACTCAAATTTAAGGATTTATGTCCTATTTCCTGGAGCATGTTTTGACAAAAATGAGCACCATTTGCGTACCAAAAAATATGTGAAGGTAACATTCCCTCCTCATGCATTTTCAACCATTTTGATTACTGTAGATGAACAATTTGTAACCTAACTTAATAACTTTAGTGAAGGTAATACACAATGTATATGTATAAATATTATGCTTTTAAAAAATCTCTTGAATGGTTGCTTTATATTGGTTATAAAATGCCTTTAAAATGTGGATGGAAATCGAAAAATGCGCCAGAAAACGAAGAACATCTCAAAATATTGGAATAGAATAAGAAAAGAATTCAAGGAGAATTCAAAGAAATTATGGGCCTAATTGTCGATAGATGGGAACACAGCCAGAAGGTTCTTCTGTAATTACCCGTTATCCGCAAGTATTTTAAAAGTTGATAGTGAAATAATACAAAATTTTAGTTTGATTCTACGAACATTATCTAGCGGTAAATTGATTAAAAAATAAACTTTCGAAGCCTTGTTGGATCGTACTTTCGAGTTATATCTAAAACATTATGACTGCTATAAGATGCTGCCAACAGAACATAAAATTTTGGTTCACGGAACTGTAATAATAGATTACTTTAATTTATTTATAGCAATCCTATCACAAGAAGCGTTAAAGAAGCTAGTCATACATAAGGAGTTCAGAAAATTAGGTTAAATCATACTCGTAAAAACTCTACAGAACTGTCCAATAGAGATCTTTTCGTTGGTTTATTGGTTTCGTCAGATACTTCTATATTTTCCCATAGAAAAATATTGAAGAATAAAATAATGCATGATAATGAAATCGATGAATTTATTTTATATGAAGATCACGATACGAAAGATGACAAAAGTGATTTCTTTCCTGATCTCGATTTATCTATGTGTCGAGTGACTCCACGAATTGAACTGATGATACGAGTAGTCGAATAATTTTTTTTGGAATTTTATTGCTTCTTAAGATTTATGTGAAATTTGAACAAACCTATATATTCAAAATAAAATTTTTTTTAAGTAATAAACTGCATTGGATATTGAATGTTGAGAGGTCGGAGAAGGCGTGGCATATAATCATGAAATTTTAACATGAGTCTAATTTGAATCAAGTCAATAATAAACAAGTTAATTTCCTTTCTTATGATTTCTAAAACTATAGATATTGCTCTTTTAATCTTCATTTTGTATAGGAGGTGGGCGAAGGGCGTGGCCGATCTTGATAAAAATTGTGTGGCGTTATGTATTTATGAAATAATGACACATGCTCAATTTCATGTACCTACGATGGTTCCTTCTATTTTTGTCCCTCATCCCATAGAACTCGTTACACTGTGGGACGCTTTGATATCTTCCTTGACTGAAGATCTGAGGCCCAGATGAACTCAGTGAACCAATTTGTCTGGTTGTTCGTCGCAATGGGGGAAGCCTTTAACTGACAGTGAAAACGCTCTACCATGCCATAAGCTTGCGGGTAGCAAGCCGAAGTAGTTATATTATGCTAGCAACCGAGATTCTTAAGAAAGTTGTTAAAAGCCACTGAAGTGAACTGTGTTTCTCGATTTGTGATCTGTGAAATGAACTCTCTTTGAAGAGTGTCAACAATCGTGTCAGTATTTGTGTCTTTCAGCGGATATGCTGCTGGCCAACGGATGTTCCTGTCAACTACGGTAAATAGGTATCTATAAAAAAAAAAAAAAAACGGAATGGCCATCTCAGCCCTTGAAAGGACTTTGACCTAGCTTCTTATGATCAATTGTGTTGTATGTGATGTGAAATGTTTGCACTCAAATGATCGAGAGCTGGACCTACATGATTTACGCCGACTCCGAACGGCTTACGTTCTCAAGAAGCTTTTCATGACAGTTTTTACTCTCTGAGGTTTGCCATTGTCTGCAGAGAGATGACGGCCGAACAGAAAAATTAATTCAATTGAAAAAATTTTCTGTGTCAGATGGAGGATTCGAACCTGGGTTCTCTGGCGTAAGAGTCACACACTCTACCCACTTCGCCACGGCCACCACAAGTAGGTATCTATACCCTTTTAAAATTGGCAAAGGACCGACTATATCAACGTGGATATGTTCAAATCAGCCGTGTGGTATGCTGATTTAATATGGTGTTGTCTGCGATGTTTGTATTTTTGAGCGTTGAAATCTAACACATTCCTGTGACCATTTTTTAACTTGTGTATTCATCTTTGGCCAGAAATATCTTTGTGTTAGTAGTCGTCGTGAAGCTCGTGTACCAGGGTGTGATATGTTGTGTAGTTGTTCGAATACTTGTTTTCGTAATGTCTGTGGTAAGCAAGGTCGTGTTAAAGAATTTATCTGCTCGCACCAAATTTTAATGTTGAGTACAGGTATGTGTATCTGTTCGAGCTTGTCCCTGTGATTGTCCAGTATATCTTGTAATTCTGTATTTGTGTTCTGTTATTTGTTTAGTGTTCTACGGTTCATAATAATAAATCGGGGATTGGCCGAAGCGGACCACAGTGGGTCCCTTTTCGTACGCATAGGACAAGAATGCTACCGGTCGGAGCCCTCATACGTGAGCATGGTCCTTACATAAGCATCCTTTGCCACCTCAAGCATATCCTTGTAGGTCAGTTGACCAATCTCGGCTTCGCCAATAAATGGAAGTCCCATAATGGTCAATCTTATGCTTGCCAACGCCGGGCACTGGCACAGAATGTGTGCTGCCGTTTCCGGCTCCTCTAGGCATAACCAACACGCATCGTCCTCGGCCAGAGTCATCTTCCAGAGACGGTACATGTAGGGACCAGTAGTAGTAATTCCCTGTCGAATGTACTGTATTTCGTTGCTGATTGTGATAATTTTTCGAAAAAAGGCTAATTGTTCCAGTGTACCGTTATTCTGTTGTTGTAAATAATTTTGTAGTAGTAAAAGTAGTGTTTCCTTTGCAAAACTATTTTTGATTGTTGCAAATTCGTGTAATTGTTCAGTCCAGTGTAATTGTTTGTTCTTTGTTTTTGATGCAACGGTGACCATGTCATAAATTGGACCTAGCATGTGTGCGAATTTTGAAATACAACGGTGGTAGTAATTAGTCATACCTATGAATTTTCGCATCTGTTTAACTGCAACTGTGTTGAAGGGGGTGTGGATGGTCTTGTATGCATTGTGTACGTTCTTCAAAAGGTTGAATACCTTGTCTTGAAATGTTGTAACTTAGAAAATTTATATCCGTTGCTCCAAAAATGCATTTGTTGAGTTTGATGTTCAATCCGTAGTCTCTAAGTCTCTGAAACACTTGTGGTTAAGTATTCAATGTGTTCTGTTTCGTTTTTACTAGCGATTAATATCCAAATATTAACGTCCAAATATACGAAAATAAAGTCCATTCCGTGTAACACTTCATGTATGAATCTATGAAATGTCTGTGCTGAGTTCCTCAATCCAAAAGGCATACGGATAAACTCAAACATTCCAAAAAGTGTTGTGATGGCTGTCTTGTGTATGTCATTAATGGCCATTGGAATTTGATGGTATGCTCTGACTAAATCGATTTTCGAGTAAATGTTTGTGTTGTGTAAATTCATAGAAAAAGCGTGTATGTATGGTAATGGATAGCTGTCCGGTACTGTTATAGTGTTTAATCGTCTGTAATCTCCACATGGTCTCCAGTCGTTTGGTTCATGTTTCGGTACTAAGTGTAGTGGAGAAGATGTATTTGAAATAGAAAGTCAGCCAATACCAGATATAACTAAGAATTCAAAATCTTGTTTTACAATTTTCAATTTTGACATGTCTATACGTCTTGGCCTTGTAAACGGTAACGATTCTTGTGTAACAACTTGAAGTTTAGTTTTGTGCCGTGCCGTCTGTCTGGTGCCGTGTAATCTGGTTCTGTAAAAAGCGTAGTAAGCTGTTTGAGTAGTTGTGTACACTTGTTGTCTAGTGTGAATAATTTTGGTGAAGGAGATTCTGAATATGCAGCGATAGTGTTAACAGTGAGTTTTGTTAAAGGGTTAATCAATTTCTTATGTTTCAAATCAACAAGTAGTCCATATTTGATTAGAAAGTATGCGCCAATTATGGTCGCGTTTTGTCAGCCAAAATGAAAATGAAAGGAAATTCTCGTCTTAATACATGTCTCTGTCATGTATTATTAAACGACGTGTCGTGCAACTTCCAACGTTCGCCGTCGTAACAATGGAGTTTTTTAGTTTAAAGTGTTTGGTGTACAGTGCGGTGTGGGCGCACTTTGAACATACGCGCATGGTTAATGACGTCTAGAGTAACTTCGGAAATTTGGACCTCGTGATCGAGAACGTTCTCGATGTTTACTTCTTGTTATTGTACCTTCAGTGACAACTTATTAAAACTTTCCAAGATTTTAGAGATCGCCTCTGAAAACCATTGGGTTATTACCATAAACTCTTTCGAGGAGGAAGCTGGCTTTCTGGTCATGGCAGAGATTTCACTACTAGTCATGACCTCCCATAAGTCGTCTGCTAATTTTAAATGTACTTCTAGTTCTCTGTGCCCAAACCCAGTCATGGCGATATTTAAACTTTATGGTAACTTGCGTATCCATAGCTTATAAATCAAATCACTACTAACTGTTGATCCAGCTAGCAAAAGTAGTGATCGATAGAACTGAGATGGCTTTTGGTCACAATTCTCAGAATCCGAAAGTATTTTATCGAATCGTTTGTTTTCGCTCAGTGAAAATCTATCGAAAGGTGCTATTTAAGCCCTTCGTTTATGTTCGCTGCCGGAGGTTTTTGGATATAATCCAATACAGTGACTATAACCTCTTGTGGTAATGAAGTTACCATGTACTTATATTTGGTTTTGTCTACTGTAATTCCTTTCGCTTGGAATTGAATCCCGGCGTGCGCGAACCAAGCGTCTGGATAGTTCGTCCAGAACGTAAACAATTTGATTGCAGTCGCGTATACTTGCATTGGAGGTAAGCCTCAAAATCGAGTGATGGTATGTTATCGCCATCGCCGACGTGTGATGTAAGTGGTGTCGGTGGTGGTGTGTTGCATACTTTCCTCTAAAAATTCTATCTTTTTTTAAATTTCAAACCTAACTCTTCCCTTTTTAGCGCACCTAGACCCTAGTACAGAGTAGTTAGGCTAAGTGTGTGCCTCGTGACAATCTAGAATAACAAAGCAACCGGAAAAAAAACTTATGATATATGACAAAAAAATTTTACAATGTCGAAAAAACAAATATTGCATAATATTCAATTTGAAAAATTTGTTGTTGTTGTTGTTGTTGTTGCTGCTGTTAGTGCTGTTGTTGTTGTCGCTGCTGCTTATTCTGTTATTGTTGTTGCTGCAATGCTGTTGTTGTTTCTTGTGTTGTAGTTGTTAGTTGTTGTTATTATTTTTGTTGTTGCTTGGTGCTCACGCTGTTGTTGCATCTGCTGTTTATGTTGTTGTTGTTTAATTATGTATAGTTATTGAGGCATGATGGTATAGTTGATGCTGTCTGAGTGTAGTTTTAGCGATAGTTGTAGATGACTTTACATGTACTTGCTGACTGTTTTCCTTTTGCTGCTGCAGTATTGGAATTTTTATTTTGTACGCTGGAGTGGCGGTAGTAGTAGTGGCCGCGGCTAATGAGAAACTTGTGGTGGCTTTGACGGTTACATTAAATACTTTTGAGTTGCCTTTTGTTATAGAGCTATCCTTAGTAGATTCGTTGTCAGCACGATTCCGTGTTCTTGTTTTTATCGACTTTTGTGTGCGCACCATGGACGTAATGTGCGCTGTTTTCGTATTGTGTTTGGCTGTAATGCATATTTCACCACCGATGAGCTTTTCTTTATGTGGTGCTTTTATTGTTCGTATGCAGGATCGCCCGTTTCGGTGCGGGAGAAAACTTTTTATTTTAAAATCTTATTTTGGAATTCAAATTTTTATTTTATTTTGTACACAACATTTTCTAATCAAATTAGTTTTATAACTAATGTTGTAAATAATGTAAAAATATGAACAAAATTTACTGTACCTGTGGCGCAGTGGGTACAGTGCGTGGCCCATACGTAAGAGAACCCTGGATCAATTCCCACCTGATACAGAAAGTTTTTTCAATTGAATTATTTTTTCTGTTAGACCGTCATCTCTCTGCAGACAATGGCAAACCTCAGAGATTAAAAATTGTCATGAAAAGTTTCTTGAAAGCATAAGCCGTTCGGAATAGGCATAAAACTTGTAGATCCAGTTCTCGATCATTTGTGTTAAAACACTTCACAGTACACAAAACACAATTGATCATAAGAAGCTCGGTCAAAGTCCTTTCAAGGGCTGAAATGGCCATTTTCGTTTTTCATTGAAAATATTTTTGTGTACAAGTGTTTTTTTAAATAAGTGTAGTTTTCACATAAAGTAACAAGGTAACAGATAATAACACATAAAGTAATTAATATGTAAATGCATAAAGTCATACAATATAGAATACAAGAAAACAGTAAATGATATTAATATTAAACCAAAGTAACAAAAAGGTAAGTAAGTTATGTTAAGAAAGAGTGTAGGAGTTAACGGATGTACTTGGTCTTTGATGATCGCTGGCATATGCATGTGGTTGACAATGCTGGTAGTTTGGTTGTTTGGTAAGGTAATCTGTATCGTTTTTTCTATTATAATTTCTATTATTTAACTCCTTTCTACTTCTTTCAGCTTGATTTTTTTGCAGATGGGAATTCGAGCACATCTCTAATTTCCTGTCGCAATCCTACTAAGCTTGTTTACAAGCCTTCATGAATCCTGGACTATTGACTCATCTATTGACGATCTATTGATGAGCAATCCTGACATGCATTTTTAACCAAGTCGACATTGTCAGTGGAAGTGTGCAAATTGTTATTTACTTCGGCTCTCGCGGGGGGAGGCCACGACAAATTCGGAGGAAAACGTTGGGTATTGATATTTTTAGGTACCTATAGCCCTCTGGTTCGAAAGTCCGGTGGGTGCTCCTAATGGGTTCTAATTTTGCGTTTGTGTAGGTTTGGGTGCGTTTATAGTACGCGAAAGCTCGATGAATGATTCGTCTTGCATCTCAAATCTCATAGCCATATTTTCGGATAGGGTTTTTAAATCCTTAAAAGTTCCAACTAGGAGTATTAAATTCTTCTCTTGTGGAGACGAACTTCTCTTGTGGAGAGAAACTTCTCTTGTGGAGACGAACGGTTTAAATCGGAAGTAATATGCCTTCCTTTCGTACTGATTTTTTTTTTCTAATTTCTCCTGCCTTATTCATTATACAACAAACGCGCTCTTGCTAAAAAAAAATTATTTTTTTTTTTTTAGAAAGAATCAATCCGGTGACCTGTTTTTTTTTTTAAATATGTCTAGGTTTCCAAATGAATGAAATTCAGGTACATCTGAATTTTGAGCAAGGGTGTAAAAACTTTTTTTATATATATTTTTTTTCTACCTTTTTTCATTAAAGCCTCTATAAAAATGATTTCTTTTTTTAAAATTTTGGTTTAAAAAAAAACATAAATACCACCGTAAACAAATTCAGAATAGATTAAAACTGCTTTTCATCTTTTTAATTTTTTACGTTGAATCATTTGATTTTATGTATGCATAGCCTAAGGTTATACAAACAGGTTCGGTTCTTTTTCTGTGCGACATCAATATCGCTCAGTGTATCCTCCATGTTTCGGAATTTGTTAGTACTTCTGATTTAGGCCTTTGTATCGCCAACTAGGTCACCATTTCACTTAAACATGCTATCACCTTGCTGGGTTTAACTACAAACCAAAACTAGGACCATCTACGATGAAATTATCTATAAACATTTTGAATGTTTTTTAATAAGCCATCGCACATGGTTGTTAAATTGTGGACTTTCAACGTCCTTAGCATTGCTTGCTCGCTTATTCCTCCGTCGGATGCAGTTAACTCTGCGCTCGTTGCTGGGGTTAAGCCATTCAATTTTAGAAAGGACAAGTTAAGCATGATAAGAAACTGAGCTTGGTTTATAGATTGGGCGCCATATTGTTAGGCTTCCTAGTCAACATATTTTGGCACGGCCCGCTACGGCTAGCTTCGCGGTTTCAGTGAAGTTATCCAACCCGCCTGTGCTAAATCGAGGGGCTCACAATAACTTCCGCTTAGCCACCGGAAGTTTATGAAATAAAAAAAAAACAGTCAGGGTATTTACTTCAATGCTGAAATTTCAGAAATGATGAAATTTACGAAAACGAAGCAATTGTTGTTTTGGTTTTCCGAAATTTGCTTAAATTTAACCATCTATTGAGTTGATGAAAAATAATCGTGGGAAATTTGCGAAAAAAGATGTGTTCAGTAATCATAAGCGAACATGTTTAATAAGTGTGAGTCATTGTGAATGTGATAATTTCAATAATAGAGAGCAAGCTGTCAAATCCCTAAAAAGCCTAAAAGCCAATAAGATTTCTACAAGTTTAACAAATTTTAAAACAGATGCTTCAATTTATAGTTTTGCAAACCAGTGCAGTTAAGATTAATATTGATTAATTTTGAAATGGAGCACACTAAGAAGGTAAGTTTGTGATCGGATTTTATGAAAATAAATAAGTAAAATAAAATTTTACTTCTAGAAAATTAAGCGAGAGTGCAACCATCGTTTGTCCGACAAGGAGACTCTTTGTCTGCTGACATGTGTCGCAGATAAAATTAAGGCGAACCCGGAAGGATTTGAGGCAAGTTTATATTGCAACTCCAGATGAGACTTGCAAAGCATGAACTGCCTGAACAGAATGGCTGTGGTTGTGGCGGCATGATTGAGGATGAAAGGAAACTCAAACTTTACAATTTTTTTTTTGTGTGGTATATATGTATTAAGACCCTCTAAGCTCAAATCTGGAAGGATTGCATGCCGTTCTCAATTGCTTTACAAGTTATAGGGCTCGAAAGTTGGGAAAATGGACAGCAAAAACTTTTGATTTTTTTTCTACCAAACCTAGCATTATTGGTATCAAAAGAAAGGTTATGCTGTTACCTTTTCAACGAGCTTTCAATCATTTAAATCCATCCATTACTTTTAACGATGTAGTGTTTTAAATATTATGCACACTTGTCGGTTCACTCTTTTACGAAATAACCTAAACTAAGTATAAACATCAAATTGTGCATTATATGTAAAATGTTATATCTTTAAAAGTAATAGATGGATTTTAAAGATTGATGATAATAATCCATAATGATAAGTTTTGCAGGAAAATTACAAGTTTTTCACGTCCATTTTCCCAACTATCGAGCCCTGTTATTTCTAAACCACTTCAGAGCGGAGTGAAGTTTTTTCATCATTAACTTTTTTAGCTCCAAATACCCATTAAACCCAAAAAAAAAAAAAAAAAATATTAAAAAAACCATTTTCACTCATCTTCAACTGTTCCATGAATGGCTTCAAAGCACACTGCTCCTAAAGGATCGATAGGTTTCATGAAAATGACAACAAAAACTAAAAATGAGGCTTGATTTGTAATTTTCTTACGATCAATAATATGTTGAAATTTTAGTCGGCGCTGCTCCTTTTTGGGAGCTAAGGGGTTAAGAAGTATTTCACGATGTTGATTCATGCTATTGTTTCTAGCAGAAAAACAAACACACATAATACGTATTTAAAGAACTCATTGGAAAGGTAATAAAATCACCTTTTTAACAATATATCAACCAACATTATAGGCTTACTCGTTCCCGAGCTGTGCTCGTGTGAAGATGAAATCAATCAGTTGAAAGTACTGATTCTGAGAAATTCGCTCTCAAAGTCAAAACTTAGTACTTTCAACTGATTGATTTCATCTTCACACGAGCACAGCTCGGGAACGAGTAAGCCTATAATGTTGGTTGATATATTGTTAAAAAGGTGATTTTATTACCTTTCCAATGAGTTCTTTAAATATGTATTATGTGTGTTTGTTTTTCTGCTAGAAACAATAGCATGAATCAACATCGTGAAATACTTCTTAACCCCTTAGCTCCCAAAAAGGAGCAGCGCCGACTTAAATTTCAACATATTATTGATCGTAAGAAAATTACAAATCAAGCCTCATTTTTAGTTTTTGTTGTCATTTTCATGAAACCTATCGATCCTTTAGGAGCAGTGTGAAAGTTAAAAGGAAATAATTATGTTGAAAAATAAAAACTAAATACAAAACAATTTCTCTTTCTATCTTATTTAAGGACTTACAGAATTAGAATAGAATGGACTTTCTAGGACTTATGTATTCCGAAATGAGCAGTCTCGTTCGTGTGGGACACAACAAGCAAAATACATTTTTTCATATCAAAAAGTATTGCTGCTCGTTTCTTTCACGAACGAGAGTGCTCATTTCGGATTACATAAACATCTGGTTAATTGAATAGTTTAAATTCCAAGGGCTACAAGAAAAACCAAAATACCAATTATCTTTGCTTATTTAAATATTCTTGCAATTACAAGAATACATATCAAACAACATATCAAAAGTACTAATAAACATTTCAAATTTTCTGAGTACAAAAGCAGTTACAAAAGCAGGCCTGACATTTTTTCGCTTCTAGCTTTTTTGGGTTCAAATACAGACAATCAAAGAAGAAAATTAAAAAAGTCCATTTTAGCTAAGAGTACATTTCTCCAAGTTTTTTTTAAGAATGTACTTTAATACAAAAATTAAGAATGTAATTTTTATTACTTAATTGATTACTTAGTTGATTAAATACTAAGAAAAACTCTTGTAAAACGCTTTTCCAACATCTGGCCTCTTTTTTTAAATGTGTATTTTATTTATATTTTGCAATAATCAATAGTTTCCATCATTTATCCAATTTTAAAAACCAACGACTCAAAAATTGTATTTTAATATCTGTGGAAATGAAGAATCTTTAAAAAATATAGCTTCATTGGGCTGCAGCATTATAAAGAATAAGATGAGGTAATTAAGAAAGACATTTATTAATGCTGAAGAGTGGAAAAGAAGTACTGGAGCTGGTTTGCTGGAAGAAGGAGGAGAAAGCAGTGTAAACAGTAACTAAGAATTTAACACTTTTCTTTTTTTGTTGTCCTTTTAATCATTAATTTAACTATTACCAGAATGTATTGCAAAAATTTGCCGTTACTACGAAGCTTTAGAACAAATTTTCGGGCAAAGAAGATCCGTTGTGCTGCCATACAACTACGATTCCTACGTTGATGTGTCATTTGATGATATTATTTTGGAGTGTGAGCTTGAAAGTCAGGAAAGTGTTGCAGACTGCACAGGCAATACCACAGACTTTCCACGGGAAACAGTCGAACAGCAGGCTACTGAGAATTTAAAAAAAAATTTAAACTAACACCGACTGAAAAAAAGCAATTCATCTTTGGACTTTTTGGCTAAGAGCCAATAGAAGCGCAACGAAGTAGACCAACTTAAAAGTTAGCCTTGCAAGAAAAGTTGGAAGAGCGTAGACTGAATCTGCAAGAAACCATCGAGCAAAATAAATTGAATTTGCAACGTGAGCAGCTCGATTTCGAAAAAGAAAAATACCGGAACGAATTTGAAATTCAAAAATTAAAAATGCAGCAAGAAATGGATTTAAACAATTGGAATTAGAGCTTAAATATAATAAGTCTTAAATTTATAATTGACTTCATGTCTGCAGTGTAGTGCCAGATATTTTCAGCTGTCACCTCATATTGATAAATGGTCTTTCTACATTTTCTATATTTAACGTTGACTTTTTATTTTCAAATAATTTTTAATGAAATAAATAAATTTATTATTATGAATTATTATTTATTATGAAAATGTAGACCCTTTATGTATATGAGGTGACAGCTGCAAATATCGTGCACAGCACTGTAGGCATGAAGTCATAAATTGAATGGCCGTACTTTGTAAAACGCAAGCGATCACCTCACTTGGGGTTCTTTGTCTGGCAATTCCGTTTCCATATGAAGTAAAACAAACACTATCTCTCACTGAAATTTTCTACTGAAAGTTATTGACAAACAAAAAACCACAAGTGAGGTGATCGCTTGCGTTTTACAATACACGGCCATAGGACTTATTATATTATTAATTACTTTTTTTGTTATTATATGATTTAAATGTTTTGTTCATATGCTTTAAGCTGAAATCTCGTTATTTAATGAAATTATTTAATAATATGTATGAATTAAAAAAAAATAAAAATCCTTAAGTCTTTCATTACTTAAGGGAGTAATATACTGTAAACCACTCAATGATTTTTTATCAAAATATTGTATATTTTTTATAAAATATTGATTTCAATTGTAGCTTTTTAGATCAAGCAAGTTTGATGAACAACCACAACAACTCTGTATAGAGCCAATCACACAGCAGACTACATAGATATTTTTATAAGCAAATTCACTGTATGCTATGCACTGATGATGAAACTTTCTTCTTTTTAATGATGAATCTTTAGTATTCTTTAAGGTTCTAAAGTGATTATGGCTTTGTTATTTAGTACAAAGTGGTTTAATTTTCCAAGAAAAACTTCATTTAATCAGAATATGTAATTTTTTTTTTTTTTGTTAAAATTTGTTCATTATATTGCATTGGTCATAAATAAAACATTAATACATGGGTTTTGTCGTTAAAATTGTAGAGTTTAAAGAAAAATGATAGATAAGTGTATAGGTAATGTAGACAAGAATTCTCACTCGTGTGGTATTTAAGGGTTAATGAAATTAATTTCTATCTCTTAGCATTTCCAAAATTGCTTGTCTCTTAACTTCAGCATCTTGATCCTCTTCTTCATGATCTCCAGCATCATCTTCACTTATAATGCAGCTGTCGTACATGGGTTCATCTTGTGGGAATTCGTCCTGTCCAATAGCTTTGATCATGTTATGTAAAACACAACAAACAAAAATCCATTGGCATGCAAATCGATTATGAGCGTCACTGCCTAAAGCTAGTTTTAACTCCTTTAAGCTACAAAAACGTTCTGTTAGTAACCCAAAGCAGTCTTCGATTCTTACGCGATATTTGCTTAGAGAACAATTAAATGCATTCTTTCACAAAAGGTGCCTTTGCTCGCGTTAGATCGATATGGAGTTATCACCGTGGTTGAAGGCTTGTATGCGCTGTCTCCGACTATATTTTTTTTTTTGTCTAAACCAACGCTCAGGGGATGCCCCCTTTAAATGCGAAAGCATTGCGTTAATTCGGAAGACGGGTGATAGTTAGTTGGAGGGTGGAAAGATGGAGTAGCGACGGTGAAGATGTGCTTTAAACTGACACAGATCAAAACTGCCGGGGAACACGTTCACAGGGAGATTATTCCACAATCTTACCGTGCGACCAAAAAACGAATTATCTCGGTAATGCGTGGTTCTATTGGGCACCGATGCAATGGTAAAGGGATGGGCTTGGAAAGCTGCCCGAGTAGACCTAGGAAATACACGAACTGGTGGCGTCAGGCCATGTACCTCTCTTGAACATTTCCCATGGTAGAACCTATACAAAAGGCTTAGGCAACCAACATTACGCCGATGCCCAAGAGAACTCAGGGGAGATAAAATGTTTTCGTATCCTATCATATATATCGCACGTCTTTGAATTCGGTCCAGAAGCTCCAAATAAGATCTCGAAGCTCCTGCCCAAATGTGCGAATTGTACTCCATTTTAGGCCTTATATAAGAGAAGAGGTATAGATCATTCGAAGATCAGATGGGGTGAAGTATCGCTTGCACCGTTTTAAGAAACCTAGGCACTTGGCCGCTTCTTTCGACACATGGAAAATGTGATCATTCCAACGAAGGTCTGATTGTATCGACATGCCCAGAACGTCAAGAGCATCTGACTCCAAAAGATCCACACCATTCATATTCAAGGGAGCTAAGGGACAGTTCATCCGCTTGTGGGTTAACAGGCAACACTGGGTCTTGTTTGCATTAAACTCTACTCTATTAGCAAGACCCCACTCGGAGATTTTTTTCAAGTCATTAAGAAGTGTGTCATTCATATTTTGCCTCTTACTCTCAATCTTCAAAGAACTCGGGCGTTTTTTGAAAAAATATGAATGACAAATGCTGCTTACTTACTTACTTACTTAGGTGGCCGTGACAACCCGTGTCCGGATTTCGACCGACCTCATCAGCTCTCGCCAGGCGCCTCTGCTTTGCGCGCGCCTTCTCCAATCGGATACACCAAGTGCGGTTAGGGCTTCCTCAGCCTGGTCCATCCATCGGAGGCATGGTCTCCCTCGTCGTCGTTGACCAGCGACCCTCGCTTCGAGCACCTTTTTCGCTGGAGCTTCGTCGTCCATACGATGGACATGACCCAGCCAGCGTAGTCGCTGCACAGTTATACGCCGAACTACGTCAATGTCTCCGTAGAGCTCATACAGCTCGTGGTTCATTCGGATGCGATAGTCATCGCCGACTCGAACAGGACCGAAGATTTTGCGAAGAACTTTTCTCTCGAACACCCCCAGAGCGGCTGCGTCAGTTTGCGAAACTACCCATGCCTCAGCGCCATAAAGCAGCACAGGTAGAACGAGCGTCTTGTAGAGTGTTAGTTTTGTCGATCGAGAGAGGGCTCTGGAACTTAGTTGCTTACTGAGCCCGTAGTAGCACCTATTAGCAATTATTGTTCTTCGCTTTATCTCCAGGCTGATTTCGTTGTTAGTATTAATGGCGGTGCCAAGGTATACAAACTCCTTGACTACTTCAAAGTTATAGCTGCCGGATGAAACGTGGGAGTCTAAACGCCGAGCTCCCTTGTTTGTAGACAGCATATACTTTGTTTTACCCTCATTTATCGTCAAACCCACTTTGGCTGATTCCTTTTCGATAGCGGCGAAAGCAGCGGTAACATCTCTCTTGGTTCTGCCAACAATATCAATATCATCAGCGTAAGCAAGGAGCTGGACACCTTTATAGAAAATGGTGCCATTACGATGCACACCGGCCTTTCGTACGATCCCCTCCATGATGATGTTGAAGAGATCGCAAGACAGTGGATCGCCTTGCCTGAAACCTCTTTCGGTATTGAAGGTTTCGGAGAGGTCATTTCCTACCTTGACGGAGCTGCGTGTGTTGCTCAACGTCATTCTGCAAAGTCTAATCAACTTTGCAGGTATACCGAACTCAGACATTGTTGCGTATAGGCAATCCCTTCTCGGGCTATCGAACGCAGCTTTAAAGTCGACAAAGAGATGGTGTGTGTCAATTTGATTTTCGTGGGTTTTCTCCAGGATTTGTCGTAGCGTGAAAATCTGGTCTATGGTGGACTTACCAGGTCGAAAGCCACACTGATAAGGTCCAATCAGTGTTTTTGTAATTGGCTTTAATCTTTCACACAGTACGCTTGAGAGAACCTTATATGCGATGGAAATAAGACTGATACCTCTATAACTTGCGCAGATTGTAGGGTCTCCTTTCTTAAGTATAGGGCACAGTACACTGAGGTTCCAATCGTCGGGCATGCTTTCTGCTAGCCATATTTTGCTGATGAGCTGATGCATGCGCCTTATCAATTCATCGCCGCCGGTTTTAAACAATTCAGCTGACAGGCCGTCAGCACCCGCTGCTTTATTGTTTTTGAGTCGTTGGATAGCAACTCGAACCTCTTCATGGCTAGGTGGTGATACTTCCACTCCGTCATCGTCGATTGGTGGCACTGCACTGTGCTCTCGATGGGCGGCATTGGTGGAATCGTCGCCATTAAGTAAATTGGAGAAGTGCTGTCTCCACAATCTAAGCACACACTGTGTATCCGTATTCAGATCTCCATTTTCGTCTCTACAAGTGGATGCTCCGGGCTTGAAACCTTGGGTTAGACGCTTAACCTGTTGATAGAATTTTCGTGCATCCTTCTTGCCCTGGTATACCTCTAGTTCCTCACGCTCACGCTTTTCCTGCTCTCTTTTCTTGCGTCTGAAAAGGCGCCTCTCTTCCTTCCTCTTTTCGCGGTAGTTTTCTCGCACGGCTCGCGTTGCAGCTGACTGCAGCGTTTTTCTATAAGCGGCGTTTTTTACTGCAGTCGCAATGCGACACTCCTGATCATACCATTGGTTCCGAGGTTGCGGGCGCCGGAAACCAATGACTTCTTCAGCGGCAGCGCGCATGGAGTGGGATATATGCGCCCAAAGTCCGCCGGCGTCGTCGAGTCCAGAGGTTGGTTGGTTGAGCTTAACCGAGAGTTGAGCGGAGTAGGCTTCGGCAGTCCGTTGTAATTGCAGCTTAGCGACATCTAGCTTTCGTTGCATTCCTGTGCGTATGTTCTTGGCATTGCATAATCGCATGCGGATCTTGGCTGCAACAAGATAATGGTCGGAGTCAATGTTGACCCCCCGAAATGTACGCACATCTAGAACACTAGAGGCATGCCTTCCGTCGATTACAACATGATCAATTTGGTTTCGCGTTTTTTGATCCGGGGACAGCCAGGTGGCCTTGTGGATGTCGAGGTGCTTAAATCTGGTGCTACTAACTACCATGTTTCGTGCCGCGGCGAAGTCGATCAGTCTTAGACCGTTGTTTGTGGAGGTCTCGTGAAGACTGAACTGACCGACAGTGGGGCCAAAGATGCCTTCCCTTCCGACTTTCGCATTAAAATCGCCGAGGACTATTTTCACGTCATGGACCGGAAGGTGGTCATATACGTCCTCAAGACTAGCGTAGAAAGCGTCCTTGACGGCTTCGTCCTTTTCCTCCGTCGGGGCGTGCGCGCAAATAAGGCTTATGTAGAAAAATTTTGCCTTGATGCGGATCGTGGCCAATCTTTCGTTCACAGGTGTGAACCGGGAAACAAGGTGGCGTAGTTTCCGGCTAACGACGAATCCACATCCGAATTCGCGCTTCTCCGCATGGCAGCTGTAGTAGATATCGCAGTGTGCTTGTTTAGAGCAGCCTTGCCCTTTCCATCGCATTTCCTGGATGGCGGTGATGTCAGATTGTATTGTTTTGAGGGCTTCCGCCAGTTGGATAATGGCACCTTCCCTATAAAGGGTCCGGACATTCCAGGTGCATATCCGTAAATCATTGTCCGTTTTTCGTTTGCGGTGGTCGTCAACGTAATTGGGGTTCTTATCCGAGGCTGGTTTAGTTTTCATTGGGCAGTAGTAATGTGGCGGGACCCAAACCCTGCGCACATTCCATGTTTAAGGTCTATGGATCGACCCGCCGCTCAAATTAGCCGTCAAACTGACGGATGCCAGTTTGCCGTTGCCCAGGGAACACCACTTGGAGGTTTGAGTCGACTTGAGACGATTTCGACATGGATAATGCTGGCCTCGCCAGGTTGAGGCGGTCAGACACGTTGCCATGTGAAGGTTCGCCCCCTGTTCCCCTGACAAATGCTGCTGTCGTCCGCTAACGAATGAATTGGGTTATGAGTCAACGACAGAAGGTCGTTGATAAGAACCAGAAACAAAGTTGGCGATAGAACTGAACCCTGCGGTACTCCTGCGTTGATGGCGTGCTCACTGGACGAAATGCCGTCGATTACGACACGTATAGTTCTATCCTTAAGAAAGCACGTGATCCACCGAGCAAAGTTACCACCGACACCGTATGCAAATAGTTTGGAGACGAGTGCTTTATGCCACACTCGGTCAAACGCCTTTGAAATATCCAGAGCAACAACCCTGCTCTCCCCGAACAGGTGAACGCATTGGTTCCATTTTTCTGGAAGGAACGCCATAAGGTCACCAGTAGACCGAGCCCTACGAAAACCATATTGACTGTCACTTAGCAATTCGTTGTGCTCCAGATAGTTCATTAGGTGGAAGTTTATTACGATCTCCATAACTTTGGAAAGCGTAGAGCATATCGCAATGGGTCGGTAGTTTGCAGGATTCGTGGCATCGCCCTTTTTAGGTATCGGCTGGACATTTGCGACCTTCCAACAAGATGGAAATACTCCTGTCCTGTATGAGATGTTGAAAAGGTTGCGCAAAGGCCGAGCCAGTGTAGAAGCACACGTTTTAAGCACAAACGTGTGATGGTGGTATGCCATCAGGACCAGAGGCTTTGTTTATGTTGAGATTAGCAAGGACTCTTTTGACTGCTCTCGTTCGAAAATATATCTCCTTCATTGAAGAAGAACTAGTCCCAACAAAGGGCAGTGGCTGACTGCTATCCGAGATTGTGGAATTGAGTGCAAACAATCCAGCCAACAGGTTCGCTTTATCAACCGAGTCAGTGAAGATTTGGTCATCTTTTAAAAGAGTCGGAATCGACGGAGACGTTTGATTTTTAACTCTTTTAACAAATGACCAAAAGTTGTTGCTCCCTTTAGGGCAGAGAAGAACCTGTTCTCTAATGCGAGTTTCGTGAAGAAACTTTTCGCGTTTTAAAATTGCGTTACAGCAATTCCTAGCCTCGATGCGAAGTCTATTAGTATCAGCATTCTTATCAGATCGCCAATTCTGATAGGCTTCCTCTTTGGACCTGACTGCAATCCTGCAAGTCTCATTAAACCATGAGTGGTCTTTTGGTTTAATGCTTTTCTTCTTATTGGGGATAAAAAACCGCATACCCAATAAGATAATTTCTTTTACCATGACAGCCGCGGCATTCACATTTCTGTCAGCGAAACATAATTTCCAATTGAAGTTGCGATAAAAATTATTTAACACATTCCAATTTGCTCTTTCATAAAACCATGCAGTCCTTTTCGGGGCTTTAGGCGTAAAGGTGCGAAGGTCAGAATATGAAAAAACAGCGGAGATGGTACAATGGTCCGAATTACCAAGAGGTGCATTGACACTCACATCATATTTTCCATGATGAGAAGTCAGAAAAAGGTCTAAGATATTATGGCTTTGCAAATCATTTCGTGGGAAAAATGTTGGTTCCTTCACTAGTTAAATCAATTGGTTTGATTCAGCAAAAAGCTCAACATATTGTCCTTCAGGTGTGGTGTGGCTCGAGTGGCATAACCAAGCCGAGTTGTGGACATTGAAATCGCCGGCAACAACGATTTCGCTGTCAGGAAACAACCCCAAAATGTGCGTAATCGAATCAGAGAGAGAGTCCAATTTATTAAAAGTGGCTTCTCTTCCTAAATTCGGACTTCTATACACGAAACAAAAATGTAGCAAGCGCGAAAGAACTCTGAACCTCACCCACATGGAGCTGAATTCCGGATCGGTGACGCTCAGACCCCGCTCGAACTGGTATGCCACATCTGTTCTTATAAAAAGAGCGATGCCCCTATGCGAAGAAAACAATGGCAGTAAGTGATACCCAGGAATATGAAAATCGAGTGGATCCTCTGTCACCTGGGTCTCACTTAGTGCCATTATTTGAGGCCTATAAAGAGCACAATATGCATAGACCGAGAAGAAATTCGCTCTCAGTCCACGGATATTGCAAAAGACTATGCGAAAATGTCCCGACATTTATTCACAATGCAAGTATCAAGCAAATAAGGGTAATAAGGTAATTAGTTACTTCCACAAAAAAGATTAAACACAGCGGATATAGGCAAAAATGTACTGAGGCAAGTGTTATGCCTTTGCTTCAGCACAAATCAACCCACTGTGCAACCCCCCTCGCAGACGTAACTAATTGGAGAGGATGGTGGAGTTGACGGACACGAAAAAACGATTACTTACGCGGCGAGGAGCATATAAAAGCCCCTCGCGTGGTTAGCAAAAAAGCATAGCTTTTGTTGTGGTTGTTGTTGCTGGTAGCTCTCTGCAAACTCGTTTCTGCTGTGTTTGTTGTTGTTGTTATTATATCAGCTTTGTGTTAATTTATTCTATTTATTTAATTTAACTTATTTAATTGTTTGTTATTGGTTTTGTGTGTGATTGGTCTATTATTGGTTTGTTGCGATTATATATTATTTTTTTGGATTTTAGTTTACTATTAACATTTTTTTATTGTTTAATTGCATTTATTTTGTTTTTAACTGTATCTTTTTTGCTGTGATTGTTGTTTTATAATAATGTTGGAACACTCGTTTGGCGACGGACATTTTAACACATAACGAAATGAAACGAAGACACGGGTTTTTTATTATATATTATTTTTTTAATATTATTCTTTGCACTTTGCGGTTAATCAACAATTAAAAAGCCTTTATTTAAAGTTTTATTTAACTATAGACATTTAAAATACAACATCAAGATTCACGACGGTAATATATATGTATAACGACGGAACACAAACAAACGACTTTTAAAATGTAACAAGGGGCTCTCGGCGGCACGTCTATGCCCCTTGAATGCACGATGTCAGATCCCGATTTAAATAATTTATCCAATATTTTTTTTTTCAATTCAAAAACTTTCTACATTTATTGTATTATTGTACCTTATTCTTAATTATTAACAACGACAAAATTTAACCGTACGAATATCACTTATAAAGAAAAGATATATCAATTTTATGACACAAAAATATTCTATTCAAGATCAATAAAAAAAAAATCATAGAAATTGTTTCAGCTTAAAATCAGGGATCGTACCGGTTATGATTTTTATAAAAAAAGTCAGATATTAGTTATCTTTTAACTTTTATTTTTCGCGGCAAAAATTATTTTTTTCGGGCAAAAATAACGGTTACTTTTGACTATTTTTTTATTGGTCAAAGATAATAGTTATTTTGTGCCTTTTATTTTTTGGTCAAAAATATCAGGCAATTTGTATTTTTATTTTTTTTTTTATAAATTCTATGGCAGAGCCCGGCCGTTGAAAATATGATTATTTGTGTGTGTTTACACACAATAAATTAAAAAATCTTCATGTCGTCATAGTTTAATATCAGCTAACTGCTGAAGCTAAGATCGACTGTGAAATAGAAGAGCAACAACAACGAGCACAACAAAATCTTTGAGTATTTAGAAAAGCTTTGATCTATGTTCGAATAATAGAACTTACTTTCCCTAAAAGTATGCTTGACAAATTATAAGAACTTTAAGCTGCTTTCATATCATTTGTATTCTCGTACTGCAATTTTAGGGTAATTTACTAATTGTATTCGTGAAACAAGTAGAAAATTAAGAGCTTAGTGGAGCACAGCAAGAATCACGAAAAAAGGCTACTGATGAGTTGGTGTAGCGGAGAACGAAACAGCTGTCTAGTCTGCTATGTGATTGATACTCTATATAGGGTATTTTTGTTGTTAGTTGTTTTTCCTTCAGTTGTTTTCTTCGGAAAGCAACATTGACCTTGAGCTCGATAAAATATAACCTTTAATAATTGAAAAATTATTGGATTTATATAAACACATAACTTAAAATTTAAATAAATGTTTTCATGTTTCTTACGCCAAAATAAGAAATATATTAGCTACGTCCTTTTATATTGATAATATAAAGTTGACTTGTGTTTTATTGATCTTGGTGTTTGTTTTGTTTCTAGTTTTTTATTTGCACGGCACTTGACATGCACGCTGTCTAAATCTTATTCCATGTATGCGTTCTTAAGACGAAATTTTCTGATCCTTATACCTTGAAGAGTCTTTTTCTTTGCTTCTTAAGATCACGTTTAGAATACGCTTCTTTTATTTGGAACCCATACTATGCTGTTCATAAACTCAGGCTTGAACGCATACAGAAAAAATTTTTAAAATTTGCTCTGCGATCTTTTAATTTTGTTGAATCGCTATCATCGTATAATGATCGTTGTATTTTGTTAAATTTAAAATCGTTGGAAACAAGGCGAACTATTTAGTCGTTAATATTTCTCTATGACATTGTTTGTGTTAATATTAACTGCCCTTTCTTGTTAAGCGCAATTAATTTTAATGTAAAAATTAGTTATTATAGAACAAACTATCTTTTATAGGAACCTTTAAATAGAACTCTTAAAGAATACAATTCACTTTGTTTAAAAATTGATATTGATTTTTGTGATAGAAGAAATGTTTTTATAAATGCTGTTCATTCATATTATTCTTAAGTTATCGTTGTGTAGCTGTAACCTAACTCCTAAGAATACAATTAATTTTTATATTTTGCTTGTCAAACAATAAACGAAACTAAACTAAAAACCTTTTTAACAAATCGTTATCAAACCCTTGAAACGGTCTCTGATATCAGATTTTCAGCGCGTCAACGAACTTCAGTTCCTCAAAGTTCTAACCCTCGGAAAATTAATTCTTATCATTCCAATGTGACTAGTCCTCAATGCAAGCTTTGCTTTAATGAATACCACACTATCCGAAAATGTCCTAATTTTCTGAGAATGAATACTGATGAAAGGCTTGCGTGCGTAACAAAATTTAACTTATGCTTAAATTGCTTTGCTTGAGCTCACGCTGTAAAGGACTGCAAAAGTTCGTTCAATTGTTTTACTTGTCGACGTCACAACACTTTATTGCACCGAGCGATGGAAGTGCGTGTTGTAGCTTCTACTTCAAGCGATTTGGTATCAAATTTCACTCCAAGAAATTTTGGCATCAGAGTTCACATGCCATTCAAATACAGTCCACTGATTCATTGATTCCAAATACTTCTGTTCAAACTTGCTTTGCTTCAGGTTTAAAAGGTGTTCTTTTGGGTACAGCAATGGTCAACATCTGTCACTTAGGTACCACGTATTCCGCTCGGGCACTCATAGATTCTGGTTCTGAAGGAACCTTTATTTCAGAGCGGCTTTTGAAGTTACTTAAACTTCCATGTCGTGCAGTACAGGCTCAAGTGTCTGGGTTAAATAATGTTATTTCAGCTAAAACACAAAAGGCATGTTCGTTTGTTTTGGGCTCTCCGGCAGATTAAAATTTTGCACTCATAGATTCCGGTTCTGAAGGAACCTTTATTTCAGAGCGGCTTTTGAAGTTACTTAAACTTCCATCTCGTGCAGTACAGGCTCAAGTGTCTGGGTTAAATAATGTTATTTCAGCTAAAACACAAAAGGCGTGTTCGTTTATTTTGGGCTCTCCGGCAGATTCCAATTTTGCTATTGAAGCATCCGCTTTAGTTCTTCCACACTTAACTGGTAACCTTCCTACATGCACTGTGATCCCACAGTATTCTCAAATCTTCCAAACATTAAACTTGCAGATTCCAATTTCTTCCAGAGCTCATACATTGATATCTTAATTGGCGGGGATATTTTTCATTCCATTCTTCTTGATGGTATCCAACGATGCGAATCATTAGTTGCACAAGAAACCATCTTCGGATGGATTCTCACTGGCCCTGTGACTCACTCCGCAAACTCCACTTCCTCTACCGTAGTTTCATATTTCAATGCAGTATCTCTTGAAAAACAGATATCTCATTTTTGGGAGGTGGAACATCTTCCATCAAAACCTCATAGATCAGCATCGGATCGGTTTTGCGAAGAATATTTTGTTAGCACTACGAAAAGAGGCGATGATGGCCGCTATATAGTTTCACTTCCATTTAAAGAGGGATTTCCTCAAAACTTCAAAACTTGGCCAGTCACGCTCTATCGCTTGTGCTCAATTTCTGAGAAACGAATCTCGTCTTTGCGAAACGCCAGATGAAAATTCAATATGATGGTGTTGTCCGTGAATACTCCACCTTAGGTCATATGAAGTCAGTTTCTATCCCGAAATTTGAAAATTTTCCTTTGAATTAATACCTGCCACACCACGCAGTTTTAAAACCTGAAAGTTCTACTACCAAGGTTCGTGTAGTATTTAATTCTTCCAGTCCTTCCTCAAATAGAGTTAGTTTGAATGACGTTCTTCATACTGGTCCAATATTACAATCAGATTTGACTATTCTTATAATGAAGTGGCGTTTTTTCCGATTGGTTTTCAATGCAGATATTGAAAAAATGTACCGTCAGATATATGTCAGTCCTGACCAAACTCCATTTCAAAGCATTTAATTCCGTAGTTCTCCAAAAGATGAAATTCAAGACTTCGTGTTGAAGATGGTGACGTTTGGAGTCAACTGTGCTCCATACTTAGCCATCCGTATTTTACTCCAATTGGCTGATGATGTTGAACAAACGTTACCATTAGCTAGCCACATTCTACGTTCATGCATGTATGTTGACGATGCACTTGCTGGCTGCCATGATATTTCTACTGCCTTGTGCGGACGTGATGAACTTATCACTGCTCTGAGTTCACCCGGGTTCTCTTTGCGAAAGTGGACCTATAACTCCAAAGAAATTCTTAATGATTTACCACAAGAGCATCTTCTTAATAATGCATTTCTTCAGCTAGATGATAGCAGTAATGCAAAAACCTTAGGTGTGCGTTGGAATGCACATTCTGCCACTTTTTATTTTTGCACGAATACATTTCTTCAAAAATCTTCCTTTACCAAACGCGAAGTTCTATCACAGATTGCTACGCTGTTCGATCCTGCGGGATGGTTAGCGCCGTGCATTGTGTTAGCCAAAATCTTTATCCAACAACTTTGGCTAACCAAAATTGATTGGGATGAAAAATTACCTATATCTTCTCTTCAGTCCTGGCGTCAATTCATCGAAAACTATTCTCATATCATTCGAATTCAAATTCCAAGATGGATTTATTACGCTCCTGACTGTGATGTTGAGTTTCACGCATTCTGCGACGCTTCCGAAAAGGCATATGCAGCTGCCATATACGTTCGCATTAACTCAAACAACAGTCCTATTTCTCGAACTTGCTGATGTCAAAAACTAAGGTGGCCCCAATCAAAACGATATCGATTCCCCGGTTAGAACTCTGTGGTGCTGTACTACTCCCCGAAATGTTCAATAATTTGATCTCTCAACTAGATGTAAAAAACTACAAATCTTTCTTTTGGACCGATTCTACAATTGTCCTTGCATGGCTTCAAAAACCACCATGTCAGTGGAAAACCTTTGTTGCGAATCGTGTTTCGAAAATCATTGAAACTGTGGGCCCTGATAATTGGTTTCATGTTGGCTCGCTCAACAACCTCGCGGACTTAGCGAGTCGTGGGGTACTGCCACAAGATCTCGTTGATAACGCTTTGTGGTGGCAAGGGCCGAGTTGGCTTAAACTTACTCCAAATTATTGGCCACATCAATCCCAAGCTAGTGATCATGAAACAGACATCGAAATCAAGTCCAACTTTTTTTATTTTTCTAATTTCGAAGATATCCTTGACAGTTACAGCATTCCTTGCTGTTTTCAACCGTTTTATATGGAGACGAGTTTGCCCACTAGACCTTTATTCGGACAACGGAAAGACCTTTTTTGGTGCTTCAAAAAATCTCATGCGTGATTTCATTCAAGCTTCTCGTACTGCCATAGCTTCCAATTTAATTTATTAAAACTTAACCTGGCATTTTATTCCGCCTAGGGCTCCACACATGGGAGGCTTATGGGAAGCTGGCGTCAAGTCTTTTAAACAACATCTTCGCACAGTTACAGGTTCCCTTCGTTATACCTTTGAAGAATTTCCACACTTCTCTCAAAAATTGAAGCATGCCTCAATTCTCGTCCTATATCTCCAATGTCTACAGTTCCAACAGATAATGATGGTCTTACATCTGGTCATTTCCTTATAGGAACTTCTATTTTCGCTCCCATTGAACCCACAATTGCCGTGGAACCGATTTCGATAGTAAATAGGTGGCAGCGGCTCAAAGCTCTCCATCAACACTTTTGCACTCGTTGGAAAACTGAGTATCTGAAATGAGATACTCCGTGCTCATTCCGATCCCCATATTAAAATTGAAGCCACGATGAAGGTTGAACACTACCTCAGCAAACCTACACCTCCTAAATCGTTGCATCCTGTTATTCAAGCGTCTTTTCGAAACATAACGCTCGCTGATCCAACATTTTTTAAATCCGGACCTATTTCTTTGATTTTGGGTGCGGATTTATATCCCAAAATCATTCAGCCAGGCATGATTCCCAGTACTTGTGGCCTTCCTGTTGCCCAAAATACTGCTTTCGGTTATATCTTGTCTGGATCATGTACAATTTAAAACGAAAATAATATTTCAACATTGAATATTAATGAATTAAGCAATGAATTTAACAACAAATAAACATAAAATGTAAAAAAAAATCTCAATAGGGTTTTAATAAAACAAAAAATATCAATGCACTTTTGAAAATAAGACTGAACTATAAAATGCAACGCTCTTGAAATTTATTATTATTATCTTTATTTTTAAATGATATACATTTACCTATTGAATTTTTAATATTTTTGAATTGTAATCTTGAACTATTTATTTTATATATTAAAGAAATTGATTATAAATCATCATTGCAGCCATACTGCAAGGCGGGTGGTGATGTTTACGCGTAAATATCACTATTTTCTATCTTAATTTAAAATCACTGCTAGGTGGCGCTTCTCGCTACTTTCGAACTTAATCTTATTTCCAATAATTTATCTTTGTTTGAATTTCATTTCATCCGAGCCTTTGTCGTTCGCTGCAATTTTAGTTTTAAGTCACATATCTTTGTAAACTCAAACTGGTAAGAAAAAACACTACCCTATTCCAAATATACATTTCTCTAAGTCGTTTCATTTCCTCCATTCTCCAATTTATCCACGAAAATCTTCTTTCACATCTCATCTGGGTTACTTCCATCCTGGAATCAACACCATGCAATACTTGAAGGACATTTACTGCCAAAATTTCAGCTAAAACAGCCTGGTAGTTTTGGAGATATATTAATTTGTGGGCGGTAAAAGGGGTGTGGTAAAATTTTTTCCTTAAACCCCATTTTTTACTTGAAGGAAATTTACTACCAAAATTTCATCTGAATCGGCCTAGTAGTTTTCAAGATATAGTATTTTTATTGATTTGTGTGCGTAAAAGGGGGTGTGGCAAAAAAATGTTCATAATATTGCATTGTCACCGAGCTTACACATGTATGCTAAATTTTAGAAATTCAAGCTGTCGACAAAATTGTTTGCAAGATTTGCGGACATACATATCGTTACCTTAAATGCAAAAAGGCGGAACTAACAAAAATATAATTTTACAGGAGGAGCAAAAAACTTTGTTAAATGAAAACTATAAACATTTTTAATGAAGTTTTTTCTAATTTCACTTTAAACACACCGACAAATTTATTTTTAAATAAAACAATTTGTTTTTTTAATTATTAGAAGAGTTATGTTAGATACGCCTTTTTGGCTTCTGTTTTTCTGAAACACAAAAAGACGTACCTACAAGAAATAAGTTTAAGCATATACGAGTAGTTGAAGTATTTTATAAAGTTTAAAATGTCTATTTTCGACTTTAAGAACGTATACGAATTAATAATTGATTATAAAAAAATTTAGTTTATTGATTACAATAAAGTTTAACATAAGGATTTGAAATTAAAGGTTTTTCATTTTTAATTTGAGTTATACATACATATCGCTACCTTAATATAGAAAGGCCCTAACTCAATTTTTTTTACATTATAGGAGAAGAAAAAAACTCCATAAAAAACAAAGTTCTGCAATTTCTACAGTAAAAAGAATTGTAACATCGCTACATCACTTATAGTTTTTAATAAAAAAATTTGTTTACAAAAAATTCGAAACTACAGAACTTAATTTTTTATTAAGTTTTCTCCTTCTCCTATTGACTTAGGGCCTTTTGAGACAGGGCCTTTCTATATTAAGATTTCTTTCTTTTTTTTTTTGCATTTATTTATAGCTTGGGTAGTTGTGAATATGCCCCTAAAAGGATTTTTAGAAATTCGAAATACTTTAGAAGATACAGCCTTTTTTGTGAAGCAAGGTCTTCGTCAAAATAAGTTATAAAAAAATTAATTCAAACTTTAAACGCGTTTATCTCGAACCCACGTTTTTCGAACTGGCGGCCATGATATCTCCAGTTCAACTGAACCGATTTTCATGAAACAAAGTGGAATCGACGCAGAATTGTCACCATTCTCGGGTGAACCTCGACCATAATTTTAAAAAATTTTTTACTATTTTTTTTTTACACTAAACTACAAAAAAAAAAACCCGAAATTGAAATTTTTTTTTGAATGGCCGCCATTTTGTCAAAAAAAAATCACAAAATTAAGCTTGAGGTTCACCCAAGAATTACATCTATACTGATTATAACCCCGTTTTTTTTTTTCATTTCACACGCTCCGGAGACCCGGAATCGTGGCCGCCGTGACGACACCTTTTTTTTTCACCACCAACTTTGAAGTCTCATTACTTTTTGAACAGCCCACGTATCGAGGCAAGAAAAATTTTTTTATTTACTTTGAACCTTTTGTAATACAATAAATAAAAAAAGTTTTCAATTATTCTTTGCGTTTTCAAATAAGAATTTTTTTAAAAAGGGTCCAAAAAACGGGTTTTGAATGAGAAGACCGCCTTAAGGTAGCGATATATTCATAAGTTAATTCAGTTATATATTTTTATTTTATATACATATAAATGCATTTTAAAATTATTTTTGAAATGGAATATTGTCATAGAAATAATGACAGTCTGCAGGTAGTAATTTTTTAAGATCCTGTAGATGTTGCCATTTTTTAAATGAAATTTGTATTCTCTGCTCATGTAACTGCGAAGGTGCAACAAGTGTGAATCTCTTTACAATTCTTTGCGGAAGCTGTTCGTAGTCTTCAGTTATATTTGTTTTGAAGTAAATGATTCCAGTTGTATCGTATCCCAAAGTACGTATCATATTGACAGTAGGATCTCCGGTCTTATTACCTAAAATTGAATAAAAAGGTTGAAATTTATAAATTTTTTAGAACAAGTTTATAGATTTAAAATTGATTGGTCGTGATCGTTACCTGGTCTAATCGAAGAATATCGCTTAGGAATAGACTCATAATTGAGAAAGTAATTATGATTTAAATGATGCACTGTCAATGGTTTAGGGTTTCTCCGGGCAGCTTTTATTTGTTCAACAAATTGGAATGGTAAATGTAATTGTTTATTTTTTATATTTCTTTCAATCAAAGAGTGGGTTGCATCACATTCCATTTGAGTGTGACCAACTACCATGTACTTGTGCTCTATTGTGATGTTTTTTTCTACGCATAAGGAAACTAAAGCATTATATAGAACCACATTTCTATTTTGGTAAAAACAACCATCAGAATAGAGAATAATGTGGAGTATGTCAGGGGATTTAACAACAGCATTTCTTAAATAATTTACGATAATTGTTGCAAATGTCGATGATACCAGATTTCCTTCTGTTTCATCCCAAACATAATTATCGTAGTCATGGTTTATAACATTATAAATTGTGAAATTATGAAGTTGTAATTTCATTTTATAATAAGCGGAGTTGGCTTTCGATTGCGGTAAAAGCTTCACTGCTTGCATATCCATACAAATTAGTAGACTCACCCCAGATTTAGCATTTTCAATATCGTTTTCTTTTTCGATTCTCATTTTCTCTATTTCATACGTACATCGAGAAACTTTTATAAAGTGTAATTAGAAAAAAGTAATAAGTATGTACATAATATGTGGTAAGTATGCCCGAAAGGGAAATATACCCCATGACAAATAATAGACTATAATTTCTTAACAAAATTTAGTTATTTAGTTTAATGGCATTCATAATAATCAATCAAAAACTCGATTTTGAATTTTTTGTTAGTTACGCCTTTTTGCACTTATCAAATAAACACACATTTAGTTACGTCCTTTTGTTTTTTGTTAATAAAAGCGTCATTTTTGATCGCAGAAGTGTAAAATTTTGTCAAGACACGTAGTTTAATGACATTCATAATAATCAATCAAAAAGTCGATTTTGAATTTTTTGTTAGTTCCGCCTTTTTGCATTTTAGGTAACGATATATACATATATACGAACGAAGCAAGTTAAATAAAAGCTTATAAAAATTGATAATACCTCAAAAGTTCTGAATACAAAAACAATTCTATCGTCAAAATGAGTGCAAGGATTTTAATGGTTAAAACGTCGTTGAATAAGTAATAGCATATCCTTTATTTTTATACCCATGACGCTTACATTTGTAGGAAAACTAAAAAAAAAAAATCAAAGTTCTTACGTCTAGTTTCCCAACTACTACCCCTCATCAGAATAGTTCGGCCAACTTTTTTTTTTTTCTTTAGTTGCACAATAAAGCTGCAAAAACTTATTGAAAAAGGTTGAATTAAAAAAAAAACTCCTTCCGCTACAACATTGCAGAACGAAACTTAACAAAAAAAAAATATAAAAATTTTGCATTTCAGAAACACTTTTAACTACAGCAAAAAACAAATATAAGACTTAATTCAAAAAAGTTCGGCCACCTGAAAACTGAGTCATAATAGTTCAACGTATTCCATATACCATTGTGTAGTTTGTGCAGATATCATTATAATTTGTTCTTAAATCTCCGATACTCCTCCTAGCAGGATTTCGTCTCAACTCCCTCTTAATTTTTAACCACAAGTACTCTATTGGAGTTGGGTCTCGACTACAGGAAGATCAGGAAATAACATGATGATGGTTATTCTTCAACCAGTATTTTGTTGTTTTCGCTGTATGACATAAAGTACCATCTTACTGAAATTAATATTCACTTCCTGCAGTTTAAAGGGTGCGAATGCACGTTAAAAGCTGGGTTCAATATGTCCATGTACTGAAAAGAGTTAATGGTACCAATGGCCATCCATAAACTACCCACTCCTCTCGCTAACGAGCCCCCCCCCCCCCCCATCATAACACTAGAAGAAAAGTTGAACAGAGCAAACTTTCTTTAAGACCCTAAGTCGGTTCATGAAAAATTTTTCGATTTTTTATTTTAAGCGTTTATATAACATCTTAGGAACGTAAAAAAAAATTATAAAGATATCATTCATTATAAGAAAGTTTTAGCGCCTTATAGTTGAGAAACCAGATGTACCGTTTAATCATTATTTTAAGGATATATTATTACTATTATTATTACTATTAATACTATTATTACTATTATACTTATTATTATTTCAGCTGCTCAAACCGGTTTTTTGAGTAGGGATACAATCAAAAATATGTACTACAAGCAGGCCATCAGCAGGTTGTCCCTGGATTCGCCACGGACTTTTTTAGCTGACTAACTTGTAAGTATAAACAATTTAATATTTTTCGTCAGTCTGAAATTAAAACGCGATTATCTCAAACTTAATTTTTAAAAAACGGCGTACATCTCATTTCAAAACTACTTAACCAATTAGTCTAAAATTTTCAGGATTTATTAAGACACCAATTATCTACAATATGAGTGAAATAATTTTTTAAAATACTTTTTCAAAAGCCGGATATTCAAAATAAAAAACATACCAAATAAAAATTAATTTATTTTTATTGTTTTCTCATTTTAAAAATATTTTTTTCCAACTCTGCTGAACTCGTATCATTGAAAATAATTAAAAACGAATTTTTTTACTTTTGATATGTTTCAGATGGATGTAGCAGACGCATTCTAGTAAGCGGTCAAGGCCTAAATTGAGGATGTCAGAAAATCCGACATTTTGAAAAAAAAAATTTAAATTGTATAACTAATGGACAAATACATGCTAAAATTTCAATACTCTAAGTCTTCTTTTTCTACCTTAAATTTACTCATGAAAAAAGTATTTTTTTTTTTCGATGAACCGGCTTAGAGCCTTAAGCAAGGGAAAAGCCATTGCTTACAAGAACGCAGGTAGAAATCTGCTGTGGTGGGCTGATTGATCTTAATAATTAGACTCGTAGCCTATGTGACTCATTGATTTGGATTGGACGAATTAAGGTTTGAGTAATAACGAAGAGATCGTTAGTGTTACTATAACGTTAGATCGTTATAGTGCTCATGCACTACACATGAATTTTATATGAAGCCTATCACTATGTTTGTGTAAGGAGAACTGTAAAGAGACCGCTTCTGTTATGATTTGTAGTATATGCCGGTCAGAAGATTTGATAATCGTTATTATACATGGCCGAAGGTATCATCCAAGTTTTCTAGTACCTAGACAAACTGAACTCTCAGTTTTAATCGTGCATTTACTGCAGGAAGTGAGTATTAATTTCAGTAGGATAGTGCGTTATGTCATGCAGCGAGAATAACCATGATCCCGTTATTACCTGATCTTCCTGTAGTCGTGACGCATCTCCAATAGAGTCCTTGTGGTTAAAAATTAAGAGGGAGTTGAGACGAAATCCTGCTAGGAGTATAGGAGATTTAAGAACAAAATATAAGGGTATTTGCCGATCAATTTGTACAGACCATTACCAGGAACTCTTGGATACAATACCTCGTCTTAACGCGTCAGTCATAGGTCAAAAATGGGACACTACACAATGGTATATGGAAAAGGCCGAACTATTATGTCTCAGTTTTCAGATGGCCGAACTTTTCTGAATTAAGGCCCCGTGCGAGTTGATCTAAATATGACCTAAGCCAAATTGTGTCGATTCAACAGTGCTTCCTAAATAATTTAGGTGAGAAGAGAGTATTCATTTCAGTAGGATTGTGCGTTATGTCATGCAGCGAAAACAATAAAGTACTGGTTGAAAAATAACCATCATCCCGTTATTCCCTGATCTTTCTGTAGTCGTGACCCATCTCCAATAGAGTCCTTGTGGTTAAAAATTAAGAGGAAGTTGAGACGAAATCCTGCTAGGAGTATAGGAGATTTAAAGACAAAATATAAGGATATTTGCCGATAAATTTCTCCAGAGCATTACCAGGAACTCTTGGATACAATACCTCGTCTTACCGCGTCAGTCATAGGTCAAAAATGGGACACTACGCAATGATATATGGAAAAGGCCGAACTATTATGACTCAGTTTTCAAGTGGCCGAACTTTTCTGAATTAAGGCCCCGTGCGAGTTGATCTAAATATGACCTAAGCCAAATTGTGTCGATTCAACAGTGCTTCCTAAATAATTAAGGTAGATTCCGAGCTACCTAAATGCTTCATAAAATAATGATATTTTCTAAGAGAAAAGAATATGTAATGACATTTCTTAATCTGAAATTTAAAATTTCTTTGATTTCTTTACATGGATTACGAAAATTTAAGAGGCACTATTTTACAGACACAATTTTGTTTAGGTCGTATTTAGATCAACTCGCACAGGGCCTAAGTCTTATATTTGTTTTTTGCCATACTTAAAGAGTGTTTGTGAAATGCAAATTTTAATAGTTTTATTTTGTTAAATTTCGTTCTCAAATGTTGTTGTGGAAGAAGTTTTTTTTAATTCACTTTTTCATTAATTTTTTGGAGCTTCTTTGTGCAATTAAAGACAAAAATAAAGGTAGCCGAACTATTCTGACGGGAAGTAGTATAACCGCCTATAACTTCAGAACGACTTGAGAACGAGCCGAAATTTTTTATTAGTTTTTTGAGCTCCTTAATTTTTGAGTTGTTCGCTTTTATAGTAAGGCAAGATTACGATTTCCGGGACGCCGCGATTTAAGTGTTTGTGTCTGGTAAAACTCAACAAAAAAACTTTTTGGTCGAACAAAAAATCGATAATTCAACTAGTTATCGAGTTATCGATTTTTTTTTACTAAAAAATCTGTTCAAAAAACATCTTTGCCATAATCCAAAAGATTGATGTCATTTGAAAGGTAATTAAATTGCCTTTTCATTGATATGCCACACATATATTGCAAGAATATTTTTAATTCTTTAAGCAAATTGATATCATATTTAAATTTTTTTTTTAAAGAACCGTTATTTTCTACTAAATTTGCTTTATTGTGGTACTAAAAACATATTTTATTTTAAAAGCTTAGAGTTCAGCCTTTTATTTGGTATATAAAAATATGCATATACTTCCTAAAATTCACAAAATCTATACTATTATATAAAATTGAAGTGGACATTTTTGCTTCCAGGCAAACTCCAAGTACTGGGTCGATTTTTATGAAAACAGTTTTAAAATGCCATATTTGTGCTACAACACAGCATAGGTACTTTTATTTCGAAATTTTAATAAAAATTATGTTTAAAGTGTTAAGTTTTTAAAGAAATTCTCTCCGATGCCACAAATTGCTTGATCGTTTTCTTTCCACGAGTTTGTGTTGTAAGAATTTCAATAAACTCCATGTTGTTCTCTTTTCTTCTGTTTTTCCGCTCAGACAGCACAGCACAACATAATAAACAGATGAGCCACGCGCAAGGCGAAAAGAGAGATACAAAACAAAAAAAAAATAAAAAAAATTGTTTTTTATTTTGTTTGACATGCATTGTCTTAAATGCTGCTGTCACACGGTGATCGTTTGAACGGCGTTTAAAAGATTTTGTTTGAGGAAAAAAAAACGTGTTAACGCTCTATATTGATAGAAAAAAAAAACGTCCGTGGTGAAGCCGTGGACAACTGTGGCCTGCTAGTATTAAATAAAACTTAAGCCAACTATTTGATTTAATAAAATGGAAGCCACGGAACTACTGAAGATGAGTGGAAATGACTTATTAAAAATTCAGCGAATTTTACAATATAACCTGTTTTTGTTTTTAATTTTTAAATAATGGGAAAACAGTGAAGTTTCATAATAAGCCCACTTTACCGATGAACTTTGCTTATTTAAAAATATATCAAGTTTCCAAAAAATATTTGCCGTAATTCACGCGACATAACCCACGCGACAAAATTTCCGTTGAGAAAATGTGTAATCAAAGAAGAGAGAAAAGAGCTTAAGAAGAGTAACTAACATCTTAGTTCGGCCATGGTCGAAACTTACGAGGTGGCATGTCCTATATCTTCAGTAGACAAGGGTTTTAATATAAGTTAACCCTTTCAGACCGTGATGCATCGTTTGTGCGGGTGGGTTCTATCTTTAATATTTCCACTTTTATTTAACGAATGTTATAAAGAACGAAATGAATCGATTGTGCTTGTTATTGTTTACTTTTGTTTCTCACACTGTTCCGCGATTCACTTTACCGTTACTTGACCACGCGTGGAATTATTAACAAACTTTTTAGTTTTGTCAAAATGAGTCGCAGAGGTAAGTTGTGTCTTCAATTACAAAAATATAAACAGTGTCAAACTAGTGAAGTTAACGCATTTGAACTAAAAAAATAATAAAGTTTCATATTTCAAATAAATTTGAATCATTTGTTGCTAAAAAAATGGGTTTCAGATAAAATTTTAAACGAATGCATCAATTGTGCGTGTTGGGTTTGATGTTACTTAAAAAATGTGTTTTTTTCTTGAAATTTAATTCCAAGTAGTGCTTACTGATGATGCCATTTTGGCAGCGCTGGAAGATTCGGATGTTTGACTTTAGTAGCGATGATGAAAATGTAGACAAAAACTATGTGCCGGGGGAAAGCACTGATAGTGAGAGCGGGGAAGGAGATGTGGATCTAGCAATAGATTCAGTACTTACTGAGATAAGCGCCAATCAAGATGTAGAGCTAGTGTGCACGGAGGTAAAATTTTCATTAACGTTACAAGTGCAATAATATAAATAAAACTGTAATTTTTTGTTGCTATAGAATCGCAACAGACGAAAAGTTTGGAAAAGAAAACCTTTTTACGCACCAGTTTTGGATGTACCGGTTGCTGAGGAAGTTGTGAGTTAAAGAATTGAAAACTTAGTGTCACAGATGTTTTGAAAGACATTTCGTTAACAGAATGATGCGGTGCAGGTGGCGTTGCCTTTGGAATATTTCAAAAAATATTTTGATGATATATTTTTTGAAAATGCGGCCGATTGCACAAATCGATATAAATTTTTGCAGAAAGATGAAAACTTAAAAACATCCGCTGGGGAAATTAAAAATTGGTTTGGAATGCATATTGCTATGGGTTGCGTTCGTTTCCCACGATTCCGTATGTACTGGCAGACGAAGTTCAAAATTCCAGTAGCAGCAGAAACAATGAGTCGGGACAGATTTTTCAAACTACGGGAAGCATTCCATGTTGTTATTCAAAATGACTTTACTGAAGCAGAAAAAAAAGCAAATGTCTTTTGGAAAGTTCAGCCAATTATTGATTCAGTCAGAAATGCTTGCTTAAAAATTCCGAGACAAGAAAATGGAAGTTTTTCAATCGACGAGCAAATGATACCATTTACTGGACGTTATCCAGTGCGCCAAAGTTTACCTAACAAGCCAAGAGGTGTTGGTTTAAAAAATGAGGTATTGACAACATCAAATGGACTTGTTCTCGATTTTGAAATATACCAAGGCAAAAAAACGCCTCTTCCAGAGGAAAATATTGGACTCGGTCCTGCATTAATTCTGCGCCTTGTGCAAACACTACCAAAAGGATCGAAAGTATTTTTTGATCGGTACTTTACCACATTGCCCTTATTGGATAAGCTTCTTGAGAAAGGAATTTTTGGGACAGAAACGATAATGAAAAATCGTATAAAAGGCGTTAACTTGACTGAGGATAAAAAGATGAAAAGAGGAGATATGGAGGAGTTTTGTTGCCCTGATGATAAAGTTGTCGTTGTTCAATGGAAGGACTCAAAGTCGGTGTTATTGGCATCATCTGCTTTTGGATGCAGTCCTGTTAATGATGTTCGTCGTTGGTGCAAAAAAGAAAAGAAATTCATCGTAGTAGCCCGTCCAAATATAGTCCGGCAATACAATGAATCAATGGGTGGTGTGGATATTTGCGACCAACAAATGGAAGCTTACCGCTGCTTTTTCAAAACTCGAAAGTGGCCATTAAAAGTAGCTATACATTTTATAGACTTGGCATGCTGCAATGCTTGGATGGAGTACCGAAATGATTGCCGAGTAATCGAAAAACCACCAAAGGATACGCATGATTTATTAAGTTTTCGACTTGCGTTAGCTGAGGCATTGGTTGCAATTCCAAAAACTACTAACGTGGAGTGGAGCTCTGACTCCGAAACAGACGAGGCTGAAACTGCTCCACAACCAAAACGGTATCGCCCAGCGGACCAGCCATGTCCCGAAAAACGACTGGATGGCTTTAATCATTGGCCGGAAGAATTAGACTTAAAATCAGCCCGTATGTGCCGTCGCAAAGACTGTAAGTCGCGTACGCGCACACGATGCACAAAATGCGATGTGTTTTTATGTTTCAGCAAAAAAAATAATTGTTTTAAGCTGTATCATACTGATAAATAAACAGAAATTAAAAATAGTTAAAAACTGAGCTTAAGTTATTTTAAAATGAAATGAGACCGAAATGCATCAATTGTGCGTGTCCTGAAAACCCTTGAAGGATATGTAAATTGCGAAACCTAAACATTGAGAATAGTTTCATACCATATAACGACCACATATTCCAAAAATCATAAAAAAATGTTCAGTAGATAAGCGTCGGGTCTGAAAGGGTTAAGACATTGAAATTTTCAGAATGCGAATTTCATATATATCAGTATTTTACATAGAAATAAGAGATAAGGAAGTGGTGTTCTGGAATAAAAGTGAGGCATTTTTCTTACTGGTGTATGTTCACACTAATACAGAAACATTCACTCAGGGCCGTATTCGGTTGTTGCGTACAGCAAGGCGCAATTTTTCTGTTTGGAATTGCATATCGTCGTTGGGCGTGAAATACCGTGTATCAGCAACTTGCAATACCGCGTTTATTGCAAAAAGGGCAAAATTTAAATTTGGATTTTAATTTAATTAATAAAGATTGGCTTTTTCATTATATGCAGATTTAACAGTTTAACAGATTTAACATATTTAACTGACGAGGTACCCAGGTACCTTTTGCAATTTAACATAAATTATTTGAAAATACCCGGATACTCCGTCAGTCTGATAAAGATGTTTTTTTGTCAGTCACATAACGGTTAAGAACAAAGCAAGTATCTAATTTTCAATAAATGTTTTTAGTTGCGTTGAAAATCCATTCAATACTTTAAGGGGGTCCTCTGGTAATCCGAAAAATTTTTTTCAATTTTTTTTTTTCATATTTCTATTGCTCAGATACTCAAAAACATTTTCCCAAAAGGATTTTTCAAAATTCGAAATAGTTTAGGAGATACAGACATTTTTGTGTAGGTATGTTTTCGTCAAAATAACGCATCAGCAAAGTTGTTTATTTGCCTGCAGTCGTTAGTCGAAAATTCTGTGGAATTCTTCCAAAATATGTATTGATATTACAAAATATACACACACAGTATGTATACATGCAGTATGTATACATGCATGTTTTGATTTAGGGGTTGAAATGATTTTGAGCCCAGGTGTTCACATGAAAGAAGCAAACGAACGAGATTCAGTTTATTTTCGAGTATTTTAAAAATAATGTCAACAATGGGTATTGTCATCGGCCCACAAGCCGAGATGTATGCTGAATCTCGCGACGGAAAACGACTTCAACGCTCAGAGCTAAAAACGTACGCATCATCGAAAGAGGGTCGCACAGCCCGCAGAGCCCAAAAAGCCATGGAAAACTCGTTTTATGAGATGGAGGAAGGCACACTTTATGGGGCTGGAATTGCCGATTAATATTCGTAAGTATTGTATTAAAAAAATATGTGTTAATGTCATTTGTGTGCCTCAAAATTGAAGTCAAAACTTTAAACGCGTTTTTCTCGAAACCATGTTTTTCAAAACTTTGCGCACGATAACTCAAACAGTTTTTGACCGATTTTGATATATGAGGCATGAAACGACGCAGAATTTACGCCGCTATAGCCCCTACCTCAAACTTGCCGAAAAAATAATGTTTACTATTTTTTTTCTACACTAGACTACAAAAAAAAAGGTCGAAATTCGATTTTTCATTTTCAAAGTGGCGGCTCCCCCCCTAAAAAAATTTCGATTTTTGTTTCCGAGGTAGGGGCTATAGGGACATTCATTCTAAGTAACTGTATATTTTTTTTTTTTTTCAGACGATGTTTACACTTGGAATCGTGCGCAATTTGGACCCACCTTTTTTCCGGAGAACCTCGTTACCAGGCCGAGAACTTTCTGAACGGTCCATAAATTCACTTTTTCAAAATTTTGTATTTTTTTCAATAAATTAAGCTACCCAAATCAAAAAACGGAACTAAAATATCTTTACTCGTTCTCTTTCCACAATATTTTGAAAAAAGGCTAAAATTTGGCATAGATTACCAGAGGACCCCCTTAAAAGAAAGCAGTTTTCCTAGACTCCTGTGGAATTTTTCTATCACCATGTGCGTGTGTAAGTGCAAGTGGCTGATAATAATAATTCAATTAAAGTTTCAATCACTAAAGTGTTCAAAATAATTTAATTATAATATATTTTATGCAAAATAGATTTGGTTTTATCTAATAATTTTGTTTGAATTTTAAATTTTGTTTTTGAATATTTTCGCCTAAATGTGAGCGAACTGAGCTAAAGAATAATTCTATTGTATTAATATAAACCAGCTTGTGCTGCTGGTGGTAGCACTTGCGAAAAGTTGGCCAGCGTAGAACTCGTAGAACATTGGCCAGAGAAAAAAGCATGAAATTTGCGCTGCATTTGCTTATGTTGCTGGTGGTGGATTTTTTGTTCATGCTGCTGTTGTAGTTATAGCACTCGGAGAACGTTGGCCAGCAAAAGGAGCAAGAAATTTACGCTGGACTTGCTTGTACTGATGGTAGTAGCACTCGGATAACGTTGGCCAGTGAGGTAAGCAGGAAATTTGCGCTGCACTGATTTGTGCTGGTGGTGATGCCACTAGAACATTGGCCGTTGGACGTTGAAAACTATACTTTGGATTTCACAACTTTCACATCGCGTTTGTTTTACAGTTCTCAAACATTTTTTCAGACGAAACGTCAAAAATTGTCAGTATACGTTTAAACGTTATCAGCTCAATTGTCTGCCTGACAATTCAGCTGCCGACTGAGAAAATGTGTGTTAGTAAAAAATGTGAGTAAAAAACCGCAATTGTACTTGAGAACAAGCTTAATATAAACTGAAGGTTTAAAGCTTTTCTTAATATCACATTTAACAAGCTTGCTAAAAAGTGAGATCCCAATAAAATATCAATTGTATTTCAGAAACACTTGATATAGGTAACTGAATCTAAAGTATGCTTAATAAACACTTATATAGAAATAAAATTTATTTATGAAATAGAAACTGAAATCATGTTTCTTTTCTGTCAAATAAAATTCATTGTTTGCGCAAATTACAAAAAAAAAAAATCATCTAAAGCAATACCTTTAGGCCGGGGCCAAATTACGCGGTTCAACGCGAGGGCGGTTCCGCACTCGCCCCTGCCTAAGGCAGTTTGCGGCGACACAAACGCGTAATTATTACTAAGCTATTAATATTATTTTTTAAGCTTTTTTTTTTTTACAGCAAAACAAAGTATATGCTGTCTGCAAAGAAGGGAGCGCGGCGTTTAGACTCCCACGTTTCATCCGGCAGCTATAACTTTGAAGTAGTCAAGGAGTTTGTATACCTTGGCACCACCATTAATACCAACAATGAAATCAGCCTGGAGATAAAGCGAAGAACAATAATTGCTAATAGGTGCTAATACGGGCTCAGTAAGCAACTAAGTTCCAGAGCCCTCTCTCGATCGACAAAACTAACACTCTGAAAGACGCTCGTTCTACCTGTGCTGCTTTATGGCGCTGAGGCATGGGTAGATTCGCAAACAGACGCAGCCGCTCTGGGGGTGTTCGAGAGAAAAGTTCTTCGCAAAATCTTCGGTCCTGTTCGAGTCGGCGATGACTATCGCATCCGAATGAACCACGAGCTGTATGAGCTCTACGAAGACATTGACGTAGTTCGGCGTATAACTGTGCAGCGACTACGCTGGCTGGGTCATGTCCATCGTATGGACGGCGAAGCTCCAGCGAAGTGCTCGAGGCGAGGGTCGCTGGTCAACGACGAGGGAGACCATGCCTCCGATGGATGGACCAGGCTGAGGAAGCCCTAACCGCACTTGGTGTATCCGATTGTAGAAGGCGCGCGCAAAGCAAAGGCGCCTGGCGAGAGCTGATGATGTAGGCAGAAACCCGGACACGGGTTGTTACGGCCACCTAGGTAAGTAAGTAAGCTTATTCTACAATTGCAAGAAATAGCTTATAAAATTATTGAGGATAGCAAGTTTTCCTACACATTATTAATATATTATAAGACTTATGTTGTTAAGAATGTTGTATTATTCTAAAGCATTTTGGCCGGTTGCGAGTGAATAGGAATTGTTAAGACAAATTGTCTGGTGTAGACGCAGCGTAAGGTATATGCTCATGGATCACAGGTAAATCAATAATTTGTCTCGAATCGAGTGTACCTGATCCTGTCGATGAAGTCATTTGTAAGAGTAAAGCCATTTGTTGTCTTTCCGACATCGGGGTATTTGAACTTGGTCTTCCAGATGATACGCCTGCATTAGTTCCTACGCCCCTGGGTCTTGGGGGTGGCATAATCAAACAATTAGAATAAATTATATTAACTTGAAAACAATAAACTGCTCTTAATCCCTTTAGACTCTTGTTAACAATCACATTGAATCTTTAGTTAGAGATGGGTTATAATTAACCCTGCGAACACACGTAGAAGTAATCATTTGCAAGTAGAGAAAAGTAGAGAATATATTTAGGCCGAGTGAATACAAAGGTAGTTTATACCATATAGTACTAAAGCGCTATAATACTATGGCGCATTTTTTTTCTAAAACAAAATTCAGCATATTTTCTGCCTTCTTCAAGATTTCTTAATATTTTCTTTTCTTTACTCAAAAAAAATGTTGACCTGAAAATAAATCGTGTTCTTTTCTCAAAAGTGTTGACCGCAAAAGTAAACAAATACAGAATTTTCGGACCTGTAAAATTCGACGGCTAGCATTCTGTACTGTAGTAATACCAACTTAGAAACAACAAAATAAAATAATTTTGACATTTCATATTTTTTGCAGTGGCGATTGTGACTTTTTCTTAAATCAGATCATCCGACCAGCTATCAGCTTGAGCTTGAGAGGAATCCGATATAGACATTTCCATATCAGCTGAGCATTCATCCAAGCAATACATATTGTATTGAATATTTAATCAAAATTGCCTGCGGTCAGGACTATACATAGCCTGTTTACGAAGTCCGAGGAATTAAGTCATGTCATCAGTGAAAACTTCGTTTTTTGAGTTGAGAAAACAGTTTTACTTCAAAGCATTGGATTGAAGTTTATGTTGGATGTTATTTGTTGCGGTCGGTTAACCCAAAAAAAAATGTTCATTTTTTAGGGCCAATTTTAGTTTGAATACATTTATTTAAGTTCAATGGAGATTTTTGGTCATTTCTTTCTAATTGCAATTTTTAAATATTAAAAATAAAAAATAAATTTTTTCCCGACGTTTCGTCACTTTCCTGGCGACATCTTCAGTGGAGATTTTTTAATTTTTTATCTACAAAAACACATATGAACAATTTTCAAAAACAATTAACCAAAAACTTACTTTACATTAAAAGAAACATTAAGTTAATTTTGACAATAAACCATTCCTTGAATTACAAAAATTTTACATGACACAAACTTTTTTAAAAAACAGAAAAAATTTGTTTGAACACAAAATTTAAACGGAACTATTATATCCTATACGTCAATTGCTACTGCATAGTTGTTGTTTATATTGTCAGTGTCTTCTTTGAAATTTATTGCTCTGTCCCCTTTTTGTTGTATTCTTAAACTTTCTAATGTCATTCTTCTTTTTGTTTTGTTTTCAACGTCCAAGATTCATACAGCCTCAAAATCAGCTGTGAAGAAAATCAGCCTGTAGTCAATATATGTTGTGCTAGCGCTGTTGTTGATTTTTTGTTTCTTATGTCCAGCTTATGTTCTGCCATTCTTATTTTTAGCGCTCTTTTTCAACGTTGTTTTTGTCTTTGTTTTTAATTTTTGTTTTTGTTTTTGTGAATATTTGGTTTAAAGTGGCGTTTGATTTACATGCAAATGTTGTGTTGTCCGCTCTGATTATTTTTCGTATGTGTGTGTTACACATCAGTTTCGGTATATATGTTATGCCTAAGTATTTTTTTGTTTCTTGTTGAGTATTGCCAGACTGTTTGTTTTGATCTGTTACTTTTTGGTTTCGTTTGTTTTCCGAAAACATTTTGTTTAATAATGAATTTACGAGATGTTTTGGGTAGTCGTTATGTTAAGATATCAGAAACAGAAAGCTGCTTCAAAATTTTGATACAAATAATATAATATCCTTCCCCGTTTTCCAGTTAAGTAATTCATCAAAAACACTAAGAACAAACATAGATTTTTCATGTATATTTTTCTACGATACGGCAGGACTGTTTTTTTATAATTATCATGACCCGAAACCTTGTAGCATTGCCCAAAATTTACAAAAAATATTATTGATTAAAGTTTATATTTAATTTGGGCTTTATTTCAAAGCAAATTAACGCCTTAAAACTAAATAAAGCCAAAAATATTTGCAACTCTATTAGTTTTGTTTTTGCCCATCCATACAATGTTTTTTTCAGAGTTATATTTAAGCACATGATTTCTTAAACGATCCGATTCACATTTTGCAATTTTATTTTTGGAATTAGTAAGTTTTAAACAAACTTTTTTCCCCCACTTGACTTATTCGTTTTAACGAAGGCTTAAATGTGGCCTCGAAGTCTATTAGAATAAAATCTATGAATTAAACTGCGCTTATTTAAAAATTTGTTTATATTTTCTTATCTTTAAAATGTATAATTGTATGCCTGTTTTCGAACTGCAGCCATTTAAATAAACTTTTTTATCTTCCATGTCAATCGATGATGAATCATAGTTTAATAATAAACAAAAAATTATGAGATCTAATGATATAAATTAAAAAGTCAATAGGGGTATTCACGATGTGATATATTTGTGATAAATTTTTACAAAATTTTCAACTTATTGTGAGCGAACCTTCAATAAAGTCTTGTATTTTTAAAATACAGTCTTGTATTTAGTATTGTTTTTATCTTTTTTATGTTTTTGTCCAGAAATTGTGTGTCGGTTAATGTAAAAATTTTTCTTATTAAGTAAAAGCGTGATATTTATTTTTTGCTGCATTTGCTGCACGACCCGACGGAGGAAAAGGATGAACCCGTCAAAGAAAGCGTCTTTGACGGCTTCGCTAGTCCTGAGGACGTATACGACCACCTTCCGGTCCATGACGTGAAAATAGTCCTCTGTGATTTTAATGCGAAAGTCGGAAGGGAAGGCATCTTTGGCCCCACTGTCGGTCAGTTCAGTCTTCATGAGACCTCCACGAACAACGGTCTAAGACTGATTGACTTCGCCGCGGCGCGAAACATGGTAGTTAGTAGCACCAGATTTAAGCACCTCGACATCCTCAAGGCTACCTGGCTATCCCCGGATCAAAAAACGCGAAACCAAATTGATCATGTTGTAATCGACGGAAGGCATGCCTCTAGATGTGCGTACATTTCGGGGGGTCAACATTGACTCCGACCATTGTTTTGTTGCAGCCAAGATCCGCATGCGATTATGCAATGCGAAGAACATACGCACAGGAATGCAACGAAAGCTAGATGTCGCTAAGCTGCAATTACAAGGGACTGCCGAAGCCTACTCCGCTCAACTCTCGGTTAAGTTCAACCAACCAACCTCTGGACTCGACGACGCAGGCGGACTTTGGGCGCATATATCCCACTCCATGCGCGCTGCCGCTGAAGAAGTCATTGGTTTCCGGCGCCCGCAACCTCGGAACCAGTGGTATGATCAGAAGTGTCGCATTGCGAATGCAGTAAAATCGCCGAATATAGAAAAACGCTGCAGTCAGCTGCAACGCAAGCCGTGTGAGAAAACTACCGCGAAAAGAGGAAGGAAGAGAGGCGCCTTTCCAGACGCAAGAAAAGAGAGCAGGAAAAGCGTGAGCGTGAGGAACTAGAGATAAACCAGGGCAAGAAGGATGCACGAAAATCCTCTCAATAGGTTAAGCGTCTAACCCAAAGTTTCAAGCCCGGAGCATCCACTTGTAGAGACGAAAATGGAGATCTGAATACGGATACGCAGTGTGTGCTGAGATTGTGGAGACGGCACTTCTCCAATTTACTTACTGGCGACGATTCCACCAATGCCACCCATGGAGAGCGCAGTTCAGAGCTACCAATCAACAATGACGGAGTGGAAGTACCACCACCTAGCCATGATGAGGTTCGAGTTGCTATCCAACCACTCAAAAACAATAAACCAGCGGGTGCTGACGGCCTGTCAGCTGAATTGTTTAAAACCGGCGGCGATGAATTGATAAGGCGCATGCATCAGCTCATCAGCAAAATATGGCTAGAAGAAAGCATGCCCGACGATTGGAACCTCAGCGTACTGTGCCCTATACTTAAGAAAGGGTCTCCTTTGTTATAGTTAACAATCTCCTAACAATCTTAAAGTCTCCTTGTTAACAATCTGCGCAAGTTATAGAGGTATCAGTCTTATTTCCATCGCATATAAGGTTCTCTCAAGCGTACTGTGTGAAAGAATAAAGCCGATTACAAAAACACTGATTGGACCTTATCAGTGTGGCTTTCGACCTGGTAAGTCCACCATAGACCATATTTTCACGCTACGACTAATCCTGGAGAAAACCCACGAAAATCAAATTGACACACACCATCTCTTTGTCGATTTTAAAGCTGCGTTCGATAGCCCGAGAAGGGATTGCCTATACGCAACATTGTCTGAGTTCGGTATACCTGCAAAGTTGATTAGACTTTGCAGAATGACGTTGAGCAACACACGCAGATCCGTCAAGGTAGGAAATGACCTCTCCGAAACCTTCAATACCGAAAGAGGTTTCAGGCAAGGCAATCCACTGTCTTGCGATCTCTTCAACATCATCATGGAGGGGATCGTACGAAAGGCCGGTGTGCATCGTAATGGCACCATTTTCTATAAAGGTGTCCAGCTCCTTGCTTACGCTGATGATATTGATATTGTTGGCAGAACCAAGAGAGATGTTACCGCTGCTTTCGCCGCTATCGAAAAGGAATCAGCCAAAGTGGGTTTGACGATAAATGAGGGTAAAACAAAGTATATGCTGTCTACAAACAAGGGAGCTCGGCGTTTAGACTCCCACGTTTCATCCGGTAGCTATAACTTTGAAGTAGTCAAGGAGTTTGTATACCTTGGCACCGCCATTAATACTAACAACGAAATCAGCCTGGAGATAAAGCGAAGAACAATAATTGCTAATAGGTGCTACTACGGGCTCAGTAAGCAACTAAGTTCCAGAGCCCTCTCTCGATCGACAAAACTAACACTCTACAAGACGCTCGTTCTACCTGTGCTGCTTTATGGCGCTGAGGCATGGGTAGTTTCGCAAACTGACGCAGCCGCTCTGGGGGTGTTCGAGAGAAAAGTTCTTCGCAAAATCTTCTGTCCTGTTCGAGTCGGCGATGACTATCGCATCCGAATGAACCACGAGCTGTATGAGCTCTACGGAGACATTGACGTAGTTCGGCGTATAACTGTGCAGCGACTACGCTGGCTGGGTCATGTCCATCGTATGGACGACTAAGCTCCAGCGAAAAAGGTGCTCGAAGCGAGGGTCGCTGGTCAACGACGACGAGGGAGACCATGCCTCCGATGGATGGACCAGGCTGAGGAAGCCCTAACCGCACTTGGTGTATCCGATTGGAGAAGGCGCGCGCAAAGCAGAGGCGCCTGGCGAGAGCTGATGAGGTCGGTCGAAATCCGGACACGGGTTGTCACGGCCACCTAAGTAAGTAAGTAAGAATGACGTTGAGCAACACACGCAGCTCCGTCAAGGTAGGAAATGACCTCTCCGAAACCTACAATACCGAAAGAGGTTTCAGGCAAGGCGATCCACTTTCTTGCGATCTCTTCAACATCATCATGGAGGGGATCGTACGAAAGGCCGGTGTGCATCGTAATGGCACCATTTTCTACAAAGGCGTCCAGCTCCTTGCGTACGCGGATGATATTGATATTGTCGGCAGAACCAAGAGAGATGTTACCGCTGCTTTCGCCGCTATCGAAAAGGAATCAGCCAAAGTGGGTTTGACGATAAATGAGGGCAAAACAAAATATATGCTGTCTACAAACAAGGGAGCTCGGCGTTTAGGCTCCTACGTTTCGTCCGGCAGCTATAACTTTGAAGTAGTCAAGGAGTTCGTTTACCTTGGCACCGCCATTAATACCAAAAACGAAATCAGTCTGGAGATAAAGCGAAGAACAATAATTGCTAATAGGTGCTACTACGGGCTCAGTAAGCAACTAGGTTCCAGAGCCCTCTCTCGATCGACAAAACTAACACTCTACAAGACGTTTGTTCTACCTGTGCTGCTTTATGGCGCTGAAGCATGGGTAGTTTCGCAAGCTGACGCAGCCGCTCTGGGGGTGTTCGAGAGAAAAGTTCTTCGCAAAATCTTCGGTCCTGTTCGAGTCGGCGATGACTATCGCATCCGAATGAACCGCGAGCTGTATGAGCTCTACAATGACATTGACGTAGTTCGGCGTATAACTGTGCAGCGACTACGCTGGCTGGGTCATGTCCATCGTATGGACGACGAAGCTCAAGCGAAAAAGGTGCTCGAGGCGAGGGTCGCTGGTCAACGACGACGAGGGAGACCATGCCTCCGATGGATGGACCAGGCTGAGGAAGCCCTAACCGCACTTGGTGTATCCGATTGGAGAAGTCGCGCGCAAAGCAGAGGCGCCTGGCGAGAGCTGATGATGTAGGCTGAAACCCGGACACGGGTTGTTACGACCCGTTTTTGTAGATAAAAAATTAAAAAATCTCCCATGAAGATGTCGCCAAGAAAGTGACGAAACGTCGGGAAAAAATTGGTTTTTTATTTTTAATATTTAAAAATTGCAATTAGAAAGAATGGCCAAACAGCTCCATTGAACTTAAATAAAAAAAATATATTAAAAAAAAAAAACAAGAAGAAAAGATTTGTCAAGCCATGTACCCTTCGTATGGTTAACTTAACCGCTAAGATTAAATTCTTAGTACGACCCTTTTGAATAAGCAGAGTTGGTATTTATAAGCATAAAGTGGGGGGGTATAGAAAAGGGGTAATTGCTAAATTGTAGGCAGAGCGGCCCGTGCTAAATCAATGACCAAGTATTCCGCTTGCAGCAACGTAATTTGGTAGGCTTTCGAGCCTTAATAAATATTGTTCGGAGCAGCGAAAGCATTTTCCATGTTTTTTTGATTTATATGATGATGATATTATTAGGTATGTCCAAGCAGGGATTATTTGTAAATTTGGCCGAGAAATTTGATTTTGTGGTAAAATTGCTGGCAAGGAATGTGTAGATGCTAGAGTCATGCTGGAAAGAGAAACAGTTGTCAAATGTCAAATAAATGAAGCAAATATGAGGTATTGCGAAAACAATAGGGAAATTTTAAGGCAAAAGTGAGATTAGGGTTAAGGGATGCACTGTAGTATGAGAAAAGGGAGTAGAAAAATTAGTAGTTGAGGTTTGGTACATTGGGTTAAGCTAAACTATGGAATATGATGGTACGGGAAGAGAGAGAGAGAGGTAAAAAGTCCTCAAAAAACAAGTGGTTTGTTGCTACATGATTCGAAGATCGGCATGTGATGGTGAAGTGGGTCAGGGATTGAAAAGCACAAACCATACACACAAATCAAATCACAAACTGGCGGTCGATAATTCGAAAATAAAATCATATAAAATAAGTTCCGAAGAGAAAAAAAAGTAAAAGTGTTAAAAAAAATATAAATGGAAATATATTATAGTTAAATTAATCAAGTGAAGCTTATTTTAAAGACAAATCTATATACATATGTATTTCAGATATATTTTACATATTATACATACATTGCGTATACATAAATACATATTTTATATATTACTGGGCTTGCGGCGTCGAGAAAAAAAAAATTTACCTACATATATATAGGGTGTGTGCGCACATGGATTAATTAACCTTAATAAACCTTAACTGTTTTACCTTAATTTAGTTTAGGTAGCAATTTAGTTCAATTCGCACACACCCATAGAAAGTCACATAAGTCAACCGTAATTTTTTCCAGTACTAATTTATGATACAAAATATAATTGGGGTTATTCGGCAAAATCTGTTATGAAAAATTCTGTTATTCTGTTATGATTTTCCATACAAATTTTTGAGCTGTCAAAAAACCTGTTACGAGGCTAAAATTCGTATTCTGCATGACAATCTTTTATGAAATCTGTTATAAATCATAACAGATTTCTGTTATGAAATCTGTTATGAATGACAACAGAATAACAGATATAGTTTTATGTCTTTTATCGTAACAAATTTTTAGAAAGTGAACATTGTGATCATAAAATGAATGTCTATAAACTAAAATCACCACCTATTTTAATAACTACACCAAAAAAAGCACCTAGTTTATTTCTACACAAACATGCTCATAAATGTGTTAAGAATATAAAGCGAAGAAAATTGTTTAAATAAAGCGTTTTATTCAATTGAAATTAGTTGTTTGATCTAGCAGCACTTATGAACCAACTAATAAGTTAAGAAAAAATCTATTCAGATCGAGTTTTCGCCAGTATCTGTTCATCGGTTTTACTATCCTCCAATTGTTTCTTGAACAATTCAATTGACTTTTCAGTGGCAGATTGTTCTATGTCAAGTGGTTTGGATAACTCGGTTTTGGATAGGCATTATGATTTTCATCAGGACAACGCAACATGAAAGGTGTCCATGGTCTTTGTATCGAGGGTACATCTGTGTGCCAAATCTAATGCAGACGCAGTGAGCAAGATGTGCTATTTTGTGTTTTTAGCAGAAAATTCATTTGCAGATTTCATCTTTGGTTGGATTTGAGACAATTGAGCCACTCGCGTTCACCATTTACTGAAAATATAAAAGGGTTTGCAGACTAAGTAATAGCTTGGTTGCTTCACTTTACTTTCAATGTTCGCCCACTATCATATGCGTTCTGAGACTTTCTTCTCACGTTTTCCTATAAAAAAAGTTAATTGATAAAATACAATTGATTATTTAAATGATTAACTTACTTTCTTCGCTCTGCATTGTGTTTTATGTTTCTTTTCTTTTTTTATGTGGACTTTAAGAATTGATTGACAGCAATCAGCTGTTTGAGACAGATTGATAACAGAATGTCATAAAAGTTCGATATGCTGAGTTCCGATTTTAACAGATCTTTTATGGCCGACATCTTTTATGATTGATAACAGAAAATATGTAACAGAATAACAGATTTCGCCGAAGAGGCCCAAATATCACGAATATATATTGTAATATAGGAACCAGGAGGCACACCTTCACATGGCAACCTGTCTGACCGCCTCAACCTGGCGAGGCCAGCATTATCCATGTCGAAATCGTCTCAAGTCGACTCAAACCTTCAAGTGGTACTCCCTTAGAAACGGCAAACTGGCATCCGTCATTTTGACGGCTAATTTGAGCGGCGGGTCGCTCCATAGACCTTAAACATGGAATGTGCGCAAGGTTTGGGTCCCGCCACATTACTACTGCCCAATTAAAACAAAACCAGTCTCGGATAAGAACCCTAATTATGTTCACGACCACCGCAAACGAAAAACGAACAATGATTTACGGATATGCACCTGGAATGTCCGGACCCTTTAAAGGGAAGATGCCATTATCCAACTGGCGGAACCCCTCAAAACAATAAAAGCTGACATCACCGCCATCCAGGAAATGCGATGGAAAGGGCAAGGCTGCTCTAAACAAGCACACTGTGATATCTACTACAGCTGCCATGCGGAGAGGCGCGAATTTGGATGTGGATTCGTTGTTAGCCGGAAACTACGTCACCTTTCTTCCCGGTTCACACCTGTCAACGAAAGATTGGCCACGATCCGCATCAAGGCAAAATTTTTCTTCATCAGCCTTATTTGCGCGCACGCCCCGGCGGGGGAAAAGGACGAAGCCGTCAAATACGCTTTCTACGCTAGTCTTGAGGACGTATACGACCACCTTCCGGTCCATGACGTGAAAATAGTCCTCGGCGATTTTAATGCGAAAGTCGGAAGGGAAGGCATCTTTGGCCCCACTGTCGGTCAGTCCAGTCTTCATGAGACCTCCACGAACAACGGTCTAAGACTGATTGACTTCGCCGCGGCGCGAAACATGGTCGTTAGTAGCACCAGATTTAAGCACCTCGACCTCCACAAGTCCACCTGGCCGTCCCCGGATCAAAAAACGCGAAACCAAATTGATCATGTTGTAATCGACGGAAGGCATGCCTCTAGTGTTCTAGATGTGCGTACATTTCGGGGGGTCAACATTGACTCCGACCATTATCTTGTTGCAGCCAAGATCCGCATGCAATTATGCAATGCGAAGAACATACGCACAGGAATGCAACGAAAGCTAGATGTCGCTAAGCTGCAATTACAACGGACTGCCGAAGCCTACTCCGCTCAACTCTCGGTTAAGCTCAACCAACCAACCTCTGGACCCGACGACGCCGGCGGACTTTGGGCGCATATATCCCACTCCATGCGCGCTGCCGCTGAAGAAGTCATAAGTTTCCGGCGCCCGCAACCTCGGAACCAATGGTATGATCAGGAGTGTCGCATTGCGACTGCAGTAAAAAACGCCGCTTATAGAAAAACGCTGCAATCAGCTGCAACGCGAGCCGTGCGAGAAAACTACCGCGGAAAGAGGAAGGAAGAGAGGCGCCTTTTCAGACGCAAGAAAAGAGAGCAGGAAAAGCGTGAGCGTGAGGAACTAGAGGTATACCAGGGCAAGAAGGATGCATGAAAATTCTATCCACAGGTTAAGCGTCTAACCCAAGGTTTCAAGCCCGGAGCATCCACTTGTAGAGACGAAAATGGAGATCTGAATACTGATACACATTGTGTGCTGAGATTGTGGAGACAGCACTGCTCCAGTTTACTTACTGGCGACGATTCCACCAATGCCGCCCATGGAGAGCGCAGTTCAGTGTCACCAATCAACGATGACGGAGTGGAAGTATCACCACCTATCCATGAAGAGGTTCGAGCTGCTATCCAACGACTCAAAAACAATAAAGCAGCGGGTGCTGACGGCCTGTCAGCTGAATTGTTTAAAACCGGCGGCGATGAATTGATAAGGCGCATGCATTAGCTCATCAGCAAAATATGGCTACCAGAAAGCATGCCCGTCGATTGGAACCTCAGCGTTCTGTACCCTATACTAACTCCGCCAGGGTTGCGCCTGCCTGTCCCAAGCCAGGATAAAGGAGGAGGGTTGTTTGTAGGATACGTCCTCCAAACGTAAAAACTGATAGGGCCAACCAAGAGCTCGGGGTGGCGCCCATCTTGGTAGCAGGTCATATTCGGTGTATCGAAATGAAACAAGCCTGCGAAGGTATAGCAATTGACCTTAAAACTTGTTAGTACGGGGACAGTCTTTACCCGTCAGATGGGGTAGACCCTATCTATCCACCGCATGGAGACCTTAATTCGGCTGGAAATACTGGATGTGAAGTGTTGGCATGCGTGCGTCAAAGTGTCAACTCTTCGGCTTTCCGAAGTGTTGCTTGTCAAGAGTTTGACTCGCACCCTCAAACTGGCACGGCAGTCACTGAGGGAAGTGTTGACGTTGGTTGTTTTAACTAAGGGTTCTCATACTGAGCACGGCAGTCCCTGAGAACAATGGCCAATACTCTATGTCTGGATGGTGTAATCCGAACGGCCAGAGTAAGAGTGGCAATTGCAAAGGTCCTCCAAAGTAGGTACCGGCAACTGCAAGTTGTTAGACTAGCCTTTAAGTGCTCATTGAGCACAGTCATGCATAAGAATACACTTTTTCATAATTGCATTTGTGTATTCTTGGTATTTTTGAGAGGCAGTTGTGGATTCTCATCTGCCGGGATCGAGTTGCCCAGATGACTGTCGGGGGCTGGCCCTTCGGGGAGTATCGTACTGGTTGTGGTTGTGTGAATGCTACACAGGTCTAGATTGACCGGCGGGGTCACGCAATGGTACGACTGGGCTGGCATATCTGTCTTAATATGCAAGGGATTGTGTAGGTCTCGTCTCCACCAGTAGTTGGATGGTTAGTACGTCACTACTGAAGTCTAAACTGGTACTGATATTACGGGCAATATGTAATTTATTACATAATGTTCCTAATCAGCAGGGCACTGGGTGATGCTTTGTGTTTGTGAAACAGCTTCCATGTTCGTGTTGCCACACCAGATGCCCCGTATGGTTTACTTGTCTAAAACAAAAACGGGTCCGTGTTGTGGTACAACACAAAGTTTTGGTTGTCTGTTTCATGAACTATTACCCTAGGTCTTAGATGACCCAAGTTGATTAAGCCTTACGGCAGGTGCAACTTGTTAATCGAATAACCGTCTGTACGCTATACTTAAGAAAGGAGACCCAACAATCTGCGCTAGTTATAGAGGTATCAGTCTTATTTCCATCGCATATAAGGTTCTCTCAAGCGTACTGTGTGAAAGATTAAAGCCGATTACAAAAACACTGATTGGACCTTATCAGTGTGGCTTTCGACCTGGTAAGTCCACCATAGACCATATTTTCACGCAACGACTAATCCTGGAGAAAACCCACGAAAATCAAATTGACACACACCATCTCTTTGTCGATTTTAAAGCTGCGTTCGATAGCCCGAGAAGGGATTGCCTATACGCAACAATGTCTGAGTTCGGTATACCTGCAAAGTTGATTAGACTTTGCAGAATGACGTTGAGCAACACACGCAGTTCCGTCAAGGTAGAAAATGACCTCTCTGAAACCTTCAATACCGAAAGAGATTTCAGGCAAGGCGATCCACTGTCTTGCGATCTCTTCAACATCATCATGGAGGGGATCGTACGAAAGGCCGGTGTGCATCGTAATGGCACCATTTTCCATAAAGGTGTCCAGCTCCTTGCGTACGCTGATGATACTGATATTGTCGGCAGAACCAAGAGAGATGTTACCGCTGCTTTCACCGCTATCGAAAAGGAATCAGCCAATGTGGGTTTGACGATAAATGAGGGCAAAACAAAGAATATGCTGTCTACAAACAAGGGAGCACGGCGTTTAAACTCCCACGTTTCATCCGGCAGCTAAAACTTTGAAGTAGTCAAGGAGTTCGTATACCTTGTCGAAATCAGCCTGGAGATAAAGCGAAGAACAATAAGTGCTAATAGGTGCTACTAGGGACTCAGTAAGCAACTAAGTTCCAGTCCCCTCTCTCGATCGACAAAACTAGAACTTTACAAGACGCTCGTTCTACCTGTGCTGCTTTATGGCGCTGAGGCATGGAAAGTTTCGGAAACTGACGCAGCCGCTCTGGGGGTGTTCTAGAGAAAAGTTCTTCGCAAAATCTTCGGTCCTGTTCGAGTCGGCGATCTATCGCATCGAATGAACCACGAGCTATATGAGTTCTACGAAGACATTGAAGTAGTTCGGCGTGTAACTGTGCAGCGACAACGCTGGCTGGGTCATGTCCATCGTATGTACGACGAGGCTCCAGGCGAGGGTCGCTGGTCGCTGGTCAACGACGACGAGGGAGACCATGCCTCCGATGGATGGACCAGGCTGAGGAAGCCCTAACCACACTTGTTGTATCCGATTGGAGAAGGCGCGCGAGTTAACATTGTCTCCAATGTAATACAATGTTGAACGATCGGCTACAGCAAGTGTTTGTTATTCTTAGCAATCCCACAGCCGGCTGATCTGCAAACTCAGCATCTTTTGGTACGTGACTTCCTCACGATATGAATACCCATAGCTATAAACATACGAATACACATATTTATAAGCACATGAAACATATATTCTTTTTAGCATATAAGCACATGAAACACATATTCTTTTTAGCATATTTTAGCAAAGCATAGCTTTGAGATAGATTGTTTGTTTCATTGTAATTCTTACTCTGGAGACATACAGTTCAATTAATAAATAATTTATAATAAGTAAAAAATATCTTGAAAAGTGTTTTTATTCATTTTTATTTAAAAGGCATAGCCTTAAAAGATAAAGAGAAAAACATCAAAAAAATTTTAACTCGCGCAAAGCAGAGGTGCCTGGCGAGAGCTGATGAGGTCGGCCGAAACCCGGACACGGGTTATTACGGCCACCTAGGTAAGTAAGTAAGTAACTAAATTGTGTCAATAAAGCGGTGATTCCTGAATTTATTTAGGAAAATTCAGAGCTACCTTAATGCTTGAGAATAATGACATTTCTTAACCTTTAACCTATTTGTACTTAGCCTTAATTAACCTTAATAAACCTTAACTGCTTTACCTTAATTTAGTTTAGGTAGCAATTTAGTTCAACTCGCACACACCCATAGAAAGTCACGTAAGTCAACAGTACACATTATTTATAGCACTAGTATATGATATAATATATAATATCAAGAATATATATTGTAATATAAATGCAATATAGCATTTATATAGAAAAAAGAAATTCTGATCTGTGTGGTACAACCGGGTATTCCGTTTTGAAATCCCAGATAAAATTTAACAATTTTTTTTTGACAACCCAAAATTGGTATGGGAACGAATAACGGAATATCGGAGTTTTACCCTTATTAATTTTGCCATATAGATCAGAATAATATTTACAGTGGCATTGCAAAAGATTATATATATATAAAAAAGAAAATAAAGTAAAAGCAAATGTTTTAATAATAATTTTTTTGTACTAGTGTGGCTGATCGAACAAGAATAAAATCGGTGCAAAAGATTATATATATATAAAAAAGAAAATAAAGTAAAAGCAAATGTTTTAATAATAATTTTTTTGTACTAGTGTGGCTGATCGAACAAGAATAAACCAGGAAGACTGAAAATCGTTACCCTGACCGCGAAACCAGATGTCACCCACGGCTAAAAATGCACGGAATTTGAAGTATGTAATTTAATGATATTTTTTTTTTATAAACAAGCCTACGCTTCAAAAATAAGGAAAAGGTATATGGGGAAAAAAACCTAGAAAATAAAGAGCGAGATCAGGATGCCGATCGGCAACCCGTAGCCAACAAGACGCTCATAAAACGAACGCACACCCTCACATAAGTGGTAGAGAGCGCACACGCATACTTTCCCTTTTTTTTAGGATCGACTAAAATAAGATGAAAAAACGGACACACTTGCTTTCACATTAGCGTTAAATAAAAAACGCTAAAAAAAAATAAGAGTCGTGTGTTCGGACTAGCAAAAGAGTAAAAACTTACCTTAGTATTTTGACTCAAGCCAAACATCGTGCTCACTGGCCTTAAATAGTATCAATTAGTAAAGAGCGGCGAAGTTATTTTTAATACAGTGCCTAACAAACTGCTTGCTTCATCGTATCTCATGAAAAGGTCTCATGAAAGCGGCGCGGCGGTGAACATTTAAATGTGAATGCGGATATATTTTTTTTTTTGCAATAATAAATTCTTTCATGATATATTTTTTGATGCTTTATTTATTTGTGATCTTACATTAATGTTAATCGTATGTTTAAGTATCGTAATTTGGTCGGCGAACTGGTGATATGTTAATTATTTTAATTATTTTTGTTGTAATTTTGTTCTTTTCAGAATCAACGGGTGCTTACATTTTTTTAATCGTTTGTGTAATTTTGATTAGTGAATAAATTTCACTTTCTGAATTTTAAAGTGGGGGTACCGGATCCTAACAGAGATCTTTTAGACCAGGTTTAACTGGGGGTAACAGTAAAAGACTGTGCTACTAGTCTTTCGGACGACTAGTTTCTTTTTTATTAAAAAAGAAGGAAAATTTATGAACCCGAGGTTTTGAAATAGAAATAAACAGTTTTCTTGGAAATATTTTGTAATATGTTTAAGAAAAAAAAAAAACAAAAGGAAAAAAAACATTTTTTTGAATTCGTTAAAATAACAATAGTGAGTTAAATAATAGTATATATATAGATTTTCCTTGTATTAATAAATGCTTTTGTCGTAAACTTAAAGCGCTTCGTTCGATTTATTTTGGCTTATGATTTAAGGTGATGTCCTTGCTATAAAAATGTGCTAAGCTTTCTTCAATAGGGGAGGAAGTTGATAGGATGGTAAGAACGTGTGGATACAGGATGGGGTAAGGTAATCACATCGATTTGAAATGGGGTTTGGGCCCTCCAATAGAATTTGAAATTTTTGTTTTGGGGGGGTCATGGAAGGGTGGGCATGCTAAGGAGGAATACCATCTAATCCTCGGACCCATTTAAGGAAGTTTGGTGTGCTTGGTTCTTGGGAATAAATTTTTTCCATTTCGTACCGTATGTCTCTAAGGCATATGGTTTATTTTCCTGTCCTCGATTCAACTTAGCGGGTCGAATCCCACCCGGAACGAGAGCTAATCGGTGTGGAGCTATGTTTGATACGTTTCGTCGGACATGCAACAAGTTTTATTTTTATTTTGATGCTTTTTAAGAGGTTTTTGGCCAATGCTTTTCTGAAATTACAATTTTCATATAAAAACTAAATCAAGAATAGAAAAAGAAGAAAAAAACAACGTCGTATACGAAATACAATGCTAAGGCACAGAAGACGAAAACTGTGATAAAATATACACAGGAACAACAAAAAGAGCGCTAAAAATAAGAATGACAGAACACAAGCTGGACATACGAAACATAAAAATAACAACAACGTTAGCACAATATATGTCGACGACAGGCCATACAACTGATTATACATTGAAAGAAAAGCAAATAAAAGATTGACACTGGAAAGTTTACGAATACAGCAAAAAGGGAACAGAGCAATAAACTTTAAAGAAGATACTGACAACACCAACAATAATTATGCAGTAGCATTGGGCAATTAGGATAATAAAGTAATTTTTGAATTAATGTTTAATGTTCAACGTTTAATATTTGTGTTTGTATAATGTGATTTAGTATACAAAGTAAGTTATATATAAAGATGCATTTATTTGATTGTTTGTTAAACTGTAAGTTATTGTGTTTTTTAGAAAAAAATAAAAAATTCCCCTGAGGATGTCAACAAAGAATTGACGAAACGTTGGAAAAAATAGAATTTTTGTTTTTATATTAAAATTGTACTTCCAGAAAGCATTTTAAGAGACAAAAGCCTCTTAAAAAGCATCAAAATATAAATATTAAATTGGCCCAAGTAATCATATATTAAAAGTTTTATTTTTATTTTGCTTTGTTTTTTGTTGTATATTTTTTTGTACAGATTTCTTTGTTTGTTGTTATTAGACCTTAGATTTAAACTGTGGTGTAGACTTATTTTCATTGTGGTGGTGTGCACAGTGGAGTTTTTTTAAATTGTAAAAGCGTTAGAAAAAACTTTTTAGCATATCACTTACTTTAAAGTAATCTAAGCCAATTAAGATATCAATAAAATGAGTTGTTTAGTTGGGGATCCTAGAAAGAAATCTTGATGCATATTTATTGATGCTTATATTTAAATTTGTTACTTTCTACAAGGTACCAGAAATTCAACAAAAATATTATTTTACATGTTGGTCTGGTAATAAGTAAAGAGCTGGATTTTTTTTTAAATGGCGATATTTATTTTAAACTTCATATATATTTCATGTTAAATAAAATATTTAAAAACAAGTTATTTGGAGCATTGAAAAAAAACCAAACAATGCAGTGTTACTTAATTTATTGGTTTAAAAATAAAAAACATATATTAAAAAAATATTGACAAGTAAATACCAAAATAAAATAAAAGTAATTAAAGACACAAAAAAATATTTATTTACAAAATCATAAGACTTATCATGATTGTGGAATAAGCACTTCATTTAAGTTATAAAAATAACAGCTTGAGAATGACATTTTTCTAGCCACTTTTACTCACACAAACCGTTTTATCGCTTCAACTGTAGAGTGATCTGCAATGGAAAAAGTCAAAAAAGAAATCTAACAGATTTAGAGTAACATTTTTCCAGCTGCTTTTACGAATATATACCGGTTTATCGCTCCAACTAAAGAAGGAGAGGGTAATGTCTTTCTGATCTCATAATAAACAAGGATGTTCTCTTTCGTCTCGTCTTTAAATGCTCTATCGCTCTGATTCGTTCGTAATTTCAGCAGCAACAACGTAAGCACGCTACTGAACAAAAATATAATTTTTTTTCTCAAATTTTGCTATTTTGTGACGAGGTAAAAAAATAAATCAAATTTATATTGGCATAGAAATAGTTTTTCGTCATTAAAAATATAAAAGTACAAGCTTTAAGCATAACAAAATGCACTATTGAATTGAAAATTTTTTTTTCCCATAAAATCTGAAAGTTGTATGAAAACTTCATTAAATTTGCTGCCCTGCAAGTAAAAGACAATAAGCTGATAAGTGAACTACTTTTGACTTAAGAAAACGACAAATGTATTGTATATAAAAAACTTTTAGTAAGAATGAATAAAAAAAAACACGCAGTTTTTTGTTATGTTGCTTTAGGGGCGTACCCATGATAACAATCTTGAATTAAAGGCATATTTAAAAGGTATTTGCCATATACCACCCGTAACGTCCCACCCGTAACGCTGAAAATATTTTTATTTTAAAAAAATTAATAAAATAAAATTTGATTTAAAAAAAGTCATTGAAGATGTGTTCATTATTATTTTATCTTTTCAGTTTTTCTTTTTCTTTTGCTAACTTTTTCATTAGTTTGCAGTAATTTTTTAATACTGTGCATCTTTCCATAGAATATTTAAATTTTTGAATTTTACCGAACGTTCTGTTTAATTTTATGTTTAGTTTAATTTTGAAATTTTCTTATTTTGTATATTAAACAAAAACTTTTTATCCTATTTCATGGTAAAATAATACCGGTAAGCTCGGCAGATTAGAACGTACAGCCGTGAACAACAAAACGAACTCATATCTTAAAGACATGAAAAATGGGAGACAACAGGAATTGTCACAATGTAACCGAAGTCAAATAGTTGCCGCGGTCTTGTTGTTTTAATACAAAAATAAAGAAAAACTTTTGGTAGTTTAGTTCTGTTCTTTTAAATTTTTGGTTTTGTTCCTAATCTTATATTATTTATCGACACTCCATATACACATATGTATTTCTATATATCGGCTTTTAAAAATGAAGCACTGATTTAACCAGTAAATGTTCAATAAACAAAACTATTATCTAAGATATCTAGACATCTTATCTATCTATCTAAGCGCTATATGTGTTTAATTCAATTTTTAAATCTTAATTTAAACGTAAAAAAAACAACATATAAAATATTTATATGAACTATTCATACGCAAAAAAGAATACAACGAAAATTTAAAATTTTAAAAGAAAACCAGTTTGCATGGTCCAAGGCTGACGCTGTTGTCCGTTTCGCGTTTATTTGGTGAGGTTTTGCGCTGTCGTTGTTAGTGGTTAGAGGGATTTGATGTTGTAGCGGTTGCCGACGTAAATGACGCTGCTGGTTGTAAGTGTTGCACCTTGGTTGGGCCCTTAGGCTATAGCTGATGCTGGTGCTTCACTTTCTAATCGACGCAAATGGCTGCGAGTGCTCCGCTAACATGTCGCTTTTAAACGACGTACCTGACTGCGGGTGCTCCGCTAATATGTCGCTCTTTTAACTGGCGGGTGTCGATGCACTTTTCAGGACCTGTCCTTTAATAATTGGTACATTTACTATGCCGGGAGAAAGATCACAATTTAAACTTATCTGATGAAGTTCCTGTTCGCTTATTTTGGGCGCTTTATATCTGTAGCAGTTACTCGCCACGCTGGATTCAGATCAAAAAATAACTTTTTTTTGTAGAGGAAGTTTCGCCATTTGCAGCCCTACCAATTGTATTTAGCATATATAGGGTGGTTAAATTTTAAGGGCCGATGTTGATTTTGCATAAAACACAAATTATTTAGGAAATTATTGTCATTTCTTTTTATTATGATAATATTGGTATGGTTCAATTATGTATGGAACTAAATATCGGCCAAATGGCCGCCGCGAACTCGACGGCACACCTCCATCCGATGGTGCAAATTTTCGATGACGCTGAGGCATAAGTGAGGTTCTATGCCGTTAATGTGCCGAATTATCTCTTCCTTTAGCTCTTGAATTAATTGTTGCTGATTAATCAACGTACACCATTTCTTTCAAATAACCCCTAAGAAAGAAGTCCAACGGTGTCAAATCATATGATCTTGGCGGCCAATTGACATCGCCACCACGTGAGATAACACGGCCATTGAATTTGTCGCGCAAAAGAGCCATTGTTTCGTTAGCAGAGTGGCAAGTGGCACCGTCCTGTTGAAACCACATATCGTCCACATTCATATCTTCCAATCCGTGCCACAAAAAGTTCGTTATCATCTCACGATAGCGAACACCATTCACAGTAACTGCCTGACAGGCCTAATTTTGGAAAAAATACGGCCCGATGATGCCGCCAGCCCATAAACCGCACCAAACAGTCACTCTTTGTGGATGCATTGGTTTTTCGACAATCACTCTTGGATTATCATTCGCCCAAACACTGCAATTCTGCTTATTGACGAATTCACTGAGGTGAAAATGTGCCTCATTACTGAAGATGATTTTCTTCGAAAATTTATCATCCACTGTTGCCATTTCTTGCCACCATTCTGGCCATTGACGACGCTTGAAAGGGTCAAGAGGCTTTAGTTCTTGAGTCAATTGCACCTTATAAGCGTGTAAATGCAAGACTTTATGCATAATGTTCATCAACGACGAGCGTATGAGGTGCAATTGTTGGGTACGACGACGAGTTGAGGTGGACGGCTCTTCAGCCACACTATTGCGAACAGCAGCAATATTTTCTGCAGTGCGAGCTGTACGAGCATGCACTGGTGTTTTCACATCTCCTACAGACACGGTTTGCTCAAATTTTTGCACGATTTTTCCGATTGTACGCACATTTGGACGATTAAATTGACCGAAAAAATCACGAAGTGCACGATATGCATTTTGATTTGAACGCCCATTTTCATAATAAGCCTGAATAACTTTAACGCGTTGCTGGATTGTGTATCTTTCCATGGTTCAAATTGAATTAGTCTGAAATTGAGAAATGTCAAATGAAACGCCGAAAAAAGACTTGCTGTTTAGGTGTGGTTCACTTTCAACATCGGCCCTTAAAATTTAACCCCCCTTTACAAAAATACCAATGGGTGCGTTAAAACATACCTTCGAACATTATTATGGTGTATGGTACAATTGGTAAGGTCTTTTCACACTTGTTTAAGTATTAGGGGTATACTCAAGGTTCACACCCACCGTGACCCTGTCAGACGTTGCAATACTCAACTTAAAATGTGTCAGCTGACACATCCAAAAATGTGACATCTAGACAAGAAATGTGACAGCTGTCTGAGTAGAAGAAAGATGTCAAATTGTAAAATAACCGAAAAATGTAAATTTAAATACAAGGATGTCGGATTTAAATGAGAAATGTCAAATTTGAATAATTGAAAAATGTCAGATTTTAATAAAGGGAAACTGTCAGAGATGAATTAAAAGCAATTGCCAGAATTGAATAAACGAAAACTGTCAGATTGAAATAAGGGAAAACGGTCCGATATGAATGAAATAAAACATATCGGATTTCAATAAGAGAAAACTAAAACAAACGAAAAATGTCAAATTTGAATTAAACAAAAATGTCGTATTTGAATAGAAAAAAATGTCGCCCGTCAAATTCAGCAAGTAGGTCAGCTATCAAAGTCAGAGTGTCAGCTGTCACACTCCGAATGCGTCAGCTGGCTGTCGAACATTATGTCCATAATATTCCGGCAATGGTGAATTCTGGCCTCCAAGATCAAACTTGACTTCAACTTCTCAGTCAAAATAAATTTCAAATATGGAAGCAAGAACTCTTTAGACTTCTATCTATCATATTATATGTAGATAGAATAATCATAATTTATGTAATTATTTATATTAACATTGTAAACCAAAGATTTAAATAATTTTTTTTTTCCAAATAGCAAAAAAGTTATTAAAATTAATTTTTTTTTTTTAAGTTATTATTATTTAATGAAGGATTTATGTTTTATTTAACATAAAAATATAAAGTAAATTATTGATAATAGAATTATAAAAAAAATGTGTGTTATACCTGCGACACATTGGCCCACTTAAACTGGTTTAAGTCCCTTTTCTCGTGTAAATATCCGCTAAACGATGTTTAGAACTCGTTTAGTCTAAACTAGTTTCCGAAACTCATTTAACACAACTAAAAGAATTATAGCAGCTGATTTTGACATTCCTCTGTCTAAGTGAAGAAGTGGATGAAATGGATTGGAAAATTTATTATTTACGCTGTTGGAGCTTAAATATGAAAGTTCAACATAATGCAATGCTCATAAACACGCATAAGCACAGAGCTGAAATGTATAGAAGACGGACCCAAAAATTAACGCTGCATCTGGTGTCGTTGTCCACACCCACTATAAATCGTTCAATTTGGTCACTGGTATATAACTCAGAAATGTTTGCTGCGTTCCATTTAACGTTTCCGAGTACTTGCAAGAACTTGCGAGCAGTTTATTAAAGGAACGCTCTTCAATACTTTGCAAGGAAAATTTACTGCTTGTTAACAAAAACAAGAGTAGCTGAAAGCAGTCGCAAGTACTTGGCCGGCAAAAAGTTTGTTTAACGGAGCACAGCAATTTTAATATACAAATAGATATATTTGTGCACATATATATCCAAATCTATTATAGTATCGAACTAGTTTGTTTTGGGAACATGAAGTTCAGCGTAATGGTGAAAAAAAATTTAAAGAAGACTTTCGAATGTCGTCTGAGACATTTGACTGGTTGGTGTCATCAATGTCTGGATTAATAAGAGAAAATACAATTTTCCGCAAAGCTATAAGCTTAGATAAACGTATTGCGGTTGCTGTTTATGCACTTGGTTCCTCTGCTGAGTATAGAACAATAGCAAACATGTTTGGAATCGGTAGGACCACGGTGGGCGAAATTATCATCGAGTTCTGCGAAGAAGTATGTGATATATTTGAAAAGGAATACATCAATTTCTATCCTCCAACACAAGCCAAAATAGAAGAAAACGTGAAAGGCTTCAAAAGTTGGGGATTTCCACACACATATGGAGCAATTGGTATAAGCCCTGCTGCAAATAAAGTGATCATTGTATTATAAAATCATTTTCAGATGGATGTCACATTGAAGTGTGTCCCCCCAAGGATGTAGACACCGATTATTCCAATTACAAAGGCTGGTATTCGGTGGTACTCCTAGCAGTCGTTGACTATCGATAAATAATCAACATGTTATTATATATCGTTCCATTGATGCCAAAAATGTGAATATGCTTTTTTACGATTTTTGGGAAATCGATTTTACAGACCAAAGACTAAATTTTTGCAACCGAACTTAGCGTTTATAGTGCGCTCTGTAAATTGCAAATACCTTCGTATTTTTTTTAGAGAAAAGCACTCTTAAAGTTGAAAAAACTATTTTTAAGCTTAGGCGCTCATCACTTTTTTATTTGTCTCTATGGAAAAATTTAATACTTATAACTTGAAGAACATTTAATTTACTTTTCAAAAAGCTTTTAAGTATGGTATAGTCACAGAGGTGTGTTTTTATGTATTCAAACGAAATGACACATATTTCTTCGCTTTTTCCCTTGTAGCTCCCAAAGGAGGCTTTGCGACCCCCTCCGCATACAATTATTTGTCCAACTCAATCTCCCTTATCAGCCTGCTTCGGTTAATCCATCATTTATTTTATCTAGTTACAGATTCATGTACATAAATATTGGTTCGCCAGGAAGAAACAACGATTCATACATATTTGAAAAATCAACTTTGAAAAAGTGTCATCAAAATCCTCCGCTTTTTCGCAAAATTCTAGAAAAATTGGCAACATTGAAGTTCCCGTCTTTTTGATTGGTGATTCAGCTTTTCCATTAACTTCATACTTAATGAAGCCTCTTCCAAGCTGTGTGCAGCCAAATGAAATCTTGTTTAACAAAAGATTATCACGATCAAGGCGCGTTGTCGAAAACACGTTTGGACACATGAAAGGTCGATTTCGTCGGATAGGGAGGGGCCTACAAGTTGATATCGACAATGTTCCAATAATTGTTAAGGCCTGTTGTATCCTGCATAATATTCTTAATGACAGAAATGAGGAAATAAATGAAACGTGGCTAGAAGAAGCCCAAGAAGTAGATGCACTTCGTGCAACCGGAATTTGAGTCAGTAGCTGGCAACACAGATGAAAGTGCAAACCTCATTCGAGATTCTGTAAAGGAATATTTAGGACTCAGTTGTCAAAATTAACCCTCTAAATGCCTATCTTCTAAATGTGAAACATGTTAAAAAATAAACAAAAATGAAAAATTAAAAATTAAAATTTGTACTTATTTTATTGAGTATCAATATGAAGGCTGTTAAAAATAATGGCACATTGTTTTATGGAATGACTATTGTTTTTAAAATCTCATTTTCCACTTATTGAGCATTCATTTACAGGCTCTTAAAAAATATTAAAGTTTTGCGATGTATGGAAATACTATCACGCGCAATTTCATTCGCCACTCGCAACTCTTGTTCCGCCGCCAGGTTTGATCTCTCTCATTAGTTCATCGTGATGCGATACATTTCTCCTCTTCCTTCTATTGGAAGTACTAGGTGTGCTATTAGCCAAATTTTGTGAAATTCTCATGCCTTCGGTCTCGCTTTCTATTGTTTCAAAAGCCGGCTCTTCAATTGTATCAGTTGAAGTATACAAGACAGCCCGTTGCGTTTGAGTTAGCGAATTGCTTGTATCGTTCAAATCCTGCAAAAAACCATTGAAAAAACTTAAAAAAAAAACAAAAAATTTTGAACTGACCCAAAGAATTTCATTTCAAAATTTTGATGTTTCTTTTTGCTCTCCAAAGGTCATCCACTCGCTCCTCCCAGCAATCCAACAGTAAGTGGATTTCCGGATCTGTCCACGCAACTCTCTTCTTCCTTGACATCCTTTGCAAGCAACACAATTATTGTTTTTTTTTTATTTTTATCCCAAAAGTTTTAGACACACCACGATTAAACTTTAAAAAGAGCGCGAAGAAATGAACTGTGCACAGCTGGTTTTAACATTTCTCTTTGACCACCATCGTTGAGCACTACAGCGCTCTCACTCGAGCACCTGCGGTGAAATTGAACGATTATATTGTTGTTCGCTCACCCATTGCATTTATTGGATTTGCTGTTTTTATAAACTAGTTAAGAAAAATATAGGGTGTGTCATCCCTTCTGTTTATATATTAAACTACAAGAGATAATCTAGATTACCTATGCCAATGAGTCGCAGCTATAAGTATGTCTGTTATATATGTAAGTTTATGTTAAAATGGCAAATTACAACAAAAAGAGGCAATTAAAAATGTCCATGTAAAATTTACGAATTTCGGGCTTTGGTTGTTATGTTTTACCTGCTTATTGCTTATGCTTATGTTATATCTGCTTATACTGAGCTAAACACTTGCATAGTTTTATGCTATTTGTTTTAATGTTAGCATTAAGTAAATTTAACATCACTCTGATGACGTTACCACTTATTTAAATATTCATAATTTACCCCTATCTTGCCAGACATCTTTTGAATAAAAAAAAATGAAATTAATTGGAAAAACCTGTTGTCCTGAGCTGCTGCCGTTGCTGTGTTGGCGGTGGCACTTGATGATACTATTGTTGCGGCTGTGGTTGTTCACCATTTTTGGGGTGCGCCGCTAGTGAGGATGTTGGTGTGTGCACCGCTGCTGTTGAGGCTGTTGGTGTGTGCGCCGCTATTGCTGTTGCAAGTTGCTGCTGCGGTTGTTGCATTTGTTGTTTGTGTGCGCCACTGCTGTTGTTGCAACGTTTTTGGGGTGCGCCGCTAGGGCGCTTAAAGGCTGACGGCACCGGTACGTGGTGGCTATGCTGCTGCTGTTTGAGCTGTGGATACGCCGTTGGGGTGCTTGATGGCGCATTAATTGTCGGTGGAGCACTACCGTGGTGGGCAATATTGTTGACGACTCATGGATGCCACTGCTGTTGCAAGTGGCTGCTGTTGTTGCAGTTGTTGTTTGTGTGCGCTACTGCTGTTGCAAGTGGCTGCTGTGTGCGCTTGGAGTTGCGGTCTTTGCTAGTGTGTGCGCCGCTGCTGAGGCGGTGTGTCGCTGCTGTTGTGGCAACGTTTTTGGGGTGCACCACTAGGGCGCTTAAAGGCTGACGTCACTTCAAGTGGTGCTGCTGCAGTTGCAAGTGGCTGCTATTGGCGCTTGAAGTTGCGGTCTTTGCTGGTGTGTGCGCCGCTGCTGAGGCGGTGCGTCTTAAACTTGATAACATTTGCTGAGGAGTGCTCTTCGAACTTTACATGCGTGACACACTTGCGTATTGATAACAAGGCTCACGCGTTTGAAGTGCGACAGCTGGACAGGACCTGCGACAGATGTCTCCGTTAAAGTAAAACTTGTCATAATAAATGTCCTAGTTGGTAAAATAAAGCTGTCAAAATAACACGTCCGATTTAAATTAAATAAAACTGTCTAATAAAAAATATGTCGAGTGAATAAATGAAAAATGTCAGATTGGAATAAAAAAAATGTGAGGGGTAAAGTGAATGGATTGTCAGAATTAAATGAGGTAAATAAAAATGTCAGAGTTTAAATGACAGTAAACTGTCACATAGGAATATACGACGACACGTCAAATTAAAATGTACGATAAACGTCAAATTTAAATGAAGGGAAACTGTCAGAATGGAATAAGAGATAAAACGTCAGAGTTAAATTAAATACCAATGTCGGATTTGAATGTCAAAGAAATGTCAGATTTCACAGGAAAAAAATGTCAGAAATAAAAATGGTATACAGTCCGTTTTGAAATACACAAACTGTCAGATGTCACATTTGCACGTAGGTCAGATGTCAAAACAAAATGGTAACGGTTAAAGTGCAAAATGTCAGCTGACAAAGTGTCAATGATGCTGCTGAAGGCGACGTTTGTGTGAGCTGATCAACGGATTGAATTCACATGTTTGAGTATTGGCGTTGAAGTGTATACGGATATGGTTTTCGTAAATGAGAAATCAAAGAAATAGTTAAATTTAGTTATTTGCAGTCAATCGTAATAAAAACTTCACCCTTCTTCTCCTTGTTCTCTCTTTCCCTCTCTCGCTGTCTGTCTGTACATGAAAAAACTCTTACGTGTTGATTTTTTCTTTTTGCGTTTCATTCTTGATGAAAATAATCGTTGTTGAGCCCAAAGAACAAGCATGAAATATGTATCCGAAGACGACCGTTGGTTAAAATCACAGAGCCAACACGAAGCACATGGTTTGATTTAATTGGACTCAACAGCGAGTATGTGCATTTGAGCATGTTTGACAGATTGAACGCAGAGGCATGATTTTTACAGTGTTGAATTTACATGAATATTTTTATGTGAACTTTGCAGTTCTCTGTTTTGAAGCCACTAATTGGTAAGCCTCCCCTCATAATCTTGTTGGTCTTATATTTAGAAAGGCTTGTTGTTCTCTTTCTTCTAGGCTGCCAAGTACTTTTTTCGAATAACCTAAAACCATTTGAAATTCACTCAGTACTAGGGAGTTTTGACCACCAGAAAATATGGGAACCAATTGAGCCGTGATCTTACAGGCCGTCTCCACAGGCAATAGTTTATATCTTGATACTTATGTCAGACGACATATTGCCAATGGAGACCGCTCATTGCTCATGAAGAGCAATATATATCACGATAAATATCTTGATAACTATTGATTGTCATGAACTGTCAGTTTGGTAGTTTGACAGCCAGTTTTTTATTTCGTTTTATTTTCTTAGCAAGACGCTTCTTTGAATTTAAAAAATTTGTGCTCTTTTCCTTTTTTGTTGTTCTTCAGCAACTTGCAATTTTTTTTAAATTTTTAAGCGCTTCAATGCAGCGAATATTCTTGTTTGACGCCATCTCACAATAGTTTATATCTATATATGAAATGCCCACACACAAAAATTTGTTTTGATATGGCTCATATCAATTTAAATTAACGCTTGAGTTACTATCACCTTCTGTTTTTGTGCAATTATTGTATAAATTAGAGTTATCTTCATTTATTTTGAAAGAGTGTGAGTGGGCTTTAAATTTTACCAATACTTGCTTGAAATTTTTCGAATATTCTTTAAATTTTTTTATTTGCTATAATCTTATTTCGTGAGTTTCGGTTAGTGTTTTGTCTAACCGATTGCAAGTAACTGTGGATAATTTTTCATCCCCTTGCACTCTTTCAACTTGCTGTGTTAAATAAGATTTTAAATTAATAAATGAATCGTCGCGTACCTTTTCGCTTCGAAGCTTTTTAGGTGACCTTGGTGGGGAGCTTTGCATTTACATACTATGTCACGTGTTGTTTCGTATGGGCCTCAATATCTTTACTAGAAGTTTTGCGACTGATGATGGGATATCTTTGCTTTGTTGTTATTGTTGCTGTTCTTGTTTATAAAGCGGCAGTTGATTGGTGTTTGGTAATACTTTTTGTTTGGTATAAATTTTTGTTGAAGTTGGCAAGTTGTCTCGTTAACAGTGAGATTCTAGCATATTAACACATATATATACATGATGCACACAAAATAAGTTTCTATATTCCACCGGTAGGTCATTATACGCCGTTGGCCCTGCATAACCGAAACGCTGCTTGCTGTTTTCCAACCTGTATCTCGCCACTACTAGATTGTTGATTAGAAACGGTATTGGTCCCAAAACACTTCTTTACGGAACGTCAGAATAAGTTTTATCGCCTTCGCAAATGTATCGGTAATTGTAAAAAAATGTATCTCTTCCAAGTGCTCACATATTTGTCTGAACCGACAGTATTGTAATCGGCCTTTAATTCAACGCTTCGATTTTGCTTCCACCTTTAAATTTTTTTTGCATTCTAAATTTTTTTGGAAAAATACCTGTAGTCACCATGAAAGCCAAAAGTTTTTGCAATGCATTTGAAATTGCAGAAGCCGAATCTCTTATGACTTTAACTTGAATATCAACTCAAAACTCCTTCCCGAATCACGTAAAGTCAAAAACTCATTGATGCCGTCGTCCCCTCATATGATTCTATGGCCGCCGCCCCAGCTGCAACTCGATTCACAAAGAATTTATTCTAATCGTTGGCCACATGAATAGGGCATGAGAGCACCGATCCTTCTTCCACTTCGATTTCTTCCACTTAATTTTGTTTAGGTTCTCTATTTAGAACTCCATTCAATACATTTCATGTATCTTTTGTGTCGCCTTTAACCCTACTCCACTCATTCTACCCATTCCATCACTAAAAAAAACTTGTGTGGTTTATGTCTTTGGCAGTGAGTGCGATCTCAAGTCGTTTAATAAGTACACTCAATAGATCAATTGCTAATTTTTGTTTGGTTTGATCTTCCAGATCACATATAAGCGTGAGCGTCCTTACATTGAGTTTTACAGCGTTTAAGCTGTCACGGAGCGTTTCATTCTCCTTTGCGATAAAGTTTATTTTTTTCTTCGATAAATTAAAGCTGCTGAGGATGTCCTCGTATTGTTGGGATATACATTTCAATGAGCTTTAAAAAAAAAGGCCATTTCAGCAATTGAAAGGATATCAATCAAAGGACATGATCAATTGTATTGTGTGTGTTGTGAAATGTTTGAACACAAATGATCGAGAACTGGACCTGTATGTTTTATGCCGACTCCGAATGGCTTATATTCTCAAGAAGCTTTTCACGGCAGTTTTAACTCTCTGAGGTTTGCCATTGTCTGCAGAGAGGTGACGGCCGAACAGATAAATTAATTCACTTGAAAAAACTTTTTGTGCCTGGTGGAGTTTGAACCAGGGTTCTCTGGATTATGGGCTATACACTCTACCCACTGCGCCACAGCCGCCCGCCGCAATGAGCTTTTCATCTCTCTTAATTCCGACATTATAGTATTGAGCTGTTGCGGGATTTCCAAACGCCTTAACGACGATTGTAGCTGTAGTTAACTAGCGAAAGCTGTCATTTACTATGAAACTGTGCATGCACAATGACCGATAACGACAACTATGATTATCGTTAACTGTTTGGGAATCCTGCTAATGGTAAGATGGAATAGTGTCTGAGCTCGAATATGCTCCTTTACATCAGCCACCGCATCCCGGTACCACTTATTCAATCCACCGTAAATATCATTCCACTATAGATGACAGTTCTAGCATTGAATCATCAACAGCGAGATGATTCAACAAAATATCAATTGAGTCATAAACAGCAGCCGATAGCTTGCAATGCCTACATTTATGCTTCGATGCAGTGTTCTAACTTTTGGTGGCATATTACTGCAGAGATTTTGTTTTTATTAATGCAGACAGGAAGTTCCTAACTTAGAGCAATTGTGGTTGGCATGCGAATTGAGTTATAATTGAATAATGTAAATTTATTAAAATTTTTGCGAGACCCAAAAACGCGCATAACTTAAACGTGGAAGATAATGCCTTGTAGTTGTAGTGATTCCATGTAGAAATCCCCATCAGCTGTTCCGTATGTAGAACGCTAAGCAAAAAAAAATGTCCACAATTGCGTGAGCGTTTCAAAGAACACTTGTTTATCAATTTGACGATTTTACAAATTTTGTTAATTTCAAGCACGAATATTGGTTTGCAATATCGATTTAATATACTCGATCCTAAAAAATCATCATTAATACAACTTCAGAGCAGCGTAGTATTCAAAAGGTAAAGTTAGCTTAACTTAACTAAGGAACGAAGGGTACCAATGTCTCTGTGCCGTCTGTTTTTTCGTGTTTCCTTTTTTTCGAATTGCCTTTAATTCTTGAACAATTCACAGGTCGTCCAAATTCCATGGTCTGACATGTTGGATCAAGCGAAAGGGACTTAACATACGACCTGATGAAGGTCCTGCGAAGGGACCTTGTAACGGCACACTAAGTGGTGGGTTCTGGCTTTCATGTTTGAAGGTGGCGTTGACTGTGAAGTTGAATCCACATTCGAACATGCAGGTCAGAGTTTGCCATGGCTGTGTCGTCTGCAAACATGAGTGACATACTGCGTATGCCACTGCTGGCGCGTTCGAGGTGTGACAGCTGACCGATGACTTTGACAGCTTACACTTTGACTTTGACAGCTGACATATTACTTTTACAGTCAACACATTAAGTGACGTTTTACTGTGACAGCTGACATTTTGACTTTAACGTCAACACGTCACGTGACAGATGACTGTGACATCTGACAGATTACGTTGACAGTTCTTGTATTTCAAAACGGACGGTATACCATTTTTATTTCTGACATTTTATGTCCGATGAAATCTGACATTTCTTTGACATTGAAATCCGACATTGGTATTTAATTTAACTTTGACGTTTATCTTTTATTCAATTCTGACAGTTCCTTTAATTTAAATTTGACGTGTATCGTACATCTTAATTTGACGGGTCATCGTATGTCATATGTGACAAATTACGGTCATTTAAATTCTGACATTTTTATTTTTGTTTAACTCGTACCATTTTTTTTTTTACTTCATTTAATTCTGACAATTCATTCACTTTACCCCTCACATTTTGGTTCTATTCCAATCTGACATTTTTCAATTATTCACTCGAAATTTTTTATTAGACAGATTTATTTAAGTCAAATCCGGCATTGGATTTAATTTAAATCTGACGTGTTATTCTGACAGTTTGATTGTACTTAACTATGACATATTTTTTTTTGTTGTTGACAGTTTTTATTTAAATCAGACAGCAGTCGCAGGTCTTGTGCAGCTGTCGCACTTCGAACGCGTGAGCCTTGTTATCCATACGCAAGTGTGTCACACATGTAAAGTTCGAAGAGCACTCCCCAGGTAAATGTTATAAAGTTTAAGCACACCCTTAGCTATGGTTCTCAAGTTTTGAAACGCTCCCTGGCGACATATTTGACAATTGTCAAAGAAAATTGGCAAATGACAAGACTTCCGCCAAAAAGAAAATTCTTTCTGGAATACTTCGTGGCGAGTGGAAGCAACAGAGCCTACACCATCAGCATCAGCAAAGGCCCCATCACAAAACCTGACAGCGCAGCACGGGAGTGCCCAGGTAAGTTCTGTGTGAGTCGATTCTTGATGGTGTCGCAAACCATGTCTTCCACTCCAGCAGCATAAGCGGCGCCTGTCTCATCACTTGCAACAGAAGCGGCGCATTCCATAGTAGCCACTTGCAACAGCAGCGGCGCCAACATCCACCACCGCATCAGTATAGCCAGCACGCACCCACCCACAGCTCAAAGAGCAGCAGCCACCACGCAACGGTAAGTGTTTGTGTGGAAAGTTAGCTTCCAAGAAAAAAAAAATAACAACATTTTTTTTATCACCACGCATTATCACTTGCAACGGCAGCGTCGCACACAACAGCCACTTGTAACAGCAGCGGCGCACACCCCAGCAGCCACCTGCAACATCAGCGACGTGGGAATCGCAGGCTAGGGACAGCCTAAATAGCGGCGCACAAACAGTAGCCACTTTTAACAGCAGCGGCGCACACACAATACCCCGCACCGCACCGCTACCCAGCAACGACAGCAACATCAGCGGCTACAGCATCGGTGGCCAAACCCAGCACAAACAACCCCAAAGAGGGCAAACACAGCCCAGGCGATAGCAGACCCGCACTTGCAGCGCCCAACATAGCAGCGGTCAAGCGCACAAACAGCAGCCACTTGCAACAGCAGCGGCGCACCCACCAACCGCCTCAACAGCAGCGGCGCACACCCCAACAACGACTCCACCCAGCAACCTCAAAAATATCAGGCGCCCACCTAAGCAGGCGCTACCCACAGCTAAGCACCACCAAAGGCGAGGCATCTATTGGCCAAGCAACAACAACCTGCGGCGCAAGCAGCTCTTGGCGTTCCAATGGGGCAGCAATCTCACAAGAACAGCAACGACAGCAACCCAGGACAACAGGTTTTTTTTTCCTATTTCCTTTTTTTTTTTTTTTTAAATTAACCGGGAACTAATCACGTTACTGTCTTGCTGAATAATTTTCGAATTATAACTTTTAAATATTTTTTAGAAATAATATTTTTACGTTCTATATTTATTAAGATTGCTAAGCATTCAAAAGATATTTCACTCACACAATATTTGATTTAAGTTGATGCTTTAAATTTTCTTTTACTTCAAATATTTACCATTCATAAATATTTGCGTAGATTTTTTTTTGCGCATGTGTGACATAAGCATTAAGTACGTATTAAGTGGCAAAGGGGGCAAAGCATTGAAATGTTCTGCTAGTACTCAATTTAAATGAATTTTTTTAAATATAAAAAGTAAATTTAGAAATTGTTACCACTCTCTTATAATAACATTTTTTTTTTGTTTTTTTATCGCAGAATCGCTAGCTCGCATATTGTGGCGGTTTTTATATGCAAAATTTTTTAAACGCTACCGCAGAGCTTTTCGCGCTTAGCAATTGATGCGTTATAGCTGCTTTCACACACACTCCCTTTTATTATAATTTATTATTGTTCAATTATATAATATATTTTATAGTTAGTATAGATTTGCCAAAATATTATAACTAATTGAAATACAAAAGAATATTAAAAGAAGCTCTGCAGCGTTTAAGCAATATTGAAAATAAAATGAAAACTTAAAAACAAAACATAATATAATGAACACTTAAGAACAAAACATAATATATTAGAACTTAAAAACAAAACATAATATATGAAAACTTAACAACGAAACCCTAATAAAATGAAAACTTAAGAACAAAACATAATATATTAGAACTTAAAAACAAAACATAATATATGAAAACTTAACAACGAAACCATAATAAAATGAAAACTTAAGAACAAAACATAATATAATGAACACTTAAGAACAAAACATAATATATTAGAACTTAAAAACAAAACATAATATAATGAACACTTAAGAACAAAACATAAAAATGAAAACTTAAGAACAAAACATAATATAATAAAAACAAAAAAAAAATAACCATAATAAAAATTAAAATAAAATTAGCTAAAAATAAAATAAATAAATAAAATAATAATATAAAAATAAAATTAAAAATAAAATTGGATACAATTTTAGTGAAATAAAAATTAAATAAGAATAACTATATACACAAAAATAATTTTTGTTTGAATTATAATAACAAATAGAATAGTAATAAGAATTTAAAAATGAAAACAGAATATAAACATGCTATTAAATATAAACACACAAAATATATAGCAAAATATATATAATAAAACATATACAAATATTTCTTAAAGTAGAAAAAAAAAAAAAACAATGTAACCAAATTTAAAGTTAATTTTTAAATTCATACCAAAACTAATGTAGATTTTTTTTGTACCATTTTTTTTATAAGTTACAAATTATAATGTTTAAAACGAATCTTTAAACTCTTTTTATTTGGTCGAGGTAGAGTGTTGTTTGCGTTAGGGGATGTTATATTTTAATTCTTTTTGAGTTTCTTTTTGACTTTACTTTTATTTTCAACTTAAACAACTTCAAGCTTCAAGTGTTATATTTTAAGCACATTAGTGTTATATTTTAACTTTATTAAAATTTAATACAAAATTTATAAAAAATATTTGTTATCATTGTTATAAAATACAAACTTCAACTAAAGAAGTAGTTTCAACTGAAACAACTGACTACTTTTTTGTCTTAACCTAAGCTTAAATATGCTAACTTAAAAGGTGTACTAAACCAATATACACACACACACACACACTCACACCTTGGTCACAAACAATCTTGGCTCCGCACTCAACTCAGCAGCGACTCAAGAAATACGACTCCGCTAGCTTGATCGACGCCAGCTTAAGCACGCATTTCCAAAATGCTGATGTCGTTAGTGCAATGAACCGACTGCTCGTGGCCATAGCTTGCACAAACCATTGGCCCTGAACTCGGTTAGCTTCAATGACAATGAAACTGTATCCGTTCCAGTGACCATGGGATCATAAAGCTAGTTTGCAGTCTATTGAACGCAACATTCCTTCCATTTTTTTGCAAGAGAAATATTACACTTTTTTTTTGTTTAGTAAAAAAAAAGGAATATTTCTCGTTTGCTGTCGTTCAACAGTCCGTGTGTGTGGCAACATTGGATTTTTTATAGATTCTAATTTTTTATAAAATGAAGATCATATAAATCGTAAAGTTAAGTCTGAATTGAATAAATGTAATTATTATATTTTTTTTTGTGATTTTTAATACACTTGAATAACTTAAATTTTGTTTGTGTTATGACCGTAACAGATATACATTTGATTTTTAAAACTTCGAAATTCTTATAAAATATAAATCGTATAATTGTATATATGTATTTAATTATTCTTTTAGAATTTACTTGAGTATGCTACTTAGTTTTTTTTTTTCTTTTTTTTTTGTATCATATAATATTTGATTTATCATATAAGATTTTTCCACAATTTCTTAGATTTATTAGTTAATTTTCTTAATTTTAGTTAGAAGTTAAGTGTTTCGGTTGGTATTTCATGAATATCTTGTTTTTTTTTTTTTTTAGTACATTTTTTTTTTTGTTTGTAATTAATTAAGTAGAACTGGTCCCTTTTTTTTTTTTTTTTAAGTTTCGCTCACTAATTGGAACGACGTTTTGGGCGTAAATGTCATTGATCTTGCTAATGGCTTTCTTGGTTTAGGTGTTATGTGAGGGTTAATGTCCGTAGGAGTTTCAATCTCCTGAAGCTGGATATCTACAACAGGTACTATAGGTGATTTTTTTGTTTTTTGTAGTTTCTCTTTTAATAAATTAATGATTTTGTAAGCAATGTACATAGCCAGCAATAGCATTAGCGAGCTTGAAAAAGAGATTGAAGTTAGTGCGATCTTATGATGGTGTGAGGCGCTTTTTTCTTTACCTAATTGAACTAACTTTTTGTGTACCTCTTCTAATGTTTTTGTCCCTTTATTTATAAATTCGTTTGTATCCTTGCCCATTAAGATTTGTATTGATCGGTTGCTTTTCATTTGTATAAGAGATTTTGTATAGCTTGTGTTTAAATTTTTTATGTCTCTTTGTTCTAAAGGGGAAAAGTCTGGTTGTTTTATTTTGAGTGGATGTCTGTTGTGTCCTTGAAACTTAATTGTATATTCTTCAATTTGTATTTGGCAGGGTTGCGTTATGGTTATTATTCCTTGGTGTTCGACTTTTGACGTTGAAAAACTACTTTCGCACGAAACATGTAATACTTGTGGGGTTTTCACCGAGAATAACCAAGTGTTAGGCCTGTTAAGTTTTATTAAGGTGTCCTGTGGAGATGTTTGTAGGTTAATCGGGCAGTCCATTTTATCGTTTAAAGGGTTTAGCAACATTTTAAGTACACACTCTTTAGTCGTTGTTGCCTGAGTCATTGGAACGTCTAGGGGCCCGATGAATGAGTCGAAATTTATATTTCGGCTAACTTTAATGTACTTTTGATGGTTTTGTTCCTTTAATAGTACCAGAGTCTGTCTATTGTAGTTGATAGCTAAGTATGAATATTGTATATTGGGTATCGCCGAAAATCCGCTATTAGTGTGGACTGGATAGCACCATATTTGAAAATATTGCATTTTCGGAAGGTCGAATATGGGTAGTTCTATCTTTATTATCAGTTTGTCATGAAGAAGATGTGTTTTAATTTTGGTTGTCTGATATAACGTTGGCAAACAATCTTGGCAAAGAGATGTTGTTTTTAGATATATTTTATTTAGAGTGTTTGGTGAAATAAGTAATGGATGTATTTTGTTGTTTTGTGTGGCTATTATTACGTCAAGTAGGGTTTGTTGTCTTGATTCTAGTTCTATAACTTGAAGCAAGAGCGTGTAGAGTATGTCTTGGCGCATTTGTGTTTTTTCTATTTGATCGGTTACGTTTTCTAATTCGGTTATTCGGTATCCTATCTGTTGTTGATTAGTCATTAAAACGGACAAGGGTTTTTGTATTTTATTCAAAGTCGAGTTTACTACACTGACTTGCTGTTTTTCGAGTTCAATTAGTTCGTTTTCTTTCAATTCCAGTTTTCCTAACTTACTGTATACCTCTTCTTCGTTAGCGTGATCCATTGTACCAAACAAGTAATGTAATGCGCTTCCTATACCGTCGAATATAGATCGTTTCTGACGTGGCGTATTTATTAGTTCCCGGATTGTTTGTGTCCTAGCCTTTATTTGCGAGATTACTGCCTGTATGTGTCGTTCCTGGGGTTCACAAGTGCCTCCCTTTGTTTTGTATTGATTGCATAGGCGAGAACTGAGATAGTCTGCATATTCGGCTACTGTAGTTTGGTTGTCCAATTCGGAGAGGTCGATTTCCGTTAATACGCTCCAAGAACTTTGGTATAACCATAGTTCGCCCAGTTCCTCGAAAACAACCCCTGTGGCATTTAGCTGGGTTACATTTAGGGGTTGCTCCATGGAAATTCCCTGGGTTAGGCCTATCGCCATTAAAATTAAGCACCACTCCATTTTGCACTGTGAAAAATACGTAGATATGATGGACGTCATTAGAGTGGAATATTTAAATTTTCGTTTTTATTATCAAATTTATAAAAAAATTTTTTTTTTTTTTTTGTCTTTATTATTTGTTTTATTCGTAATATGGTTTTAACCTGTTGTTATGTATAACTATTCGTTTGTTTCCTACTTGTACCTGTGTATTGACAGGTCCTTTTACAGCAATCACCCGGTAAGGTCCTCGCCAAATGGGAGCTAATTTACCCTTTCTATTTTCATTTTTTACTAGGACCTGATCTCCTACATGAAAATTCTGTGGTCGTATTGAATGATCGTAATAAGCCTTTGATTGTTGTTTGCTCTTTAATAGGTTATGTCTGGCAATTGCATATGATTTCTGCAGTTTGTGTTTGAGTACGTGGTAGTAACTTTCGTGGTTGTAAATGGGTTCTGGCTCACGCTTTAAATTAGATGGGATATCCGATGTGAACCCATATAAGCACTCCATTGGTGTGAGTTTTGTGCTATCATGGAAACTGTTGTTATATACAAATGTTGCTGTTCGTATATATTGATCCCAGGAGTGCGGGTTTTCATCACAAATGCTTCGTAGGTATTCAACTATTGGTCTATGTGCTCGTTCAAGAGCACCATTGGATTGCGGGTGGTAAGCTGAAGTTTGTAGCTTTTTAATTTTTAATAGCTTACAAAGGTCTTTAAAGAGGTCGCTTAAAAAGTTTGTCCCCTGATCGGTTACTATTTGTTTTGGAATACCATAGCGCGTAATAATTTGGTCGAATACCATTTGAGCCACTGTTTGGGCTTCTGCATTTGGGATGGCGTAGCAGTCTACCAGTTTGGTGAGGTTATCTTGAAACGTAAGAATATATTGATTATTTGTTAAAGTTTGTTGTAATGGTCCTACGATATCCAAATATATCTTATCAAAAGGCTTTTCCGCGATGTCTGTTATAACCATAGGCATTTTTGTTGGCATTGATGATTTCATTATTTGGCATTTTTTACATTTTTTTATGTAAGTTTTAATGTCGTACAGCATTTTTTTCCACCAATATTTACGACGAATTTTTTTATACGTTTTCAATACACCTTGGTGACCCCCAAAAATAGAATCGTGATAGTCCTTAAGGATAATTTGTATCTCCTCAGGCTTACTCAAAACTTCTACTTTTAAGTTTTCCTTTAGTATGTTAGGTTTAGATTCTTTGTTCACACTCGTGTTATTCTGTTCGGTTAGACTGCTGTCTGTGTCTATTGTAGCAGGTACTTTTAAACTTTTTGACTGCGCTCGAGTTATGGCATAGCATTTTAGTTGGTTTGCTTCAGATGCCGTAATACTTTCTTCTGGTCTAGTGTGTATAATAGCTGTTGTAATAAACTTGGTACTATCGTTTATTTCCGATGGTATTCGGCTTAAAGCATCTGCGTTGGTATTGTATTTTCCCGGTTTATATTCGATTTTATAATCATACTCCGAGAGCTTGTGGTGAAACCTTACCAGTCGCGTGGTAGGATCTTTGGTGTTGAACACGCCTTTAAGTGGCTTATGATCTGTATAAACCGTGAATGGTCGTCCCTGTAGGTAGCATCTAAAATTTTTTGTAGCCCACACAATCGCCAGAAGTTCTTTTTCTATTGTCGAGTATTTTTGTTCGGCTTTGTTTAGAGTTCGGCTCGCATAAGCAATTGGCTTATCCCTTCCTACTTCGCCTTGGGAAAGTACAGCACCAATGGCATCATTGCTCGCGTCTGTTGTAAGATTGAAGGGTCTGGCAAAATCTGGATAAATTAGGAGGGGGGGTGAAATGAGTTCATTTTTTATTTTTTGAAATGCTTCTTGACATTTCTCTGTCCATTTAAATTTAACGTCCTTGCGCAGTAGGTTGGTAATTGGTTTCACTATTTTAGAAAATGCCGGTATAAACTTTCGGTAATAATTTGCAAGGCCCAGAAACGATTGAAGTTGACGCACCGTTTTTGGCACTGGAAAATTTTTAACACTTTCTGTTTTCTTGGGATCGGGGAGTGCTCCTTTCTCTGAGCAGATATGTCCTAAATAAACTATTTCCTTACATAAGAACTGGCACTTTTCAGGCTGGAGTTTAAGGTTATTTTGCCTTAGCTTGGAGAAAACTTTTACTAGTTTTCTATTATGGTCTTCCAAGTTTTTTCCGTAGATGACTATGTCATCCAAATACACGAAGCATTCAATGCCTTGTAAGCCTGTTAATACATAGTTCATCAACCGTTGAAACGTGGCTGGGGCTCCTTTTAATCCAAAAGGCATACGTTTGAACTCGTAATGCCCATAGTTTGTGCTGAAGGCCGTTTTGGGTCGATCTCTTGGGTGAACTTGTACCTGGTGATAACCACTGGCGAGATCCAGTGTCGTAAAATAACGTGAATGACCTAATTGATCCAATATGTCCTCAATTCGTGGTAATGGGTAAGCGTCGCCAATAGTTTTTTCATTTAGTTTACGAAAATCTACTACGACTCGCCATCTTTTTTCTCCATCTGGTCCTGCTTTTTTGGGAACTACTAAAAGAGGCGAATTCCATGGACTTTTGCTTGGTTGAACTATATCGTCTCCTAACATTTCTTTAATTTGGTCATTTATTATTTGTCGTTGTGTCTCAGGCAACCTATACATTTTCTGATTTATTGGGGCTTGATCTTGAATGAGTGGTATTTCATGCGATACAGCCCCAGTGTTTGTCAGTTTGTCACCTTTTAGGTGGAATATGTCATTAAATTCGCGGCAAAGATCTAGTATGGATTTTTTTTCTTCATCATTTAAAGTGTGTCTGACTTTAATTTCCTTTTCGAGCTTAGTCATTCGTAAATTAATTTCCTCTGAGTATATTTTATTGAACAAAATTTTTTTAGCACAGTCTGTATCATTATCTTTCTCATCATTTATTTTTAATTGTACCTTTGATGTATTGGTAGTGTTAATTTCGTTTAGTATTGGAACTCTTTCGTATCCCAGTGCAGACGCCAATTTTAGAGTAAGTTTAGCAAGCCTTACTGTATTATTTGTGGTATTAAGGACGCCTACTAAGGGCTTTTTATTGCCTGTGGGTAGTATACAATTTGATAAAAAGACCCCTTCTAAAAATTCCTGTGATAGGCAGATCATTTCTTCTTTGAAATTAATTGGTAGCTCAATAATCTTATGACACCGCTCCGGTATGACGGCAGGTAAATTAAAAACAACTGTTCGTTCCATGACTTCATGTATTTGGCTTTGATTATTGTCTTCGGTTAAGCAGCCAGCTTCCCTTATGGAAGAAGCCTTAAAGACATTACAGGTGGTTTGTATTACCTCCTTGGGCTCCACCTTGTCAGTGTAATGCCCTATTTCGACTGCCCTCTGACAGAGTATTTGATTATTACTCTCAATCATAGACAAGCAAAACTCTTCTGCGCTCGACTCTGTACGAGTGAACTTGAATTGCTTTAAAGTGGTTTTAGTGGGATCTTGTCCTCCGTGATTTTTAGGTTTTTCTCTAATGTAATTATGTCTATTTTTCATGGGTATTTGCAGTTCTTCACTGTTAAACTTTGTACGTGGAAATATCAGACGATCATTCGGTCCATCGACATTACAGTGTTTGGAAAGGAAGACATTTCCTAATAGGCCATCGTCCGACATGCCACTAATACCATTTATCACTTGAAAAGTGCAAGGGTAATTTTTTTTGGAGTTTATAGTTATATTTCCCTGACAGTTCCCTAGGGTCGTGCCCTTACCAAAAGCTGTTTGTAGAGTGCATTTATTAATTTTTTCTATTTTTGTGTTTTCTTTTATACTACTTTTCTTAATTAAACTAACCTCCGCACCCGTGTCCACTATAAGACTTACTGTGTCTGGATTTGCGATATCTATAGGCACTCTTATGGTGGGTACGGATGTAGGTGGCTGCAGTTCCCCTGTTTTAATAATGTGTTCTTTTATTGTCGAGTCGGGGAGTTGTGACTCGACCGCGACTCGTTTCCCTGATTCATGGCTTCCCAACGTTGTTTTTGTTGGCATTCAGCTACTAAATGACCATTCCTTCCGCAAAAATCGCATCTAATGCGCACATTGTAAATTCGCGGAATATTTGGGGTTCTCGTGTCCCTGTTATAACCGCTGTTCCCTGCGTGTATTTTTTGCGTACTGTCAGTGTTATACTTATTGTAGTTTCCTGCCAAATTTCTATTGAACTGTTCACCTGGTCTGTATTGTTCGTTGCTTAAGTGTCTGGTATTTGTGTTGTTTAATCGTCGACAGTCTCTAATGTCATGGTTATATATTTTGCAATTAGAGCAAAAGGGTGTATTTTTCCTAGTCAAACATTCTGTATAAGTGTGACCTTTTTTCCTACAAAAATTGCAAGTAATTTTTGCGGCTAAATGTTCGGCAGCTTTAATAGACCTATTTAGAGCCTGGCTGGGTTGTTGGGGGTATCCATTAGAAGGACATTCATTGAATTTCCATTGTGGAATCGCAGTTGATGCTGTTGATAAATTTGGGTATGCTGGATACATTTGGGCAGTCTGAATAGGCAAGGCCGTTTGTTGTAATTTTTCCATATCTAGTGCCTTTCGTACTAATAAGTCTAAGGGCTCATCCTTTATTGTTAGTAAGTACTGGCTTAAGTATGGATTCGTAACCGAGCTTTTTAGAGAGTTCTTTGCAAAATCTTCTAATTGTGTTATCACGGGTGCAACTGTTGCACCATATTTTATTCTCGCCGCTTCCTTACATTGTTGTAGTATGTGGCTTATTCGTGCCGTATAGGCAATAAGAGTTTCGTTTGGATGTTGTCGTAAGGTCAGTAGTTTGTTTACTAATTCTTGGTATGTTTCTCTAGGTAGGTATGTGCGATGAAACATTGTTGGCCATATGAATAGGGCATGAGAGCACCGATCCTTCTTCCACTTCGATTTCTTCCACTTAATTTTGTTTAGGTTCTCTATTTAGAACTCCATTCAATAGATTTCATGTATCTTTTGTGTCGCCTTTAACCCTACTCCACTCATTCTACCCATTCCATCACTAAAAAAAACTTGTGTGGTTTATGTCTTTGGCAGTGAGTGCGATCTCAAGTCGTTTAATAAGTACACTCAATAGATCAATTGCTAATTTTTGATTGGTTTGATCTTCCAGATCACATATAAGCGTGAGCGTCCTTACATTGAGTTTTACAGCGTTTAAGCTGTCACGGAGCGTTTCATTCTCCTTTGCGATAAAGTTTATTTTTTTCTTCGATAAATTAAAGCTGCTGAGGATGTCCTCGTATTGTTGGGATATACATTTCAATGAGCTTTAAAAAAAAGGCCATTTCAGCAATTGAAAGGATATCAATCAAAGGACATGATCAATTGTATTGTGTGTGTTGTGAAATGTTTGAACACAAATGATCGAGAACTGGACCTGTATGTTTTATGCCGACTCCGAATGGCTTATATTCTCAAGAAGCTTTTCACGGCAGTTTTAACTCTCTGAGGTTTGCCATTGTCTGCAGAGAGGTGACGGCCGAACAGATAAATTAATTCACTTGAAAAAACTTTTTGTGCCTGGTGGAGTTTGAACCAGGGTTCTCTGGATTATGGGCTATACACTCTACCCACTGCGCCACAGCCGCCCGCCGCAATGAGCTTTTCATCTCTCTTAATTCCGACATTATAGTATTGAGCTGTTGCGGGATTTCCAAACGCCTTAACGACGATTGTAGCTGTAGTTAACTAGCGAAAGCTGTCATTTACTATGAAACTGTGCATGCACAATGACCGATAACGACAACTATGATTATCGTTAACTGTTTGGGAATCCTGCTAATGGTAAGATGGAATAGTGTCTGAGCTCGAATATGCTCCTTTACATCAGCCACCGCATCCCGGTACCACTTATTCAATCCACCGTAAATATCATTCCACTATAGATGGCAGTTCTAGCATTGAATCATCAACAGCGAGATGATTCAACAAAATATCAATTGAGTCATAAACAGCAGCCGATAGCTTGCAATGCCTACATTTATGCTTCGATGCAGTGTTCTAACTTTTGGTGGCATATTACTGCAGAGATTTTGTTTTTATTAATGCAGACAGGAAGTTCCTAACTTAGAGCAATTGTGGTTGGCATGCGAATTGAGTTATAATTGAATAATGTAAATTTATTAAAATTTTTGCGAGACCCAAAAACGCGCATAACTTAAACGTGGAAGATAATGCCTTGTAGTTGTAGTGATTCCATGTAGAAATCCCCATCAGCTGTTCCGTATGTAGAACGCTAAGCAAAAAAAAATGTCCACAATTGCGTGAGCGTTTCAAAGAACACTTGTTTATCAATTTGACGATTTTACAAATTTTGTTAATTTCAAGCACGAATATTGGTTTGCAATATCGATTTAATATACTCGATCCTAAAAAATCATCATTAATACAACTTCAGAGCAGCGTAGTATTCAAAAGGTAAAGTTAGCTTAACTTAACTAAGGAACGAAGGGTACCAATGTCTCTGTGCCGTCTGTTTTTTCGTGTTTCCTTTTTTTCGAATTGCCTTTAATTCTTGAACAATTCACAGGTCGTCCAAATTCCATGGTCTGACATGTTGGATCAAGCGAAAGGGACTTAACATACGACCTGATGAAGGTCCTGCGAAGGGACCTTGTAACGGCACACTAAGTGGTGGGTTCTGGCTTTCATGTTTGAAGGTGGCGTTGACTGTGAAGTTGAATCCACATTCGAACATGCAGGTCAGAGTTTGCCATGGCTGTGTCGTCTGCAAACATGAGTGACATACTGCGTATGCCACTGCTGGCGCGTTCGAGGTGTGACAGCTGACCAATGACTTTGACAGCTTACACTTTGACTTTGACAGCTGACATATTACTTTTACAGTCAACACATTAAGTGACGTTTTACTGTGACAGCTGACATTTTGACTTTAACGTCAACACGTCACGTGACAGATGACTGTGACATCTGACAGATTACGTTGACAGTTCTTGTATTTCAAAACGGACGGTATACCATTTTTATTTCTGACATTTTATGTCCGATGAAATCTGACATTTCTTTGACATTGAAATCCGACATTGGTATTTAATTTAACTTTGACGTTTATCTTTTATTCAATTCTGACAGTTCCTTTAATTTAAATTTGACGTGTATCGTACATCTTAATTTGACGGGTCATCGTATGTCATATGTGACAAATTACGGTCATTTAAATTCTGACATTTTTATTTTTGTTTAACTCGTACCATTTTTTTTTTACTTCATTTAATTCGGACAATTCATTCACTTTACCCCTCACATTTTGGTTCTATTCCAATCTGACATTTTTCAATTATTCACTCGAAATTTTTTATTAGACAGATTTATTTAAGTCAAATCCGGCATTGGATTTAATTTAAATCTGACGTGTTATTCTGACAGTTTGATTGTACTTAACTATGACATATTTTTTTTTGTTGTTGACAGTTTTTATTTAAATCAGACAGCAGTCGCAGGTCTTGTGCAGCTGTCGCACTTCGAACGCGTGAGCCTTGTTATCCATACGCAAGTGTGTCACACATGTAAAGTTCGAAGAGCACTCCCCAGGTAAATGTTATAAAGTTTAAGCACACCCTTAGCTATGGTTCTCAAGTTTTGAAACGCTCCCTGGCGACATATTTGACAATTGTCAAAGAAAATTGGCAAATGACAAGACTTCCGCCAAAAAGAAAATTCTTTCTGGAATACTTCGTGGCGAGTGGAAGCAACAGAGCCTACACCATCAGCATCAGCAAAGGCCCCATCACAAAACCTGACAGCGCAGCACGGGAGTGCCCAGGTAAGTTCTGTGTGAGTCGATTCTTGATGGTGTCGCAAACCATGTCTTCCACTCCAGCAGCATAAGCGGCGCCTGTCTCATCACTTGCAACAGAAGCGGCGCATTCCATAGTAGCCACTTGCAACAGCAGCGGCGCCAACATCCACCACCGCATCAGTATAGCCAGCACGCACCCACCCACAGCTCAAAGAGCAGCAGCACAGCCACCACGCAACGGTAAGTGTTTGTGTGGAAAGTTAGCTTCCAAGAAAAAAAAAATAACAACATTTTTTTTATCACCACGCATTATCACTTGCAACGGCAGCGTCGCACACAACAGCCACTTGTAACAGCAGCGGCGCACACCCCAGCAGCCACCTGCAACATCAGCGACGTGGGAATCGCAGGCTAGGGACAGCCTAAATAGCGGCGCACAAACAGTAGCCACTTTTAACAGCAGCGGCGCACACACAATACCCCGCACCGCACCGCTACCCAGCAACGACAGCAACATCAGCGGCTACAGCATCGGTGGCCAAACCCAGCACAAACAACCCCAAAGAGGGCAAACACAGCCCAGGCGATAGCAGACCCGCACTTGCAGCGCCCAACATAGCAGCGGTCAAGCGCACAAACAGCAGCCACTTGCAACAGCAGCGGCGCACCCACCAACCGCCTCAACAGCAGCGGCGCACACCCCAACAACGACTCCACCCAGCAACCTCAAAAATATCAGGCGCCCACCTAAGCAGGCGCTACCCACAGCTAAGCACCACCAAAGGCGAGGCATCTATTGGCCAAGCAACAACAACCTGCGGCGCAAGCAGCTCTTGGCGTTCCAATGGGGCAGCAATCTCACAAGAACAGCAACGACAGCAACCCAGGACAACAGGTTTTTTTTTCCTATTTCCTTTTTTTTTTTTTTAAATTAACCGGGAACTAATCACGTTACTGTCTTGCTGAATAATTTTCGAATTATAACTTTTAAATATTTTTTAGAAATAATATTTTTACGTTCTATATTTATTAAGATTGCTAAGCATTCAAAAGATATTTCACTCACACAATATTTGATTTAAGTTGATGCTTTAAATTTTCTTTTACTTCAAATATTTACCATTCATAAATATTTGCGTAGATTTTTTTTTGCGCATGTGTGACATAAGCATTAAGTACGTATTAAGTGGCAAAGGGGGCAAAGCATTGAAATGTTCTGCTAGTACTCAATTTAAATGAATTTTTTTAAATATAAAAAGTAAATTTAGAAATTGTTACCACTCTCTTATAATAACATTTTTTTTTTGTTTTTTTATCGCAGAATCGCTAGCTCGCATATTGTGGCGGTTTTTATATGCAAAATTTTTTAAACGCTACCGCAGAGCTTTTCGCGCTTAGCAATTGATGCGTTATAGCTGCTTTCACACACACTCCCTTTTATTATAATTTATTATTGTTCAATTATATAATATATTTTATAGTTAGTATAGATTTGCCAAAATATTATAACTAATTGAAATACAAAAGAATATTAAAAGAAGCTCTGCAGCGTTTAAGCAATATTGAAAATAAAATGAAAACTTAAAAACAAAACATAATATAATGAACACTTAAGAACAAAACATAATATATTAGAACTTAAAAACAAAACATAATATATGAAAACTTAACAACGAAACCCTAATAAAATGAAAACTTAAGAACAAAACATAATATATTAGAACTTAAAAACAAAACATAATATATGAAAACTTAACAACGAAACCATAATAAAATGAAAACTTAAGAACAAAACATAATATAATGAACACTTAAGAACAAAACATAATATATTAGAACTTAAAAACAAAACATAATATAATGAACACTTAAGAACAAAACATAAAAATGAAAACTTAAGAACAAAACATAATATAATAAAAACAAAAAAAAAATAACCATAATAAAAATTAAAATAAAATTAGCTAAAAATAAAATAAATAAATAAAATAATAATATAAAAATAAAATTAAAAATAAAATTGGATACAATTTTAGTGAAATAAAAATTAAATAAGAATAACTATATACACAAAAATAATTTTTGTTTGAATTATAATAACAAATAGAATACTAATAAGAATTTAAAAATGAAAACAGAATATAAACATGCTATTAAATATAAACACACAAAATATATAGCAAAATATATATAATAAAACATATACAAATATTTCTTAAAGTAGAAAAAAAAAAAAAAACAATGTAACCAAATTTAAAGTTAATTTTTAAATTCATACCAAAACTAATGTAGATTTTTTTTGTACCATTTTTTTTATAAGTTACAAATTATAATGTTTAAAACGAATCTTTAAACTCTTTTTATTTGGTCGAGGTAGAGTGTTGTTTGCGTTAGGGGATGTTATATTTTAATTCTTTTTGAGTTTCTTTTTGACTTTACTTTTATTTTCAACTTAAACAACTTCAAGCTTCAAGTGTTATATTTTAAGCACATTAGTGTTATATTTTAACTTTATTAAAATTTAATACAAAATTTATAAAAAATATTTGTTATCATTGTTATAAAATACAAACTTCAACTAAAGAAGTAGTTTCAACTGAAACAACTGACTACTTTTTTGTCTTAACCTAAGCTTAAATATGCTAACTTAAAAGGTGTACTAAACCAATATACACACACACACACACACTCACACCTTGGTCACAAACAATCTTGGCTCCGCACTCAACTCAGCAGCGACTCAAGAAATACGACTCCGCTAGCTTGATCGACGCCAGCTTAAGCACGCATTTCCAAAATGCTGATGTCGTTAGTGCAATGAACCGACTGCTCGTGGCCATAGCTTGCACAAACCATTGGCCCTGAACTCGGTTAGCTTCAATGACAATGAAACTGTATCCGTTCCAGTGACCATGGGATCATAAAGCTAGTTTGCAGTCTATTGAACGCAACATTCCTTCCATTTTTTTGCAAGAGAAATATTACACTTTTTTTTTTGTTTAGTAAAAAAAAAGGAATATTTCTCGTTTGCTGTCGTTCAACAGTCCGTGTGTGTGGCAACATTGGATTTTTTATAGATTCTAATTTTTTATAAAATGAAGATCATATAAATCGTAAAGTTAAGTCTGAATTGAATAAATGTAATTATTATATTTTTTTTTGTGATTTTTAATACACTTGAATAACTTAAATTTTGTTTGTGTTATGACCGTAACAGATATACATTTGATTTTTAAAACTTCGAAATTCTTATAAAATATAAATCGTATAATTGTATATATGTATTTAATTATTCTTTTAGAATTTACTTGAGTATGCTACTTAGTTTTTTTTTTTCTTTTTTTTTTGTATCATATAATATTTGATTTATCATATAAGATTTTTCCACAATTTCTTAGATTTATTAGTTAATTTTCTTAATTTTAGTTAGAAGTTAAGTGTTTCGGTTGGTATTTCATGAATATCTTGTTTTTTTTTTTTTTTAGTACATTTTTTTTTTTGTTTGTAATTAATTAAGTAGAACTGGTCCCTTTTTTTTTTTTTTTTAAGTTTCGCTCACTAATTGGAACGACGTTTTGGGCGTAAATGTCATTGATCTTGCTAATGGCTTTCTTGGTTTAGGTGTTATGTGAGGGTTAATGTCCGTAGGAGTTTCAATCTCCTGAAGCTGGATATCTACAACAGGTACTATAGGTGATTTTTTTGTTTTTTGTAGTTTCTCTTTTAATAAATTAATGATTTTGTAAGCAATGTACATAGCCAGCAATAGCATTAGCGAGCTTGAAAAAGAGATTGAAGTTAGTGCGATCTTATGATGGTGTGAGGCGCTTTTTTCTTTACCTAATTGAACTAACTTTTTGTGTACCTCTTCTAATGTTTTTGTCCCTTTATTTATAAATTCGTTTGTATCCTTGCCCATTAAGATTTGTATTGATCGGTTGCTTTTCATTTGTATAAGAGATTTTGTATAGCTTGTGTTTAAATTTTTTATGTCTCTTTGTTCTAAAGGGGAAAAGTCTGGTTGTTTTATTTTGAGTGGATGTCTGTTGTGTCCTTGAAACTTAATTGTATATTCTTCAATTTGTATTTGGCAGGGTTGCGTTATGGTTATTATTCCTTGGTGTTCGACTTTTGACGTTGAAAAACTACTTTCGCACGAAACATGTAATACTTGTGGGGTTTTCACCGAGAATAACCAAGTGTTAGGCCTGTTAAGTTTTATTAAGGTGTCCTGTGGAGATGTTTGTAGGTTAATCGGGCAGTCCATTTTATCGTTTAAAGGGTTTAGCAACATTTTAAGTACACACTCTTTAGTCGTTGTTGCCTGAGTCATTGGAACGTCTAGGGGCCCGATGAATGAGTCGAAATTTATATTTCGGCTAACTTTAATGTACTTTTGATGGTTTTGTTCCTTTAATAGTACCAGAGTCTGTCTATTGTAGTTGATAGCTAAGTATGAATATTGTATATTGGGTATCGCCGAAAATCCGCTATTAGTGTGGACTGGATAGCACCATATTTGAAAATATTGCATTTTCGGAAGGTCGAATATGGGTAGTTCTATCTTTATTATCAGTTTGTCATGAAGAAGATGTGTTTTAATTTTGGTTGTCTGATATAACGTTGGCAAACAATCTTGGCAAAGAGATGTTGTTTTTAGATATATTTTATTTAGAGTGTTTGGTGAAATAAGTAATGGATGTATTTTGTTGTTTTGTGTGGCTATTATTACGTCAAGTAGGGTTTGTTGTTGGGAACAGGGGGCGAACCTTCACATGGCAACGTGTCTGACCGCCTCAACCTGGCGAGGCCAGCATTATCCATGTCGAAATCGTCTCAAGTCGACTCAAACCTCCAAGTGGTGTTCCCTGGGCAACGGCAAACTGGCATCCGTCAGTTTGACGGCTAATTTGAGCGGCGGGTCACTCCATAGACCTTAAACATGGAATGTGCGCAGGGTTTGGGTCCCGCCACATTACTACTGCCCAATGAAAACTAAACCAGCCTCGGATAAGAACCCCAATTACGTTGACGACCACCGCAAACGAAAAACGGACAATGATTTACGGATATGCACCTGGAATGTCCGGACCCTTTATAGGGAAGGTGCCATTATCCAACTGGCGGAAGCCCTCAAAACAATACAATCTGACATCACCGCCATCCAGGAAATGCGATGGAAAGGGCAAGGCTGCTCTAAACAAGCACACTGCGATATCTACTACAGCTGCCATGCGGAGAAGCGCGAATTCGGATGTGGATTCGTCGTTAGCCGGAAACTACGCCACCTTGTTTCCCGGTTCACACCTGTGAACGAAAGATTGGCCACGATCCGCGTCAAGGCAAAATTTTTCTATATAAGCCTTATTTGCGCGCACGCCCCGACGGAGGAAAAGGACGAAGCCGTCAAGGACGCTTTCTACGCTAGTCTTGAGGACGTATATGACCACCTTCCGGTCCATGACGTGAAAATAGTCCTCGGCGATTTTAATGCGAAAGTCGGAAGGGAAGGCATCTTTGGCCCCACTGTCGGTCAGGTCAGTCTTCACGAGACCTCCACAAACAACGGTCTAAGACTGATCGACTTCGCCGCGGCACGAAACATGGTAGTTAGTAGCACCAGATTTAAGCACCTCGACATCCACAAGGCCACCTGGCTGTCCCCGGATCAAAAAACGCGAAACCAAATTGATCATGTTGTAATCGACGGAAGGCATGCCTCTAGTGTTCTAGATGTGCGTACATTTCGGGGGGTCAACATTGACTCCGACCATTATCTTGTTGCAGCCAAGATCCGCATGCGATTATGCAATGCGAAGAACATACGCACAGGAATACAAAGAAAGCTAGATGTCGCTAAGCTGCAATTACAACGGACTGCCGAAGCCTACTCCGCTCAACTCTCGGTTAAGCTCAACCAACCAACCTCTGGACTCGACGACGCCGGTGGACTTTGGGCGCATATATCCCACTCCATGCGCGCTGCCGCTGAAGAAGTCATTGGTTTCCGGCGCCCGCAACCTCGGAACCAATGGTATGATCAGGAGTGTCGCATTGCGACTGCAGTAAAAAACGCCGCTTATAGAAAAACGCTGCAGTCAGCTGCAACGCGAGCCGTGCGAGAAAACTACCGCGAAAAGAGGAAGGAAGAGAGGCGCCTTTTCAGACGCAAGAAAAGAGAGCAGGAAAAGCGTGAGCGTGAGGAACTAGAGGTATACCAGGGCAAGAAGGATGCACGAAAATTCTATCAACAGGTTAAGCGTCTAACCCAAGGTTTCAAGCCCGGAGCATCCACTTGTAGAGACGAAAATGGAGATCTGAATACGGATACACAGTGTGTGCTTAGATTGTGGAGACAGCACTTCTCCAATTTACTTAATGGCGACGATTCCACCAATGCCGCCCATCGAGAGCACAGTGCAGTGCCACCAATCGACGATGACGGAGTGGAAGTATCACCACCTAGCCATGAAGAGGTTCGAGTTGCTATCCAACGACTCAAAAACAATAAAGCAGCGGGTGCTGACGGCCTGTCAGCTGAATTGTTTAAAACCGGCGGCGATGAATTGATAAGGCGCATGCATCAGCTCATTAGCAAAATATGGCTAGCAGAAAGCATGCCCGACGATTGGAACCTCAGTGTACTGTGCCCTATACTTAAGAAAGGAGACCCTACAATCTGCGCAAGTTATAGAGGTATCAGTCTTATTTCCATCGCATATAAGGTTCTCTCAAGCGTACTGTGTGAAAGATTAAAGCCAATTACAAAAACACTGATTGGACCTTATCAGTGTGGCTTTCGACCTGGTAAGTCTACCATAGACCAGATTTTCACGCTACGACAAATCCTGGAGAAAACCCACGAAAATCAAATTGACACACACCATCTCTTTGTCGACTTTAAAGCTGCGTTCGATAGCCCGAGAAGGGATTGCCTATACGCAACAATGTCTGAGTTCGGTATACCTGCAAAGTTGATTAGACTTTGCAGAATGACGTTGAGCAACACACGCAGCTCCGTCAAGGTAGGAAATGACCTCTCCGAAACCTTCAATACCGAAAGAGGTTTCAGGCAAGGCGATCCACTGTCTTGCGATCTCTTCAACATCATCATGGAGGGGATCGTACGAAAGGCCGGTGTGCATCGTAATGGCACCATTTTCTATAAAGGTGTCCAGCTCCTTGCTTACGCTGATGATATTGATATTGTTGGCAGAACCAAGAGAGATGTTACCGCTGCTTTCGCCGCTATCGAAAAGGAATCAGCCAAAGTGGGTTTGACGATAAATGAGGGTAAAACAAAGTATATGCTGTCTACAAACAAGGGAGCTCGGCGTTTAGACTCCCACGTTTCATCCGGCAGCTATAACTTTGAAGTAGTCAAGGAGTTTGTATACCTTGGCACCGCCATTAATACTAACAACGAAATCAGCCTGGAGATAAAGCGAAGAACAATAATTGCTAATAGGTGCTACTACGGGCTCAGTAAGCAACTAAGTTCCAGAGCCCTCTCTCGATCGACAAAACTAACACTCTACAAGACGCTCGTTCTACCTGTGCTGCTTTATGGCGCTGAGGCATGGGTAGTTTCGCAAACTGACGCAGCCGCTCTGGGGGTGTTCGAGAGAAAAGTTCTTCGCAAAATCTTCGGTCCTGTTCGAGTCGGCGATGACTATCGCATCCGAATGAACCACGAGCTGTATGAGCTCTACGAAGACATTGACGTAGTTCGGCGTATAACTGTGCAGCGACTACGCTGGCTGGGTCATGTCCATCGTATGGACGACGAAGCTCCAGCGAAAAAGGTGCTCGAAGCGAGGGTCGCTGGTCAACGACGACGAGGGAGACCATGCCTCCGATGGATGGACCAGGCTGAGGAAGCCCTAACCGCACTTGGTGTATCCGATTGGAGAAGGCGCGCGCAAAGCAGAGGCGCCTGGCGAGAGCTGATGAGGTCGGTCGAAATCCGGACACGGGTTGTCACGGCCACCTAAGTAAGTAAGTAAGTAGGGTTTGTTGTCTTGATTCTAGTTCTATAACTTGAAGCAAGAGCGTGTAGAGTATGTCTTGGCGCATTTGTGTTTTTTCTATTTGATCGGTTACGTTTTCTAATTCGGTTATTCGGTATCCTATCTGTTGTTGATTAGTCATTAAAACGGACAAGGGTTTTTGTATTTTATTCAAAGTCGAGTTTACTACACTGACTTGCTGTTTTTCGAGTTCAATTAGTTCGTTTTCTTTCAATTCCAGTTTTCCTAACTTACTGTATACCTCTTCTTCGTTAGCGTGATCCATTGTACCAAACAAGTAATGTAATGCGCTTCCTATACCGTCGAATATAGATCGTTTCTGACGTGGCGTATTTATTAGTTCCCGGATTGTTTGTGTCCTAGCCTTTATTTGCGAGATTACTGCCTGTATGTGTCGTTCCTGGGGTTCACAAGTGCCTCCCTTTGTTTTGTATTGATTGCATAGGCGAGAACTGAGATAGTCTGCATATTCGGCTACTGTAGTTTGGTTGTCCAATTCGGAGAGGTCGATTTCCGTTAATACGCTCCAAGAACTTTGGTATAACCATAGTTCGCCCAGTTCCTCGAAAACAACCCCTGTGGCATTTAGCTGGGTTACATTTAGGGGTTGCTCCATGGAAATTCCCTGGGTTAGGCCTATCGCCATTAAAATTAAGCACCACTCCATTTTGCACTGTGAAAAATACGTAGATATGATGGACGTCATTAAAGTGGAATATTTAAATTTTCGTTTTTATTATCAAATTTATAAAAAAATTTTTTTTTTTTTTTGTCTTTATTATTTGTTTTATTCGTAATATGGTTTTAACCTGTTGTTATGTATAACTATTCGTTTGTTTCCTACTTGTACCTGTGTATTGACAGGTCCTTTTACAGCAATCACCCGGTAAGGTCCTCGCCAAATGGGAGCTAATTTACCCTTTCTATTTTCATTTTTTACTAGGACCTGATCTCCTACATGAAAATTCTGTGGTCGTATTGAATGATCGTAATAAGCCTTTGATTGTTGTTTGCTCTTTAATAGGTTATGTCTGGCAATTGCATATGATTTCTGCAGTTTGTGTTTGAGTACGTGGTAGTAACTTTCGTGGTTGTAAATGGGTTCTGGCTCACGCTTTAAATTAGATGGGATATCCGATGTGAACCCATATAAGCACTCCATTGGTGTGAGTTTTGTGCTATCATGGAAACTGTTGTTATATACAAATGTTGCTGTTCGTATATATCGATCCCAGGAGTGCGGGTTTTCATCACAAATGCTTCGTAGGTATTCAACTATTGGTCTATGTGCTCGTTCAAGAGCACCATTGGATTGCGGGTGGTAAGCTGAAGTTTGTAGCTTTTTAATTTTTAATAGCTTACAAAGGTCTTTAAAGAGGTCGCTTAAAAAGTTTGTCCCCTGATCGGTTACTATTTGTTTTGGAATACCATAGCGCGTAATAATTTGGTCGAATACCATTTGAGCCACTGTTTGGGCTTCTGCATTTGGGATGGCGTAGCAGTCTACCAGTTTGGTGAGGTTATCTTGAAACGTAAGAATATATTGATTATTTGTTAAAGTTTGTTGTAATGGTCCTACGATATCCAAATATATCTTATCAAAAGGCTTTTCCGCGATGTCTGTTATAACCATAGGCATTTTTGTTGGCATTGATGATTTCATTATTTGGCATTTTTTACATTTTTTTATGTAAGTTTTAATGTCGTACAGCATTTTTTTCCACCAATACTTACGACGAATTTTTTTATACGTTTTCAATACACCTTGGTGACCCCCAAAAATAGAATCGTGATAGTCCTTAAGGATAATTTGTATCTCCTCAGGCTTACTCAAAACTTCTACTTTTAAGTTTTCCTTTAGTATGTTAGGTTTAGATTCTTTGTTCACACTCGTGTTATTCTGTTCGGTTAGACTGCTGTCTGTGTCTATTGTAGCAGGTACTTTTAAACTTTTTGACTGCGCTCGAGTTATGGCATAGCATTTTAGTTGGTTTGCTTCAGATGCCGTAATACTTTCTTCTGGTCTAGTGTGTATAATAGCTGTTGTAATAAACTTGGTAATATCGTTTATTTCCGATGGTATTCGGCTTAAAGCATCTGCGTTGGTATTGTATTTTCCCGGTTTATATTCGATTTTATAATCATACTCCGAGAGCTTGTGGTGAAACCTTACCAGTCGCGTGGTAGGATCTTTGGTGTTGAACACGCCTTTAAGTGGCTTATGATCTGTATAAACCGTGAATGGTCGTCCCTGTAGGTAGCATCTAAAATTTTTTGTAGCCCACACAATCGCCAGAAGTTCTTTTTCTATTGTCGAGTATTTTTGTTCGGCTTTGTTTAGAGTTCGGCTCGCATAAGCAATTGGCTTATCCCTTCCTACTTCGCCTTGGGAAAGTACAGCACCAATGGCATCATTGCTCGCGTCTGTTGTAAGATTGAAGGGTCTGGCAAAATCTGGATAAATTAGGAGGGGGGGTGAAATGAGTTCATTTTTTATTTTTTGAAATGCTTCTTGACATTTCTCTGTCCATTTAAATTTAACGTCCTTGCGCAGTAGGTTGGTAATTGGTTTCACTATTTTAGAAAATGCCGGTATAAACTTTCGGTAATAATTTGCAAGGCCCAGAAACGATTGAAGTTGACGCACCGTTTTTGGCACTGGAAAATTTTTAACACTTTCTGTTTTCTTGGGATCGGGGAGTGCTCCTTTCTCTGAGCAGATATGTCCTAAATAAACTATTTCCTTACATAAGAACTGGCACTTTTCAGGCTGGAGTTTAAGGTTATATTGCCTTAGCTTGGAGAAAACTTTTACTAGTTTTCTATTATGGTCTTCCAAGTTTTTTCCGTAGATGACTATGTCATCCAAATACACGAAGCATTCAATGCCTTGTAAGCCTGTTAATACATAGTTCATCAACCGTTGAAACGTGGCTGGGGCTCCTTTTAATCCAAAAGGCATACGTTTGAACTCGTAATGCCCATAGTTTGTGCTGAAGGCCGTTTTGGGTCGATCTCTTGGGTGAACTTGTACCTGGTGATAACCACTGGCGAGATCCAGTGTCGTAAAATAACGTGAATGACCTAATTGATCCAATATGTCCTCAATTCGTGGTAATGGGTAAGCGTCGCCAATAGTTTTTTCATTTAGTTTACGAAAATCTACTACGACTCGCCATCTTTTTTCTCCATCTGGTCCTGCTTTTTTGGGAACTACTAAAAGAGGCGAATTCCATGGACTTTTGCTTGGTTGAACTATATCGTCTCCTAACATTTCTTTAATTTGGTCATTTATTATTTGTCGTTGTGTCTCAGGCAACCTATACATTTTCTGATTTATTGGGGCTTGATCTTGAATGAGTGGTATTTCATGCGATACAGCCCCAGTGTTTGTCAGTTTGTCACCTTTTAGGTGGAATATGTCATTAAATTCGCGGCAAAGATCTAGTATGGATTTTTTTTCTTCATCATTTAAAGTGTGTCTGACTTTAATTTCCTTTTCGAGTTTAGTCATTCGTAAATTAATTTCCTCTGAGTATATTTTATTGAACAAAATTTTTTTAACATAGTCTGTATCATTATCTTTCTCATCATTTATTTTTAATTGTACCTTTGATGTATTGGTAGTGTTAATTTCGTTTAGTATTGGAACTCTTTCGTATCCCAGTGCAGACGCCAATTTTAGAGTAAGTTTAGCAAGCCTTACTGTATTATTTGTGGTATTAAGGACGCCTACTAAGGGCTTTTTATTGCCTGTGGGTAGTATACAATTTGATAAAAAGACCCCTTCTAAAAATTCCTGTGATAGGCAGATCATTTCTTCTTTGAAATTAATTGGTAGCTCAATAATCTTATGACACCGCTCCGGTATGACGGCAGGTAAATTAAAAACAACTGTTCGTTCCATGACTTCATGTATTTGGCTTTGATTATTGTCTTCGGTTAAGCAGCCAGCTTCCCTTATGGAAGAAGCCTTAAAGACATTACAGGTGGTTTGTATTACCTCCTTGGGCTCCACCTTGTCAGTGTAATGCCCTATTTCGACTGCCCTCTGACAGAGTATTTGATTATTACTCTCAATCATAGACAAGCAAAACTCTTCTGCGCTCGACTCTGTACGAGTGAACTTGAATTGCTTTAAAGTGGTTTTAGTGGGATCTTGTCCTCCGTGATTTTTAGGTTTTTCTCTAATGTAATTATGTCTATTTTTCATGGGTATTTGCAGTTCTTCACTGTTAAACTTTGTACGTGGAAATATCAGACGATCATTCGGTCCATCGACATTACAGTGTTTGGAAAGGAAGTCATTTCCTAATAGGCCATCGTCCGACATGCCACTAATACCATTTATCACTTGAAAAGTGCAAGGGTAATTTTTTTTGGAGTTTATAGTTATATTTCCCTGACAGTTCCCTAGGGTCGTGCCCTTACCAAAAGCTGTTTGTAGAGTGCATTTATTAATTTTTTCTATTTTTGTGTTTTCTTTTATACTACTTTTCTTAATTAAACTAACCTCCGCACCCGTGTCCACTATAAGACTTACTGTGTCTGGATTTGCGATATCTATAGGCACTCTTATGGTGGGTACGGATGTAGGTGGCTGCAGTTCCCCTGTTTTACTAATGTGTTCTTTTATTGTCGAGTCGGGGAGTTGTGACTCGACCGCGACTCGTTTCCCTGATTCATGGCTTCCCAACGTTGTTTTTGTTGGCATTCAGCTACTAAATGACCATTCCTTCCGCAAAAATCGCATCTAATGCGCACATTGTAAATTCGCGGAATATTTGGGGTTCTCGTGTCCCTGTTATAACCGCTGTTCCCTGCGTGTATTTTTTGCGTACTGTCAGTGTTATACTTATTGTAGTTTCCTGCCAAATTTCTATTGAACTGTTCACCTGGTCTGTATTGTTCGTTGCTTAAGTGTCTGGTATTTGTGTTGTTTAATCGTCGACAGTCTCTAATGTCATGGTTATATATTTTGCAATTAGAGCAAAAGGGTGTATTTTTCCTAGTCAAACATTCTGTATAAGTGTGACCTTTTTTCCTACAAAAATTGCAAGTAATTTTTGCGGCTAAATGTTCGGCAGCTTTAATAGACCTATTTAGAGCCTGGCTGGGTTGTTGGGGGTATCCATTAGAAGGACATTCATTGAATTTCCATTGTGGAATCGCAGTTGATGCTGTTGATAAATTTGGGTATGCTGGATACATTTGGGCAGTCTGAATAGGCAAGGCCGTTTGTTGTAATTTTTCCATATCTAGTGCCTTTCGTACTAATAAGTCTAAGGGCTCATCCTTTATTGTTAGTAAGTACTGGCTTAAGTATGGATTCGTAACCGAGCTTTTTAGAGAGTTCTTTGCAAAATCTTCTAATTGTGTTATCACGGGTGCAACTGTTGCACCATATTTTATTCTCGCCGCTTCCTTACATTGTTGTAGTATGTGGCTTATTCGTGCCGTATAGGCAATAAGAGTTTCGTTTGGATGTTGTCGTAAGGTCAGTAGTTTGTTTACTAATTCTTGGTATGTTTTTCTAGGTAGGTATGTGCGGCTTAATAGTGTTTCAATATCCTGAAACGAAGTGGGTGGGTTTGAGGCCACTAATTGATAAGCTCCCCCTCGTAGTCTTGTTGGTATTATATTTAGAAAGGCTTCCCGTTCTCTGTCTTCTAGACAGTCCAGTACCTTTTTCGAACAACCTAAAAACATTTGAAGGTCACTCACTACTAGGGGGCTTTGGTCACCAGAAAATATGGGAACCAATTGAGCCGTGAGCTTAGCGATTTTTGAATAATCTATTGCCATTTTTTTTTTTGTTTGCTGAATCTATTCGTACCGAACTGATAAGGTCTTGTTCTGACTTAGACAGTGAAACACTTAACCAATTCAAACTAACACTTAAGTTACTATCACCTTCTATTTTTGTACAATTATTGTACAAGCTAGAGCAATCTTCACTTACTTTGAAAGAGTGTGAGTGGGTTTGAAATTTTACCAATTCTTGCTTGAAGTTTTCCGAATCTTCTCTAAATTTTTTTATTTGTTCTAATCTTTCTTCTTGTGTTTCAATTAGTTTTTTTTCTATCCGATCGCAAGTAATCGTGGATAATTTCTCACCCCCTTGCACTCTTTCAATTTGCTGTGTTAAATAGGATTTTAAGTTAATACCGGAATCGTCGCGTACCTTTCCGCTCCTAAGCCTTTTTGGTGACCTCGGTGTAGAGCTTTGCATTTACAGTTGATGGTTTTTGCTTCGTTGTTGCTGTTGTTCATTTTTTTTTTTGGTGACCTCGGTGTAGAGCTTTGCATTTACAGTTGATGGTTTTTGCTTCGTTGTTGCTGTTGTTTATTTTTTTTTTTTTTTTTTTTGGTGACCTCGGTGTAGAGCTTTGCATTTACAGTTTATGGTTTTTGCTTCGTTGTTGCTGTTGTTGTTTTTTAATGCGGCAACTGATTGGTGTTTGGTGTAACTATTTTATGTTGGTGTTTTTGGTTTAGACGTTGATTTCTCTATCCTTAAATGTGAGATTATAGCGCTTTCAATAAAAGGAACATATTGTTGATGTTGTTTAGTTGTTTTTCAGTTGTTGTCTGTGTGTTTGGTAAACCACAATTTATTTTCACTTTATAGTTTTTTTTTTTTTTTTGTGTTTTTTTTTTTTCTTTTGGTCCGACAGACCGGCTGCGCCAATTGTTATATTTTAATTCTTTTTGAGTTTCTTTTTGACTTTACTTTTATTTTCAACTTAAACAACTTCAAGCTTCAAGTGTTATATTTTAAGCACATTAGTGTTATATTTTAACTTTATTAAAATTTAATACAAAATTTATAAAAAATATTTGTTATCATTGTTATAAAATACAAACTTCAACTAAAGAAGTAGTTTCAACTGAAACAACTGACTACTTTTTTGTCTTAACCTAAGCTTAAATATGCTAACTTAAAAGGTGTACTAAACCAATGTTGCGTTCAATAGACTGCAAACTAGCTTTATGATCCCATGGTCACTGGAACGGATACAGTTTCATTGTCATTGAAGCTAACCGAGTTCAGGGCCAATGGTTTGTGCAAGCTATGGCCACGAGCAGTCGGTTCATTGCACTAACGACATCAGCATTTTGGAAATGCGTGCTTAAGCTGGCGTCGATCAAGCTAGCGGAGTCGTATTTCTTGAGTCGCTGCTGAGTTGAGTGCGGAGCCAAGATTGTTTGTGACCAAGGTGTGAGTGTGTGTGTGTGTGTGTATATTGGTTTAGTACAATTTTTTAAACGCTACCGCAGAGCTTTTCGCGCTTAGCAATTGATGCGTTATAGCTGCTTTCACACACACTCCCTTTTATTATAATTTATTATTGTTCAATTATATAATATATTTTATAGTTAGTATAGATTTGCCAAAATATTATAACTAATTGAAATACAAAAGAATATTAAAAGAAGCTCTGCAGCGTTTAAGCAATATTGAAAATAAAATGAAAACTTAAAAACAAAACATAATATAATGAACACTTAAGAACAAAACATAATATATTAGAACTTAAAAACAAAACATAATATATGAAAACTTAACAACGAAACCCTAATAAAATGAAAACTTAAGAACAAAACATAATATATTAGAACTTAAAAACAAAACATAATATATGAAAACTTAACAACGAAACCATAATAAAATGAAAACTTAAGAACAAAACATAATATAATGAACACTTAAGAACAAAACATAATATATTAGAACTTAAAAACAAAACATAATATAATGAACACTTAAGAACAAAACATAAAAATGAAAACTTAAGAACAAAACATAATATAATAAAAACAAAAAAAAAATAACCATAATAAAAATTAAAATAAAATTAGCTAAAAATAAAATAAATAAATAAAATAATAATATAAAAATAAAATTAAAAATAAAATTGGATACAATTTTAGTGAAATAAAAATTAAATAAGAATAACTATATACACAAAAATAATTTTTGTTTGAATTATAATAACAAATAGAATAGTAATAAGAATTTAAAAATGAAAACAGAATATAAACATGCTATTAAATATAAACACACAAAATATATAGCAAAATATATATAATAAAACATATACAAATATTTCTTAAAGTAGAAAAAAAAAAAAAAACAATGTAACCAAATTTAAAGTTAATTTTTAAATTCATACCAAAACTAATGTAGATTTTTTTTGTACCATTTTTTTTATAAGTTACAAATTATAATGTTTAAAACGAATCTTTAAACCTTTTTTATTTGGTCGAGGTAGAGTGTTGTTTGCGTTAGGGGAGGACTATCTACTTCGCCCCGGGGTCCTCCATGGTAGGGAGGGATGTGTGGGCTGAGCCTGAACATCTGGCTCGAGTGTTGGTTGGGGAATGGATGAGCCAGGGGCTCCCAACCTTTTCCATTTTTTTTATTTTTAACAAATATTTTTATTTCCAGGTCCGGTAAATTTTGTTGTTGTTTCGAATCTCGACGCGATTTTTTTTTATTACATGCACGTGATTTATTTGTACGGCGAAGGTACCCGGGGTTGGCCACCACGAACCCCCCCATCACTCCCGAACTGCTAGCACATAGGCTCACCAGCACGTGCAGTTGTGGGCAACTTCGTGTCCGCGGGTCACCTGACCAGGAGCGGTGGCGTCAGCTGAGGTAAGCAGGCGCCCTGACTAACTTTCTGTGCGAAAGCCACAGGGGCGCATTCACCGAGCGCCCTCAAAACAAATGAAAAGTCAGGGCTGCTGCTTCCCTGGTCGGCCTCACCGTTCAGCATTGCCAGACGCGTTTATTTTCTTTTTTTTTGTAATTCGGTCGTGGCTCAATCCAATCCGCTACAAATTGGCACCCAATGTGGGGCCTTTTTGTTTCAGGGTGGTAACAATTGTGCGTGACCCTAATTCGCTCCGTTACAAATTGGCGCCCAACGTGGCCCGAAATTAATTCGGTTCCCATCTCTACTTTTTGTTATGTTCGGTATCGCGTCGTGGATTCAAACCAATTTAATGTAAATTTTTCTTTTTCTAACAGTTTTTATGGCATTCGTGTTGTTTTTTTTTTCGAATAAAATCATCGGGTTTTATTAAATCGGAATATCCGGCATGAGGCTCACCTTATACCGGACCCGTTGGTAAATCGTCTGAAACGATTTATTCCTCTGTGTGGCCATGAAATCTGCGATCGCGTTTAACTTTCATACTTGTTTTTTTTTTGTAACTCCTATCATTTTTAAATTTTTTTTTGTTTGTGAATTCTTGCTGAGAGTTTTCGTGTTGCGGGGGGTAGTGTCGAGTGTCGCATGGATTGCGATGTAGTCGCGTTCAATCGCACTGGTCGACCGCTGCACTCGGGACTATTTCGCCGTGGTATGGAACTTTCAGTAGGCCCATTTAACGTAGTTTTTTTTTTTTAAATTTTTCTAAAAGGAACCCCTGACTCAGCCAGTCGGCAACAAACACTCAAAATGTTTTTTTTGGGATAGCAACATTCTCTCCTAAGACCAAATAAGTTCATTTTTATGCATTTATATTTTTATATTTTTATTATATTTTTCTCAACTGCGTCATCACTGCATAAAACAGCGGTTTTAGTAGTGGCATATTTACCCAATTTTTTATAAATATTCTTTGATTTTTTTTTTGACATAGCTGCAATGCCGTTGCACCATAGCACGGATGATATACCAGCTCAGGTGGAGGGTGCGGAAAATTCGTGTAGCATTTGTAAGCAGGTTTTCACGAAGCCTGAAGACATGGTGCTGACACCATGCAAGCACGTTTTCCACCGAGCATGTATATCTCAGTGGATTCATACGAGCCACAGTTGTCCGTTGTGCCGTACGCTTTGCAGCGACAAGAAACTTAGGCCATATCAGTCAGCTCTAGTGGGTGCTTCTTCGTTACCTTCGCCAGGTAAAACGAATTCTAGCCAGGGCGCGGTAAAGAAGGGACGTCCGGCCACTAGAAGCCAAAGAAACTTAGGTTTCAGTCAGGAGCAAGATTCAAATACGAATCTTTCGGCGAGGCAGCCGTTTGCAGATGAGTCGGTCGATCGGTTTTCCGATCAAGCTGCTAGTGCAAATTATCAAGGTCCATCTGATAACTTTCAGCCCATTTCGGCACAACAATCATATTCAGATAAAGATTTGCAGCTCTTGATTAATGAGGCAGTTCGAACCGAACTCGCAAAATTGGATTTAAACCAAGTCAGACATACTCCGCACGGAGCAACGCCACATTTTGTTAAGTCGCAGGGTCTCCAACAGGCGCGAGCATCAATGCCTGTTGTAAATAATCACCAATTTTTAAATTACCAACAACCTCATTTTCACCAGGCTCGAGGATATCCTCAGGGCTTTCCAGGTCCTCCGCCACCGAATCAGCAGGTGCCCAGTGGCAGTGGTGTTCCGGGTTGGTCCTCGCACTTTGTGTTGGCAGAGAGTATTGCCAGCAAAATTTCCAACTGGAAAATTACCTTCAGTGGTAAAACTGCTGCGCTGACCATTGATAAATTTATTTATCAAATACACTCTTTGACAATGCAAAGCTTGCGTGGAGACTTTGGAGCGCTAGCTGACCATGCACACCTGCTATTCGTGGGCAAGGCCTTGGATTGGTTCTGGTGGTACCATCGAAGTGTCACCCGCATCGAATGGACAGCATTATGCGCTGAGCTTCGAAGCCAATTTACTGACCACAGAACCGATCTCGACATCATGGATTTAGTGCGCAGTCGCAAGCAAAAGTTCGATGAGAAATTTGATGAATACTATGAGGCAGTCTTGCAGCTTACCGACAAACTGCAAAGGCCTCTTGATTCTCAAGCCCTGTTGGAGATTTTGCGACGAAATTTAAGGCTAGATGTGCGACGTAGTTTGTTGTATGTCTCAGTGGGTAGTGTTAGTCAGCTTCGCGCGTTTGTTCGGAGGCGTGAACTACTGGATGAGGAACATGGAAGGAATTCCAGAAGCTTCCCGCCGCAGCGTCAGGTCTCCGAGCTGATATGCGAATCTGGTCATACTGACACCAACACAACAACTACCACAACAGATAATACTTTTTAGAATTTCAACCAGCCCCTCATTAACTTCTGAGGTGGCCTGCCAAACTGAGGCAATACCAGATGTACCAAACGTTAAAATTCAAATTTTGAAACGCGAACAAACGGCTTCTTGTGAGCCACAAAGGACGTTCAAGCCTTTGCACGTGCGATGGCAAGAATATAACGCTGCTCGCAGACGTATTTTTCAGAGCGAGGGCTCCAGCCAAACAAAAAATAAAAGAAAGCAACGATCAACTGCAAGATTGAGGCAATTTTGGAACAAGGTCAGAGCCTTGAGAAAATTTGCTTGCTCGGCGGTTTTGTCGAGTGCTCCCGAGAATGATGTTCGTCCTTACGCACCGGTCTCATTAGCCGGCGAGACGTTAGTAGGGTTAATTGATACTGGCGCTACTGTCAGTTGCATTGCCAACAATTTGGCACAAAGACTGTTGTCTAATAAGCAACTGAAGTGGCAAAGGTATGCGATTGATCTGAAAACGGCGGACGGGACGAGTCATTCTTCGGCGGGAGTACTCGACACCACCATCACCTTTCGAGGAGTCACCAAACCACTCAAGTTTTTGATCGTTCCAACTTTGTCTCAAGACTTGTATTTGGGAGTTGATTTCATTAAAGCTTTTAGCTTGGCTGGAGATCTCTTTCTGGAAAATTACAACTGCTCTTCAGTCAGTGGCGTATGCGAAGTTGATTCTAATAGACATGTTTTGACTGCTCGTCAGCAAGCTAGACTGAATGCAACAATTTTAAATTTTCCATCTTTTTCTGAAGAAGGCTTAGGCCGCACTCGTTTGATTAGTCACGTCATTGATGTAAGAAATGCAAAGCCAGTCAAACAAAGGCATTTTTCTGTTTCTCCTGGTGTCGAAAAACTTCTTTTCGCTGAAGTCGTTAGCATGTTGGCACTTGGTGTTATTGAGGTGTCTCAAAGCGCTTGGTCATCTCCTGTGGCTTTGATCGTCAAACCAAATAAAGTGAGGTTATGCCTCGATGCGCGCAAGGTCAATGAGGTCACTGTGAAGGATGCCTATCCTTTGCCGCTCATTGACGGAATCCTCAGTCGGCTTCCAAAAGCTCAATTTATTTCGAGCTTGGATCTCAAGTACGCCTTCTGGCAGATTCCGTTAGATGTAGCGTCAAGAGATAAGACAGCCTTTACAGTGCCTAATCGACCATTGTACCAGTTCGTTACAATGCCTTTCGGCCTATGTAATGCGCCGCAAACGATGTCACGTTTGATGGACAAGGTCATACCTGCTCACTTACGAACTAAGGTTTTTGTTTATTTAGACGATTTATTGCTAATCACCGAGACGTTTGACGACCACTTATCGTTGCTTCAGGAGGTAGCCCTGTGCATGAGACATGCTGGTCTAACCATCAACATCGAAAAAAGCAAATTTTTGCTTAAGCAAATTCATTATCTTGGTCACGTGATTGGGCATGGAACCATAAGTACCGATCCAGAAAAAGTGAGGGCAATTCGAGATTTTCCCTTGCCTAAAACTGTTCGACAGCTTCGTCGTTTTCTTGGTGTTTGTGGATGGTACCGACGGTTCGTGCTCAATTACGCTTCCATTTCAACCCCTTTGACCAACATGTTGCAAAAGGCGAAAAAATTTGTTTGGACTGATTAGTCGATAGCCGCGTTTGAGGCCCTCAAAAATAGCCTGTGTAGTGCACCAGTGCTTCACAGTCCTGATTTTTCTCGTCCGTTTTCCATCCAGTGCGATGCATCTCAATATGGAGTCGGAGCCGTGTTGGCTCAGCGCGATGATGAGGGTAATGAAGTCCCAATTGCGTACATGTCGCATAAGTTTAACCAAGCGCAAAGAAACGACAATGAAAACGAACGACATGAATTCGAAGTGATCACCGATCACGCATCCTTAAAATGGTTAATGGGCCAAACCGATTTGCATGGCAGACTTGCACGCTGGGCATTGAAACTGCAAGGTTTCAAATTTACCATTCTTCATCGCAAAGGTAGCCAAAATGTAGTTCCCGATTCTTTATCGAGAGTGCATTCGCCTGAAGCAGTGGAAATATCAGAACTAACAGAGAATTCGACTGCGATCTCGACAGTTTTAGATTTTTCTTCAGCACCTTTTAAAACTGAGAATTATCTAAAACTGGTCAATGAATTCCAAAAATGTGACAGTCAGCAGCCGGACATTCAGGTAGTAGACGGTTTAATTTACAAGCGATGTAAATTTGCCAGTGGTGATCCCACTCAAGAAGAACAGTCATGGAAACTCTGGGTGCCGGAGGAGTTGAGAATGTCTCTCATTGTTGAAGCTCACGATCATCCAATGAGTTCCCATAGTGGGATTCACAAAACATGGACTCGTTTAAAAATGTTGTATTTTTGGCCACGAATGGCAAAAAAAGTACGTGATTACGTTCTAGCTTGTGAAGTCTGCAAAATGACCAAGGCTCCTAATTTCATACTTCGTCCGCCTATGGGACAACAGCTTACTTCGGTACGAATCTTTCAGAGACTCTACGTAGACCTTTTAGGGCCTTACCCAAGGTCACGCTCAGGGAACGTGGGTCTCGTGATTGTGCTTGACCACCTTTCAAAATTTCACTTCTTAGAACCCATTCGTACGTTTACCACTAAGAAAATCGTTGAATTTCTGGAAAAGCGAATTTTCTCTATTTTTGGCGTTCCAGAAAGTATTACGACGGACAATGGAGTTCAGTTTAAATCTAATAAATTTAAAGATTTATTGAAACTTTATGGTGTAACGCATAATCTTACGGCCAATTATTCTCCTCAAGCCAATGCTGTAGAACGCGTAAATCGCTCAATAATAGCCGCGGTTCGTGCGTATATTCATCCTGACCAAAAGGATTGGGATGAATCATTGTTTGCGATTAGCGCAGCTCTCCGCAGCTCAGTTCACTCTTCATCTGGTTTTTCGCCGTATTTTGTTGTTTTTGGACAAAATATGATTTGCCATGCAAAAAATTATGAACTTCTACGGAAGTTAAAACTATTAGAAGATCCAACGGCTGAAACAACGCCTGGGGAGAGAACTGAGCTGATTCGAGAGCAAGTACGAGATAACTTGCGACAGGCATATGAGAAGAATGAGAGGCTGTACAATATGCGTTCACGACCAGTGAGTTTTGAGGTTGGTCAGGTCGTGTATCGAAGAAGTTTTGCCCAAAGCAAGGCCTTTGAGCATTTTAATGCTAAGCTGGCGAAAGTCTTTGAGAAAGCTAGGGTCATAAAGAAAATGGGTTCGGCGTACTATGAGCTGGCTGATATGGCTAATAAACGGCTGGGGGTGTTTCACGCTAAAGACATTAGGGGATAGTGCCTTCAGTCCTTGCAACCAGTGTCCAACTTGTTCCGAAGAACTGTTTTGTAACGGCACACTAAGTGGTGGGTTCTGGCTTGCATGTTTGAAGGTGGCGTTGACTGTGAAGTTGAATCCACATTCGAACATGCAGGTCAGAGTTTGCCATGGCTGTTTCGTCTGCAAACATGAGTGACATACTGCGTATGCCACTGCTGGCGCGTTCGAGGTGTGACAGCTGACCGATGACTTTGACAGCTTACACTTTGACTTTGACAGCTGACATATTACTTTTACAGTCAACACATTAAGTGACGTTTTACTGTGACAGCTGACATTTTGACTTTAACGTCAACACGTCGCGTGACAGATGACTGTGACATCTGACAGATTACGTTGACAGTTCTTGTATTTCAAAATGGACGGTATACCATTTTTATTTCTGACATTTTATGTCCAATGAAATCTGACATTTCTTTGACATTGAAATCCGACATTGGTATTTAATTTAACTTTGACGTTTATCTTTTATTCAATTCTGACAGTTCCTTTAATTTAAATTTGACGTGTATCGTACATCTTAATTTGACGGGTCATCGTATGTCATATGTGACAAATTACTGTCATTTAAATTCTGACATTTTTATTTTTGTTTAACCCGTACCATTTTTTTTTACTTCATATAATTCTGACAATTCATTCACTTTACCCCTCACATTTTGGTTCTATTCCAACCTGACATTTTTTCAATTTTTCAATTATTCACTCGACATTTTTTATTAGACAGTTTTATTTAAGTCAAGTCCGGCATTGGATTTAATTTAAATCTGACGTGTTATTCTGACAGTTTGATTGTACTTAACTATGACATATTTTTTTTTGTTGTTGACAGTTTTTATTTAAATCAGACAGCAGTCGCAGGTCTTGTGCAGCTGTCGCACTTCGAACGCGTGAGCCTTGTTATCCATACGCAAGTGTGTCACACATGTAAAGTTCGAAGAGCACTCCCCAGGTAAATGTTTTAAAGTTTAAGCACACCCTCAGCTATGGTTCTTAAGTTTTGAAACGCTCCCTGGCGACATATTTGACAATTGTCAAAGAAAATTGGCAAATGACAAGACTTCCGCCAAAAAGAAAATTCTTTCTGGAATACTTCGTGGCGAGTGGAAGCAACAGAGCCTACACCATCAGCATCAGCAAAGGCCCCATCACAAAACCTGACAGCGCAGCACGGGAGTGCCCAGGTAAGTTCTGTGTGAGTCGATTCTTGATGGTGTCGCAAACCATGTCTTCCACTCCAGCAGCATAAGCGGCGCCTGTCTCATCACTTGCAACAGAAGCGGCGCATTCCATAGTAGCCACTTGCAACAGCAGCGGCGCCAACATCCACCACCGCATCAGTATAGCCAGCACGCACCCACCCACAGCTCAAAGAGCAGCAGCACAGCCACCACGCAACGGTAAGTGTTTGTGTGGAAAGTTAGCTTCCAAGAAAAAAAAAATAACAACATTTTTTTTATCACCACGCATTATCACTTGCAACGGCAGCGTCGCACACAACAGCCACTTGTAACAGCAGCGGCGCACACCCCAGCAGCCACCTGCAACATCAACGACGTGGGAATCGCAGGCTAGGGACAGCCTAAATAGCGGCGCACAAACAGTAGCCACTTTTAACAGCAGCGGCGCACACACAATACCCCGCACCGCACCGCTACCCAGCAACGACAGCAACATCAGCGGCTACAGCATCGGTGGCCAAACCCAGCACAAACAACCCCAAAGAGGGCAAACACAGCCCAGGCGATAGCAGACCCGCACTTGCAGCACCCAACATAGCAGCGGTCAAGCGCACAAACAGCAGCCACTTGCAACAGCAGCGGCGCACCCACCAACCGCCTCAACAGCAGCGGCGCACACCCCAACAACGACTCCACCCAGCAACCTCAAAAATATCAGGCGCCCACCTAAGCAGGCGCTACCCACAGCTAAGCACCACCAAAGGCGAGGCATCTATTGGCCAAGCAACAACAACCTGCGGCGCAAGCAGCTCTTGGCGTTCCAATGGGGCAGCAATCTCACAAGAACAGCAACGACAGCAACCCAGGACAACAGGTTTTTTTTTTCCTATTTCCTTTTTTTTTTTTTTTTTAATTAACCGGGAACTAATCACGTCACTGTCTTGCTGAATAATTTTCGAATTAAAACTTTTAAATATTTTTTAGAAATAATATTTTTACGTTCTATATTTATTAAGATTGCTAAGCATTCAAAAGATATTTCACTCACACAATATTTGATTTAAGTTGATGCTTTAAATTTTCTTTTACTTCAAATATTTACCATTCATAAATATTTGCGTAGATTTTTTTTTGCGCATGTGTGACATAAGCATTAAGTACGTATTAAGTGGCAAAGGGGGCAAAGCATTGAAATGTTCTGCTAGTACTCAATTTAAATGAATTTTTTTAAATATAAAAAGTAAATTTAGAAATTGTTACCACTCTCTTATAATAACATTTTTTTTTGTTTTTTTATCGCAGAATCGCTAGCTCGCATATTGTGGCGGTTTTTATATGCAAAATTTTTTTAAACGCTACCGCAGAGCTTTTTGCGCTTAGCAATTGATGCGTTATAGCTGCTTTCACACACACTCCCTTTTATTATAATATATTATTGTTCAATTATATAATATATTTTATAGTTAGTATAGATTTGCCAAAATATTATAACTAATTGAAATACAAAAGAATATTAAAAGAAGCTCTGCAGCGTTTAAGCAATATTGAAAATAAAATGAAAACTTAAAAACAAAACATAATATAATGAACACTTAAGAACAAAACATAATATATTAGAACTTAAAAACAAAACATAATATATGAAAACTTAACAACGAAACCCTAATAAAATGAAAACTTAAGAACAAAACATAATATATTAGAACTTAAAAACAAAACATAATATATGAAAACTTAACAACGAAACCATAATAAAATGAAAACTTAAGAACAAAACATAATATAATGAACACTTAAGAACAAAACATAATATATTAGAACTTAAAAACAAAACATAATATAATGAACACTTAAGAACAAAACATAAAAATGAAAACTTAAGAACAAAACATAATATAATAAAAACAAAAAAAAATAACCATAATAAAAATTAAAATAAAATTAGCTAAAAATAAAATAAATAAATAAAATAATAATATAAAAATAAAATTAAAAATAAAATTGGATACAATTTTAGTGAAATAAAAATTAAATAAGAATAACTATATACACAAAAATAATTTTTGTTTGAATTATAATAACAAATAGAATAGTAATAAGAATTTAAAAATGAAAACAGAATATAAACATGCTATTAAATATAAACACACAAAATATATAGCAAAATATATATAATAAAACATATACAAATATTTCTTAAAGTAGAAAAAAAAAAAAAAACAATGTAACCAAATTTAAAGTTAATTTTTAAATTCATACCAAAACTAATGTAGATTTTTTTTGTACCATTTTTTTTATAAGTTACAAATTATAATGTTTAAAACGAATCTTTAAACTCTTTTTATTTGGTCGAGGTAGAGTGTTGTTTGCGTTAGGGGAGGACTATCTACTTCGCCCCGGGGTCCTCCATGGTAGGGAGGGATGTGTGGGCTGAGCCTGAACATCTGGCTCGAGTGTTGGTTGGGGAATGGATGAGCCAGGGGCTCCCAACCTTTTCCATTTTTTTTATTTTTAACAAATTTTTTTATTTCCAGGTCCGGTAAATTTTGTTGTTGTTTCGAATCTCGACGCGATTTTTTTTTTATTACATGCACGTGATTTATTTGTACGGCGAAGGTACGCGGGGTTGGCCACCACGAACCCCCCATCACTCCCGAACTGCTAACACATAGGCTCATCAGCACGTGCATTTGTGGGCAACTTCGTGTCCGCGGGTCACCTGACCAGGAGCGGTGGCGTCGGCTGAGGTAAGCAGGCGCCCTGACTAGCTTTCTGTGCGAAAGCCACAGGGGCGCATTCACCGTGCGCCCTCAAAACAAATGAAAAGTCAGGGCTGCTGCTTCCCTGGTCGGCCTCACCGTTCAGCATTGCCAGACGCGTTTATTTTCTTTTTTTTTGTAATTCGGTCGTGGCTCAATTCCAATCCGCTACAAATTGGCGCCCAACGTGGTGCCTTTTTGTTTCAGGGTGGTAACAATTGTGCGTGACCCTAATTCGCTCCGTTACAACCTGAGAGAAAATAATAAATGAGAGATTATAAGAGAGATAGAGTGCTAAAAATTATTTTTTGGGCGTATGGCTGTCAGTTGTCGATCAACTGCTCCGGCGACACTTGCTAAGCTACCAAAATGAATGTAAGCATAACACAAAAACAAACAGTGGCGAATGTACAAACAGGCTAAAAGAGCTATTTCTCCCCCCTTGGAGTATTTTTTGCATGAGAAAACAATGAACTTTTGGGCTTGAAACTGATAATTTCAGTCGCAGCTAAAATAGAACGAAAAACACCTTTTAAGTCCATAACACAAAAGGCATGCAAAGTTACTTACCCTCCCTCCAACCCTGTAATTGTGTCGGTCAAAGACATTTTTGAAAAATATAAGAACTAAATGTAAATCGACAATGTTAACGTTAGCTGATTATTAAATTATGCTGATTCAAAATATCAATCATCAATGGCCACAACATTGTGCAACTATGTCATTGCCCTCTGCTGTCACCGACACAATTGAATTCCGATACCTATCTATTCACAAAAGAGCTAACATAAACATTGCCTGCAAAAACGCTAAAGGCGAAAAATTAAAGCTAAGTAAAATATAAATGTAAAATCAAAAAATCAATCTTAAGATTCAAGTAAATAAAACCACATCGATATTGAAACAAATTGAGTTTTATTTAAATTACTAAAGTATCAACTTATTAGTCGCGTCAACGAATGGTGCAAGGTGACAATGCCGGCTAGTTGTCAAAACGACGAATTTCATATAAATTGCAAACGAAGTTAATATATAATATTTCCAAGTTGTAAACTGTGCTGTCGCGTGCGTTATATATGTGATAATTTGAGTCAAAATGCTATAAAAACAATGAAGTAAGAACTATAAAATGTGTAAGAAGTCTTAAATTTGCAAGAAAACTTGTAGCAATTCTAACCTGAAATAAACTGCGAAAGGTGAACACAAATAAACTCGAGATAAACAGCTGATTTTGGCTGGCAAATAGCCGGCATTTTCTCTGCCGTCTCCTTCATTCTTATTCTAGTCGGCCCTACAATATAATCCTGCCATGCATCTGACGTCTCTGTCAAACACACGTTAGCTAATGGGATACTTACTTACTTAGGTGGCCGTAAAGCCCATGTCTGGGTTTCGGCCGACCTCATCAGCTCTCGCCACGTGCCTCTGCTTTGCGCGTGCCTTATTCAATCGGATACACCAAGTGCGGTTAGGGCTTCCTCAGCCTGATCCATCCATCAGAGGAATGGTCTCCCTCGTCGTCGTTGACCAGCGACCCTCACCTCGAGCACCCTTTTCGCTGGAGCTTCGTCGTCTATACGATGGACATAACCCAGCCAACGTAATCGCTGCACAGTTATACGCCGAACTACGTCAATGTCTTCGTAGAGCTTATACAGCTCGTGGTTCATTCGGATGCGATAGTCATAGTCAGGATCGAAGATTTTGCGAAGAACTTTTCTCTCGAACACCCCAAGAGCGGCTGCGTCAGTTTGAGAAACTACCCATGCCTCAGCGCCATAAAGCAGCACAGGTAGAACGAGCGTCTTGTAGAGTGTTAGAATTGTCGTTCGAGAGAGGGCTCTGTAAGTTAGTTGCTTACTGAGCCCGTAGTAGCACCTATTAGCAATTATTATTCTTCCCTTAAGCTGATGGGATAACTCACATATAAAAAAGTGTGAATCATGCATGCATTAAGCATGCTTTGATGCATGAATGCCTTCTATATGCAAGGGACTTTACAGAATTATGGTTTGTGACTTCAACAAACCACGATTCAATTATAACAAGGTTATCCAGATATTTGATGTCTTCTCACAAGAATAAAATCCTTATTTGAAGAGGAGAGCAAAAGAGCAATTTTTTAATGACATAAAAATCCCGCAGTTGCATGAATATCATACATTTTCGTAGAACAAAAAACTAAAGATACATTTGACTACTACGTTTTCTACTACCTGTTTGTTTTGAGCAAAATTTATATTATAAAATTTTAAGTGTTATTGTTACATTTTCGATGTAAAATAATGTTAAAAAAATTTGATTTTACATGATGCAAAACACATTTTGTAAAGAATTTGTATGAATACTTTTATTACGTTTTTGAGTTTTGACTAAAATAAGTAATAAACAATAGTCAGCTTAGAGGTAAAATTTATTAAAAATATGTTTTTAAACTGATAAAAAAAAAACGAAATGGTCATTTAAGCCCTTGAAAGGACTTTTAACCGAGCTTCTTATGTTGAACACAAATGATCGAGAACTGGACCTACAAGTTTTATGCCGACACCGAACGGCTTATGTCCTCAAGAAGCTTTTAATGGCAGTTTTCTTTCTCTGAGGTTTGCCATTGTCTGCAGGCAGCCGAACAGAAAAATTAATTCAATTGAAAAATTTTTCTGTGTCAGATGGGATTCAAGCCTGGGTTCTCTGACGTATGAGCCACACAGTCTACAAACTACGACACGGCAGACAGTGTATCATTTTTATGCCTTTATATAATATATTGAACTTTGCGCTGTGTGTACCCTTTTCTTCATATGTTCACTCCACGACATTTTTTTTTAATTGAGAAAATATATGTCCGATGAACGGGCTTTCACATTTACTACATGTAGGACGGACCAACAGAAAAAATCAAAACTTTTTAATTTTCATCCTACATCTCGGACGGACCGAAACATTTGCTTTCACACTTCCTAATGTCCATCCGTCAAATCAAATCCCCTTTTGACTTATATCATGTTCTCACGGCACCCTGAACCACGTAATTCGGCTCTCATTCGTAATTCGAGGCCAAATTAAGTTCCGAATTAAGTAATTCGACATGTAAAATTTGACAAGAGAATGACCGCATTTGAAGGTAATTCAGTTTGAATTAACATCCGAATTACATAGAAATCGGTTTCATCTCTCATTTTTATCGCAAATTAATCAAAAACCACAAGCAAAACATAAGAAGAAATAAAAACAAGAAAAAACAGTCAAATTCTCAAAGTCAGCAGACAAAGAGAGTACCAATGCTTAAAAAAATAAATAATATAATAAAAAAATATTTTTTTTGCATATTTTTTCCCTATTTTCGTTCTCCGCAACAAATCAAATAAAATTAAAATAATATATACAAAGAACAGCTGTCAAACATAATAACGATTGCTTCGTGAGAACAAGGTAATTCCCATTCGTAATTCATAGGCCAAATTACATGCTATTACAAGTTGGCTCATGGTATAAGAAGAATAAGAAGAATTCCGAGAAATTGATATCCATGTAGAATTTTGTAAAATTTTGGGGGACAAAATAGTTTGTTGGGATTTTTTTGTCGGATAAAAATGAAATAACAAGGGTATTCACTAACACTGAAACTTCAGAAATGCTGAAATTTACGAAAAATGCAGTGCAATTGTTATTGTTTTGGTTTTCCGAAGTGTGCTTAAATTTAATCATCTATTGAGTTGATGAAAAATAATCGTCTGAAATTTGCGAAGAAAAGATATGTTGAGTAATCATAAGCGAATCTGTTTAATGAGTGTGAGTCATTGTGAATATGTTCATTCTATAAGAAGAAGAGCATTCTGTCAAACCTCGCCTACATGCTAATGAAATGTCTGCAATTTAGAACGAAATTGCAATTTAATTAGTTTCTTTTAATTGATTTATAGTTTTGATGGCCGCTTATAAAAATTATTAAAGTATAAAGTACATATATGGTATATGTACATGCGACAAGGAGACTCTTTGTCTAATGACATACATCGCATGACTAACGAAATGCGATTTTAAGGTTGACAGATTCATGCAAAAAAAAAACGAAATATTCAAAACGGTCGCTCACTTCAACTCGTCGGAAATTTCCGATTTCTGAAATTTCAGCAGTGAAGTGAATACTAGACCGTATCACCTTGTCTGGCGGAAAAGGAAACATATATTTGACCTCGCCTCAATCGTTAGACATTTAAAAGACATTTAAAAAAAAAAATTTTTTTTTAAACTGTCCCTATGGTGCTTTTTTAATTTTTTTGATAAATCTTCGGTGTTTCTTGTCCGATTCTTAAAATTTTTTATGTGTGTCCTTTTTGTAAACTTTTTTTTGAAATTTTTTTTTCTAGAATTTTTTTTTTAATATTCACCCTCCATATCTCAGTTCCTTCTGTATAATGAAATTCTTAAAATGTTAAATAATTAAAGCTCATAAAAAAATATTAAGACCATTAGGACAAACGATATCGATAACATTTATTTTTGGCGCAGTTCCGACCCATTTTATCACAAAAATAACACTTTGAAAATGTTCGTCCCCTCACACTCGACTTTTTATTAGAATAAAAAACTTTGTTTTTTCAACCCCAACAGTTTTTATAAAATCACAGCCGTTGTATTGTGTAGAGCTCCTGTTCGAGACCTTAAGAAAACTGTTGCAATTTTTATTAAAGAAATGAAGCGATGGCGATTTTAAAGTTGACTGATTCATGTGAAAGAAACGAAACATTCAAAACGGTCACTCACTTCAACTCTTCGGAAATTTCAGATTTCTGAAATTTCAGCAGTGAAGTAAATATTACTAATAAATGAAAACAACTTGTTTTTCCAAGCGGTCGTAGTTGTTTTCATCACATCATATTTTTGTTTTCGCATTCAGCTGCGTCTTCAAGTATTTTTTGTCGTTGCCTTCAAAGTAGGGATGCCCAAAATACATCGATGCATCGAAAAACATCGATATAGTGGTTCGATGCATCGAAAAAGTTCGATGTTTTCTTATTAACGATGTTTAATCGAAGTAAAGATGTTTTTTAAAATAAATATTTATTTTTTCCGATGCATCGATGTTTTTTTTCGATTCATCGATGTCTTTTTCCAAGCGTTAAAACCTTTAAAGTGTTATCATTTTTAGTATTCAACAATAAATTTTATCATATTAAAAAAAAGTAGGATTCGAGATGTGTTTAGTGTGAAAATATAAAGAAAAATTTTGCAACTCTGCGATTCTTTACCTGTCAAACTTTTTAAGAATATATTTTAAGCATTTTTTTCATTTCTTGATAATTTTGGGCGATCACGTTTGCGTTTTTCCCAGAAAAAAGTAAACTGCATCAATAATAATATTAATTACTAATTTTTCTTTTCATTAAATACATTTATTAACATTTTCAGAATAATGTCATGGCAAAGAAGCAACATATGGCAATATTTCCATAAAATTGACTCAAGCTCAAGCAGATGCAAAATTTGCCAAAAAGTAATAAAGACAGCCGGCAATACATCCAACATGGCTGGTCATGTGAGAAATGTACACAAAGCAGTACTTATGAAGGAGTCCACATCAAATTCGACATCTGTGAATCTAAAATTATTACACAAAGATATTGATATTCAACTGAATCTGCCGGAGGCTCCGATGGGACAATCAGTGAAACCAGCTCCGGTTTGCCATTCAAGCAGCAAAAAAACAATTGAATCTTTTTTTTCTGATGTGTACTCCTCCTCATCTGGCGCAAGAGCTAGGAAAACAAATAATTGCATTTTATATATGATATGTAAAGACAATCATCCCTTTAGTATAGTGCAGAGTGAGAGATTCCAAAATTTGCTCAAAGTGGCTGTGCCGCATTACAAAATGCCTGGGAGAAATGCGGTGACCAAATGGATTGACGATAAGTGGAGTGTAGTATATTGAGTTGTTTGACATTGAGCACATTGCTGAACGGCTATTTCAATTTGATTGTCTATTTGGAGCCACCACACATAGCTTCTCGCATAGGCTTTCATAACGCACATACCAAGATGATACTCATGTAATAGATCTAAAATTTGTTTTTGGTACCGGCCTGGAATTATCACTCGACTTCCCCACAGGAGACAACCTTCATGGGTAGAAGTTCAGTTTTTCGGCGAATATAACGCAATATCTCTTCAGTTTTTCCTAAATTTTGTGGCCAACCATGTAATAACAATCTCATTACTCTTGACATAACCGGATCCTTGGCTGTTTCTTTAGCTATCTTATCGGCTCCAATTGGCGGACTTCTCTGCTTCTCAAGTATTAAAATATCAGCTGGTCCATCCGTTGAAGTATCCACGGTACTCTTAATAGGTAATCGACTCATTCAATCTGCACTTGCATTTTTGAGACCTGGACGATGTTTCATCGTATAATCATAAGCTGACAACAACAAACACCAACGCAACATGTGGGGTGAGATCATCTGAGGAATTTTTTTTTCGGAATTTTTTTAATTCTAGCAAAGGTTTATGGTCAGTAACGATAAAAATTTGTCTTCCGGCAACATACTGCTGAAATTTTATTTCAAAAACAATAGCCAGTGCTTCTTTATCAATGTGAGCGTAGTTGCGCTCATGTACACCAAGAGTGCGCGATGCGAATGCGATTGGCTGTTCGATGCCACTATTTTCTTCTCGGTGTGCCAGTACCGCCCCAATGCCATATGGTGACGCATCGCAAGCCAACACAAGTTGTTTGGTCATATCATAATGTATTAGCAGAGTGTCGGAATCAATTATCGACTTTAAATCATTAACAGCCGCTTGATATGCCTCAGTCCATTCCCATTTGGACCCTTTTTCCAACAATCTGTGAAGTTTCTCTGCCATAGATGCCTCGTGGGGTAAAAAGACGTTATAAAAATTAAAAAATCCTAAAAAGGATTGCAACATCTCCTTATTTTCAGGAGGCGGTGCCTGTTGTATAGCCCTAACTTTTTCTTTATTGGGTGATATTTTTTTTCCACTTATATGGAAACCCAAAAAATCCATATCGCTTAGAGCGAATAAACACTTTTGCTTGTTAACAGTCAAATTTGCTTGCGATGTTGATCTGTTGAATACCGCTTCTAAAGTTTTGAAATGATCATCTATATCTCTGCCCGAGATAATAATATCGTCGAGATATGCCTTTACGCCCTTTATACCAGCTATCAAGTTATCCATAAATTTTTGAAATAAACCCGGTGCTGCCGAAATACCAAAAGATAACCTGCTAACTTTAAATAAACCCTTATGGGTATTGAGTGTTAATTGCTCAGCTGAAAAGTCATCAACAACTAGCTGCTGATAGGCCTGTTGTAAATCTAGATTCGTGAACAACTTACGTGAAATAGCGTATGTGCCGTAAGTTCATACAACTTACCACACATACGCAGTTTACATCACAAATACGTCGTTCATTGAATACCACTAATAACCGGAACCTGAGAAGAAATAAAAACATCTTTAAAATAAAAAGAAAAAAGGTTGGGAGACCCTGGCTTACCCAATCAACAACCAACCTCGAGCCCAGATGGCCTGGCTCTGCCCACACTATTCCCACCCTTCCTGGAGGATTTGGGGCAAAACCTTTTCCCCCAAATACATCCATTCTCCCCCGACCAAATACCTAGAACTTCAGTTGTACATTTTAAATCTTATATTCCATTTAATTTAATATATTTTATAAAAAAAATAATTACAAAAAACAATTCACACAAAGTAAATTCAGTTTAATTTAGGTTTTAAGATATTTTAAGTTTAACAAGAAAATTTATTTATAATTTATTTTCTTTTCCATTTTTTTTTTTATTTTATTATGTTAGGGTGTTATATATACTATAAAACAAATTTTATTTTTAACTTAATTTTTATTTAATAAAAATTATTCTTTAAATTAATTACTTACTTACTTAGTTGGTCGTAACAACCCGTGTCCGGGTTTCAACCGACCTCATCAGCTCTCGCCAGGCGCCTCTGCTTTGCCCGCGCCTTCTACAATCGGATACACCAAGTGCGGTTAGGGCTTCCTCAGCCTGGTCCATCCATCGGAGGCATGGTCTCCCTCGTCGTCGTTGACCAGCGACCCTCACCTCGAGCACCTTTTTCGCTGGAGCTTCGTCGTTCATACGATGGACATGACCCAGCCAGCGCAGTCGCTACACAGTTATACGCCGAACTATGTCAATGTGTTCGTAGAGCTCACACAGCTTGTGGTTCATTCGGATGCGATTGTCATCGCCGACTCGAACAGGACCTAAGATTTTGCGAAGAACTTTTCTCTCGAACACCCCCAGAGCGGCTGCGTCAGTTTGCGAAACTACCCATGCCTCAGCGCCATAAAGCAGCACAGGTAGAACGAGCGTCTTGTAGAGTGTTAGTTTTGTCGATCGGGAGAGGGCTCTGGAACTTAGTTGCTTACTGAGCCCGTAGTAGCACCTATTAGCAATTATTGTTCTTCGCTTTATATCCAGGCTGATTTCGTTTTTGGTATTAATGGCGGTGCCAAGGTAAACGAACTCCTTGACTACTTCAAAGTTATAGCTACCGGATGAAACGTGGGAGTCTAAACGCCGCGCTCCCTTGTTTGTAGACAGCATATACTTTGTTTTACCCTCATTTATCATCAAACCCACTTTGGCTGATTTGGCAGCGGTAACATCTCTCTTGGTTCTACCAACAATATCAATATCATCAGCGTACGCAACGTGCTGGACACCTTTATAGAAAATGGTGCCATTACGATGCACACCGGCCTTTCGTACGATCCCCTCCATGATGATGTTGAAGAGATCGCATGACAGTGGATCGCCTTGCCTGAAACCTCTTTCGGTATTGAAGGTTTCGGAGAGGTCATTTCCTACCTTGACGGAGCTGCGTGTGTTGCTCAACGTCATTCTGCAAAGTCTACTCAACTTTGCAGATATACCGAACTCAGACATTGTTGCGTATAGGCAATCCCTTCTCGGGCTATCGAACGGAGCTTTAAAATCGACAAAGAGATGGTGTGTGTCAATTTGATTTTCGTGGGTTTTCTCCAGGATTTGTCGTAGTGTGAAAATCTGGTCTATGGTGGACTTTCCAGGTCGAAAGCCACACTGATAAGGTCCAATCAGTGTTTTTGTAATTGGCTTTAATCTTTCACACAGTACGCTTGAACCTTATATGGCCGACAGGCCGTCAGCACCCGCTGCTTTATTGTTTTTGAGTCGTTGGATAGCAACTCGAACGTCTTCATGGCTAGGTGGTGATACTTCTACTCCGTCATCGTCGATTGGTGACACTGAACTGCGCTCTCCATGGCCGGCATTGGTGGAATCGTCGCCAGTAAGTAAATTGGAGAAGTTCCGTCTTCACAACCTCAGCACACACTGCGTATCCGTATTCAGATCTCCATTTTCGTCTCTACAAGTGGATGCTCCGAGCTTGAAACCTTGGGTTAGACGCTTAACCTGTTGATAGAATTTTCGTGCATCCTTCTTGCCCTGGTATACCTCTAGTTCCTCACGCTCACGCTTTTCCTGCTCTCTTTTCTTGCGTCTGAAAAGGCGCCTCTCTTCCTTCCTCTTTTCGCGGTAGTTTTCTCGCACGGCTCGCGTTGCAGCTGATTGCAGCGTTTTTCTATAAGCGGCGTTTTTTACTGCAGTCGCAATGCGACACTCCTGATCATACCATTGGTTCCGAGGTTGCGGGCGCCTGAAACCAATGACTTCTTCAGCGGCAGTGCGCATGGAGTGGGATATATGCGCCCAAAGTCCGCCGGCGTCGTCGGGTCCAGAGGTTGGTTGGTTGAGCTTAACCGAGAGTTGAGCGGAGTAGGCTTCGGCAGTCCGTTGTAATTGCAACTTAGCGACATCTAGCTTTCGTTGCATTCCTGTGCGTATGTTCTTCGCATTGCATAATCGCATGCGGATCTTGGCTGCAACAAGATAATGGTCGGAGTCAATGTTGACCCCCCGAAATGTACGCACATCTAGAACACTAGAGGCATGCCTTCCGTCGATTACAACATGATCAATTTGGTTTCGCGTTTTTTGATCCGGGGACAGCCAGGTAGCATTGTGGATGTCGAGGTGCTTAAATCTGGTGCTACTAACTACCATGTTTCGCGCCGCGGCGAAGTCAATCAGTCTTAGACCGTTGTTTGTGGAGGTCTCATGAAGACTGAACTGACCGACAGTGGGGCCAAAGATGCCTTCCCTTCCGACTTTCGTATTAAAATCGCCGAGGACTATTTTCACGTCATGGACCGGAAGGTGGTCGTATACGTCCTCAAGACTAGCGTAGAAAGCGTCTTTGACGGCTTCATCCTTTTCCTCCGTCGGGGCGTGCGCGCAAATAAGGCTGATGGAGAAAAATTTTGCGTTGATGCGGATCGTGGCCAATCTTTCATTGACAGGTGTGAACCGGGAAACAAGGTGGCGTAGTTTCCGGCTAACAACGAATCCACATCCAAATTCGCGCCTCTCCGCATGGCAGCTGTAGTAGATATCACAGTGTGCTTGTTTAGAGCAGCCTTGCCCTTTCCATCGCATTTCCTGGATGGCGGTGATGTCAGATTTTATTGTTTTGAGGGCTTCCGCCAGTTGGATAATGGCACCTTCCCTATAAAGGGTTCGGACATTCCAGGTGCATATCCGTAAATCATTGTCCGTTTTTCGTTTGCGGTGGTCGTCAACGTAATTGGGGTTCTTATCCGAGGCTGGTTTAGTTCTCATTGGGCAGTAGTAATGTGGCGGGACCCAAACCCTGCACACATTCCATGTTTAAGGTCTATGGAGCGACCCGCCGCTCAAATTAGCCGTCAAACTGACGGATGCCAGTTTGCCGATGCCCAGGGAACACCACGTGGAGGTTTGAGTCGACTTGAGACGATTTCGACATGGATAATGCTGGCCTCGCCAGGTTGAGGCGGTCAGACACGTTACCATGTGAAGGTTCGCCCCCTGTTCCCTGTTAGATTAATTATTAATTTAAATTAATAAGAACTTTAGTTGTACATTTTAAATCTTATATTCCATTTAATTTAATATAAATTATAAAAAAAGAATAACAAAAAACAATTCACACAATAAATTCAGTTTAAGTTAGGTTTTAAGATATTTTAAGTTTAACAAGAAAATTTATTTATAATTTTTTTTCTTTTCCCTTTTTTATATTTTATTATGTTAGGGTATTATATATACTATAAAAAATAAATTTTATTTTTAACTTAATTTTTATTTAATAAAAATTATTCTTTAAATTTTATTAATATATAACGTTTTAGTTTATATTTTTCGTATTATGTTCGTATTATGTTAGTTCTTTGTATTATGTTAAGCTAATTTTATCATATTATGTTTAATTTTAATTTTTCTTATAATGTTTAGTTTAATGTTTCATATTATGATTACTTTTAATTTTTCATTTTTTGTTTAAAATTAAATAAAAATATTTTGTTTCCGTACATCTACAAACAAAAAAATAAAATACTTACTTCATACAATATTTGCTTTTTGAGGTGAGAAAAAAATAATCATACGGAGGAAACTAAAACGTTTTAAATGTTTATATAATTTAAATTACATTTTATTCAGCTTCTGTTTTGGCGAACATTTTATATAAAAGCAAGAAACAAGCATAATTTCTAAATTTATAAATGTATATGTATATAGAAGTTATAATAGATATTTTGTATTATTGCTATTATCATTTCATTTAAATTTAAGATTTATTTCAAAGCTTACAAAATGTACAGCAACAGCATGGTTGATTTAATTGGATTTTTTCTCGTTAAAAATCAAAAAGATGCAAATTTACTTTGCGCAGCGTCTACACCAGACGATTTGTCTTAACTATCCCAATACACTAATACATTTTTTACTGCTGTACTCACATTTTCTCAGTCGGCAGCTCAATTGTCTGGCAGATAATTGAGCTGACAACGATTTGACGTATGCTGACAATTTTTGACGTTTCCTTGAAAAAATGCTGAGATGTGTTAAAAAACTTAAAAAAGCACTTCGAAACGATCTCAAGGTGCACTAGTTAAAATTTTTCTTAAACATTTTTGTTAACGTCCTCCAAGAGCCACCACCAGCAACAGAAGCAAGTGCAACGCAAGTTTCCTGCTTCTTTCGCTGGCCAAAGTTCTCCAATTGCCACCATTATTGCAGAATAAGTAAGTTACGCTAATAAGTGTAACCACTAGTACAAATCAGTGCAGCGCAAATTAACTGCTTCTTCGCTGGCCCACGTTCTCCAATTGCCACCATAATTGCAGCATAAGTAAGTAATGCTGTTAGTTATTAAATAACAATTTAATAAGTGTTTAACAATTTAATAGTGCAGTTTAATTTTTGTTAACTTCCTCGAAGTGCCACCACCAGCAACAGCGCAAATGCAACGAAAGGAGCTAGAGAAATGCGTTGCACTTGCTGTGTTGCTCGTGGTGGCACTTTTAGGATGTTAACAAAAATTAACGTTGCACTTGCTGTGTTGCTTGTGGTAGCACTTGGAGGACGTCGGCCTGCGAAAGGATCAAGAAATTTGCGTTGCACTTGCTGTGTTGCTGGTGGTGGCACTTGGAGGATGTTAACAAAAATTAACGCTGCACTTCCTTGTGCTGCTTGTGGTGGCACTTGGAGAACGTTGGCCAGCGAAAAAAAATTATATTTTCTGCGTAAAACTTTACTTTTTAATCTGAGAACTCTCACATCGAAAAACCGCGTTTTTTTATTCTTTTTTAACTTTTACAACCAAAAACCGTGCTTTTTTTCTGTTCTATTTTTCCGCTTTGAAAGAAAACGTCATATAACGAAACAAATTTCATTTATTGTCTTGCAATTGTGTGGCCCACCAACGTCATAATCAGACAATTTCCTTGCAGCTGACAATAATTTGACAACTAATATAGATCATGAAATATGTATGACAATTGTCTGGTGTAGACGTATTGTTAACTCCACATGTGGCTAATTTATGTTAGTTTGTAGTCATCAGTCGTCTTAACAAATCAATAAAATTTTACTTATGTACTTGCCCAGACTTGATTGTTGTTGCTGAGGCGGTTGTTGGCTGCACTTTTCGATGCTAGTGCCCGATACGTTGGTGGTTGTTGTTGCTTGTCCAATAGGTTCCTTGCCTCTGGTTGTGTAGCTGAGGGTATCGCCTGCTAATATTGTGGGATTGCTGGCACATTAGCATGCCAAGAGCAGCTGGCTGCTTTTGGTGCGTAGCTGTGGGTAGAGTTTGCTGAGTGGTTGTTGTTGCTTGGCTAATGGGTGCCTGGCCGCTGGTTGTGTAGCTGTGGGAAGCGCCTGCTTGAGTGGGTGCTTGATGGCTCTGACGTCAGTGCTATGGCTATGGGTAGCGCCTGCTAGAGTGGGCACTTGATGTTGACCGCTTGTGGTGCGTAGCTGTGGGTAATACAAAACTACTTTGTAGAGATGGCTTGCCTTCGATTGTAGAAATATATATATATATATGTGGGCGGCACTTTTCCATTTGCCTTGTATTTTTTTTTTTTATTTGACATTTGCAAAAATACCAAGTGGTGCGTTTCGAAAATAGAAAACATGTATTTAGGGTGCGCTTACCAGCTTACATGTGTGACACACTTGCATAGAAATTAATTAACAAGGTTCACGAACATGGCAAACCTCTCAGCCCTCACAATGTTCACTTGAACTATTAATAGCCGACCCATTCAAATTGCGACAGTTGAAAATGACTTCTGACAGCTGTTCGAATAAAAGGAGAATGTCCATCAATGTCAAATGAAAGAAAATCTGTCAGATTTATATGCAAGGCAAATGTCAGAATTGAATAAAGGAGAAATGTCAGAATTTAATAGAAATAAAATGGTCAGATTTGGATGCAAAGAAATGTCAGATTGGAATAAAAGGATACTGTCAGATTGTCATTAAAAATAAACGTGTGTGTTGAATAAATAAAAATGTACAGAATTAAAAGATACAGAAACTAAACTATCAGAATTGAATAAACGGAAAAATGTCCTATTTGAAAAAGAGAGATGTCAGGTTTAAATTAAACGAAAAATTTCAGATTTAATTAAGAGAAAAAATATTGGATTGGAATAAGTGAATACATTAGTTTTGTATGAGAGAATACTGTCAGATTAGAATGAAAAGAAAGTGTCAGATTGGAATAAAAAGAGAATGTCAGATTTGAATGAAAAGAAAAAATGTCACGTTTGAATAACCGAAAACGTCAGATTTAAATTAAAGGAAAACTGACAGAATTTAATTAACTAAAAATGTCAGAAGAGAATAGGAATAAATGTGAGAATTAATTTAAAGTAAATGTCAGATTTATATATAAGAAAAAAATGTCGGCCGTCAAATTATGCAAGTAGATCTAGTAGCTGTCAAAGTCAAAGTCTCAGCTGTCACACCTTGAATGCGTCAGCCGTGAGATGAACAGTATGTCCCGAATGTTGGCATACAAAACCGGCTATGGTGAATTCTGGCCTTCATGATTAAATGTGAATTCAATTTCTCAGTCAAAGGCAACTTCAAACATGGAAGCAAGAACTTACCACGTTCTGTGCCGTTTCAAGTTGAACTCGTCAATGGCCACATTCAGCGGAGTCAACTGTTGTGAACTATTATGATAGCGATACCTTAGTGAGCGATAATTTTCTCTGAATGTTTTTTTACTCTAAGCGTCAGAAAAGTTGTCAAAGTTTAGAGTTGTTAGAAATTAGAGTCAAAGTTTAACCCTTTACTGGTACACTTGGGCCGTGGGACCATGCTAAAAAAAGAAAATATTATATTTCTCTCATTATGTCATCATTCATTGAATAACGCTCTGTACATTTCAAGCCTTTATTTGTAAGCATGCTTTTAAAAAATTGCACTAAATTTTCAATCTTTCACGATTTTTATCTCGTAAGCCATGCAAGAGCGTGCAAATTTTATTGCACCAATAGTCTTATGAGGCCCATATATATCTAATCAAAATAAGGAAAAAAAATATTTGAGGTTGGGATCTAAAGTACAATTATGCCGGAAACAGACCTAAAGTCAGTAGATAAAGTGAGTATCATTGCTTAAAAAAATAAATAATATAATAACCAAATATTTAATTTGCACATTTTTTTCCCATTTTCGTTCTCCACAACAACTCAAATAAAATTAAAATACACAAAGAACAGCTGTCAAACCTTATTAAGATTGCTTCGTGAGAACAGGGTATTTCACATTCGTGATTCATTGGCCGCATTACTTAATTCAGACTGCCGTGAGAATATGCTATAAGAGACTACACAGTACTCGGGTTATTTCTTTCTGGGATAAATTGCAGTGTTCTAACCATTGTGGTTCTACCACCATATTTTCCGGATGAGAACACCTTATATTTATTCTACCATGGTTCTAACATTACGTTGTCCAACTCAAGGTTGATTTATAAGGTTGTCGCAAGGGAGAGAGCGATTACCCATAATTGTCAAATCGAAGTTGACAGCTCATAGAAAATCTGCAAGTGCTCTCATTTATCATGCGTTTTTCTTTCGTAGTCATTCGCAAAATTGGCTGGCTTTGACAATTATGGGTACTGAGAAGAGAGTGCGATCAGCCCTGCGACAACCTTATAAATCAACCTTGTTCCAACTGAGGTTTCTTGTTCGATCGTATGAAGACCTTCACGTACAAAAATCTCTTTTTGCGATAAATATCGAATCCCAAAACCCATGATCCATCTCCAGTCTTCTTCTGTAGACGTGTTTGAATAGATGTTTTAAGTAAAGTTATTAAGATGCATACAGTTCTTACTAGAGGGAATGCCACCGTTGCTTATTCATTAAGCGTTTTGGCTTGTCTAACGTTTTGTTGCTTTTTCTCCACACTTTTCTTAAATTACAGAACTGATGCTAAATTGAATACTGTTAAAGTACTTGTGTAAGTACAATTTTGTTTAAATCTCATGTGAAAATCTATATAATCGCGCGGTTTTTTTAAAAAATTGTTCATGCCAGCTGTATTCCCTTGGTCGTTGATCTAGGCCGTGGATCTATTTTATTCACAATGCAAAAATTAGAACCAGCTCTTCCTGACTTTCTGATCTTAAAATGCAGCCTATTTTAAAGCACTTTTTTCAAAACGATCATAGTTGGTAAATCTGTCTATTTCTTTATTCATTCCAAGGTTAATTTCTTCATTCCTTGATTCATTCCATACGTTCGGAACGACTTTTGTGCTTCTTTATTAATTTTCGATTATCCGAAATGTTAATTTTTGTGTTTCTTTATTCATACGGCATATTCCGAACGCGTTCTTTTTGTACCATCAACTAAGGTAGAATAAAAATATTACTTGTGTTTGAGGTTATGTCCAATGTTTACTAGTTTAATTGAAGGCAAAATGGCAAAATTAATGTAAATTTTTGCAATTTAAAGCTTTTAATTGAATTTATTGCAAAATGGCATATATACAAAAAATATATCATACATATGTCAAGAGTTAAACCGAAAAAATTAAAACAGCAAATTAGTTCAAGCACATGAGTGAGTATATTGGTTTTAATAAATTAAGATATATGAAAAGTTATTGAACATTTAACGTATGCACACAGTATCTATTTTATTGAATTCAAAAAGTAACAAAAACGACTTAGAATTTATGGCACGGAGCGAGTTGCACGATATACAGTGGCGAGCAAAACCGGTCGGATGTTTGTCAAACTTCAATGAATATTGCTGTAAAAAATTTAATATTGCTTCGATTTGCTTCAAAATTAGAATTTTAAGTCTTTATTTATTTCTCTTAACGAAAATTAATATAATACATTTCAAAAACAACATAAACCAATAATTTCCAATGGAATTAAACAAAAAGTCAATGCGTCCATTTTTGCACGCCAACCTCAGTACGTAGCAATCTTGATTATTGGAAATTTTTAATATTTTGACCACAATCCTTTTCTTCTTAAAACACTATTTATACGTTTAGGCATACTTTCCACTAATTTTTCTATAGTGCTGCGTGGTATATTGCTCCAGGCCACCTTGGCGCGCTCCCATAGCTCGTTCAAGTTTTTTGGGGGAACATCATGCTGAGACAGAGTTCGCTTCACAATGGCCCACAAATTCTCAATAGGATTGAGATCTGGGCTCTGTGCAGGCCATTTCAAAGTACTGAATTGTTGATCTTCAAGCCACTCCTTCACTATATTAGCCGTATGCTTGGGATCTCCATCCTGCTGAAATATGATTTCGTCCATAGGGTACGCGCATTGATCAACAAACTCAGGCAAATATGTTTGCAGAATATTAAGGTAGTCTTCCTTCCTCATTATTCCTTCTATTTTATGTATTGGACCGACGTGCCCCCATGTGAAACATGCCCAAATCATTATTCCACCACCGCCATGTTTCATGGTTTGCTTAACTTGGTGTAGCTGGAGCTGCTCGTTTGGTCGGTGCCAATAGTAAGACTTACCATCGGAGAGATAACGATTTATTTTCGTTTCGTCAGACCATATAACCCGTTTCCAGTCTTCAATAGACCATTTTTTGTGATTTCGACAAAACTGTAATCTGGCTGCTATGCTTTTTTTTGACAGCGCAGGTTTTTCCTGCTTAACAGACGCAACTAATCCAATTTTTTTCAATGCTCTCCTAGCTGTCCATTCACTGACTGGTTTGTTGATGGCCTGTGTAGCTTCCTTAGGCGTTAATTTAGAGCTTTTACGAAGCAATCGTTCCATATGACGTGCATCTGTATCATTCAGTTTTCTTGGTCGTCCTCCAGAATTGCCCGAAGACTCCAAATTATTTCTTTTTTGCACTGCAATGACCGTTGATTTGCTAACACCAGTCATTTCTGCTATTTTCCTTGTACTATTTTTGTTTTTCAACAATACCACAATACGATTTTCAAAATTTGTTGAAATTTTCTTCATGTTTTGTGATTCAAATGTTTGTATAGAGTTTTGCAATTCAAGTAACAATTTGTGAACTGAATTTTTCGGTGCACTACTTTAAAATGGCAACATAAACTACGCAAATTGAAAATATAATTGCTTTGTTCTCAGAAGTAACGGTTAATCAGTGATTGCTGCCTACTGAGGTTGGCGTGCAAAACTGGACGCATTGAATTTCTTTGTATTTCCCTTGAAATTATTGGCTTATGCTATTTTTCAAATTTGTTTTTTTAGTTTACGTTAAGAGAAATAAAAAAAGAATTAAAATTTAGAATTTCAAGTAAATCGAAGCAATATTTTATTTTTTACAGCAATATACATTGAAGTTTGACCTACATCCGTCCGGTTTTGCTCGCCACTGTATGTTCTTCGGTCCACGCTATGTAACGAACTGACGAACTTTCTAGTTGTAGTCTTGCAACAGCTTTTTATGATTTCATCATCCTTAATTCTGCAAAAGTCTGCAAGACGAGTGTTGAGTGAGCAACAATTATGGCGTCGTTGACAGCTCGGCTGTTCCTGACGTGGAATCGTCCTCGATTTCATCGGTGTCACAATCGCATGATATATCCAATTCAGGTGGGCTCCGGCACCATGCCTTGATTTTGTCCGAGGAGTAAACTGAAGAGAATTTCCGCGAAGTCACCTGCGCCCCTGGTACATCTTCCACAAGAAATTGGTCATATCCTAAAACCTTTTTGATGATGTAGGGTCCCCGGTACTTAGGCTCTAATTTTCGTGACTGAGTAGTAGCTGGAGCTTCATTTTCAATGACTATTAGGTCATTTTCGCAGTATTCCGTCGGCTTGGCGTGCTTTTGGTTGAAACG